>ONZQ02000004.1:1375244-1471581 GCA_900312665.1 Cephalotrichum gorgonifer | reverse complement strand
GCTGCTGCTCCCGATTGCTCACCCCTGTCCGGCTTGTCATGTCCCGGGAACAGCCTTCTAGGCACCGGAGACCTTCCTCGCGGCGGTGGCGGGTATGTGGCCCACGCTCCCGACCCTCCCGCTCGTCTTCCGCACTCCGGAGGCCGAGACGTCCTTGACCCTCTGCGGCGACTGCCTTCCGCCGCGCGTCTTGGGCAGGGTGCCGACGGGCGTGCTGACCACGCGGGAGGACGCGGCCTTCCTGGAGCCGGGCCCCATGTTCTCGATGTCCTGGGCCGGGTCGGCGTCGGTGTAGCTGTACACCGTCGTGGTGGTCGTCTGGTGGCTGAAGGAGCGGCTGGCGGTGGGCGACTGCGATCCATTTTCTTGGGTCGGCTGCGACTGCGAGGGCCGGCGGTGGGCCCTCACGCGGAGGTGGATCTCCTCGTCCGATTCGGCGCCGTGGGATGACCTGTGCACCGAGACGATCTCCGTCTGCTGCTCCACTGAGGAGCCCTCCTCCTCCACAGTCGTCGTGGCGTTGTTCGTGGCTCCGGTGCGGCCGTAGGGGTGGTGCCTGTCTGCCGCCCGGGCGGCCTTCCTCGGCTGGCCCGGGGTTGGTGCGGGGAGGTAGTCGTCCGGGTGGACGTTGTTCCTGTCGTCCACCTCGCTCAGCGGCGTGCGGTTGGATGCCGCCCTGTTAGGCGGCGTCGAGGTCTGGCCGTTCCTCAGCGACGCCTTCTGCATCGCGCGGACGGGGGTGCTGGGAGCGGAGGCGGCGGCGGAGGCGGCCATCTCTCGGCGGAGCCTCGCCTCCGTCTTCTCCTCGACCCACCACTCGCGGAAGGTGCCTTGCCTGATGTGCAGCCAGTGCTGCTGGGGCCCGACGACCATGCCGGGGCGCATGAAGCGCATGAAGGCGATGACCTCGTTGGCGGTGAAGCCGTGGCGGTAGATGAGGTAGGCGCCGATGAGGCACCCCGTGCGGCCGAGTCCGGCCTTGCAGTGCACGGCGATGTTCTTCTTCTTGTTCACGATGGTGTCGTGGGCGAGGCGGATGAACTTGCGCACCGTCTTCATGGGCGGGCAGGTGCCGTCCTCGAAGATCATGTCCAGGTGCTGGATGCCGAGGGCCTCGAAGTACGAGGGGGAGTACAGGTGGGAGTTGAGGCGTACGACGAGCCCGACGTCCTTCTCGGAGAAGTGGTTTAGGACGTTCTTGAAGGGCTTGGGGAGGGTCTTGTGCTCATCGACTTCCTGGAGGGTGCGGGGGAGGGCGGCGAAGGCCGGGGAGGACTCGGGCACGCGCTCGACGGGCTTGTGCTGAGGCGAGGCGAAGGCGAGGAAGTTGGGGGTGACCCAGTTGAAGTCGCCGTGCTCGACCCGCTCGAACCGCTCGTACTCGTCAAGATCAAAGTTCTCGAGGTCCACGACGCCTTCCTCCTTGGCCTTCCAGACGCCGTACACAACATCCTGCACCGTGATTCCGTAGTCGGCCTGGCTGTACCCAGCGTCACGGAAGGGCATCAGGGGCGGGTCGACCTGGGCGATGGGGGCCAGGGCGAGGTGGGGGGGCCAGTGCTGGATGAGGACCATGTAGCAGGCCATTAACGCGGCGGAGTTTGCTCGACCTGAGAGAGAGGAGAAGAGTCCAGAATTAGCAGGGGTCGGGAGGGAAAGGACGAGGGAAGGAGAGTGTTCCAGAAAAAGAAGGGCTGGGTTGGGTTGGGTTGGGTTGGGCTGGGGGTTCAACATACTCCGGGGGTCCGCGGCGCTCCAGAAGACAATGGGGCGGTCCTTGTTCTCCTGCGCGGCGAGAACGTCGTGGAAGTAGAGGGCGAAGCGGTACAGGTGGCCGATGTGGAGTGGGCCGAAGTCATGGTGGAAGGCGTTGTAGAGGAGACTGTCATCGACGGAGAAGTAGAAGGGCTGCTTCCTCGGCGGCGCAGGGCGCTTCGACGGAGTCCGGGTGGTAGCAGGGGCGTCGGCGTAGGGGAAGAGGGTGTCGGCGGTGGGGGCCTGGGTGTAGGCTGCCAGGTAGAGCCGGTCTGCAGGGAGCTTTGTGTTAGCACCTTCTTCCCTTTGAGTCTTGTGATGGAGATTTCTTGTTGTCGTATCCCCCGAACGGACAAAGCGACCCTAATGGGAAACTGTTATGCGGATATAGCTAAAGAGGCAAGACGTACTAGGTATATACTCGACAATCTGCCCCAGATTCGTGGTCTTCGCCTGGGGAGCCATTGTGCGGACTGTGGAGGGGTGGCAACCGCCGTTGTTGTGATGATTCCGGCCGAGTTTACGTTGGAGCGGTGTAGTCCGGGGGATGATGGGTCTCTCTCGGTGATTATAAATGTAGAGGAGGCGAGGAAGTTAAGAGGCGAGTTAAAGATATCGTCAGAACGTAGGTCTCGTGGGAAAGGAATCACATGGGGAAGATGCGATTCAGGCTTGTCTCTTCACGACGAGGTAGAGGAGCGAGAGGAGAGAGCGAGAGAGGGAGAGAAAAGAAAGGACTGATGGTATTTGGCCGACGAGAGGGGAGGATGAGAAGAAAGAGGCTAGAAGAATGTTTCTAAAACCACAAAATCGTGAAGGGGAAAGAGAGTGGTGGAAGGAGACGAGGTTAATATTTGCTTCGGGCCGCTCCTCTGCTTATTTTGTGTTATTGTTCGATGGTGTGTGCTCTGCCTCTGCTGTGACGATGTTGTCGCATTGTATCTCATTTCCCCTGCACCCGCAGCTGCAGCCGGGGGGAGAGGCCCTGGAAGACAGGCGACCCGCTGCTCCTATTGGCTGGTTGGGTGTTACCATGGCAACGACCGGCCCGTCCGTTGGGGTTGATGGGTTGATAGGTGCTGAGGTGTCTGTCGGTGTCGGTGTTGGCGACCCTAGTTTGCTCCTCCCCGCCCCGATGTGGTTTCGCATTCGCCCTGGCTGGGCCGGAGCTATTCAAAATTAGGATTATGGGGTGCATCTTCACCATGATACGGAACTGAGTATGTGGTCGTCATTGTTTATACGGAGTTTTGCATCTTCGATTTGGTTCGCTCTCACAGGCCGGCAGCCAGAAATCCGAGTACGAGGACCAACCCAAACAAGATATTACCTTATTAAGTATACTTGTGCTGGGTATCCGTACATAATCTGTACTCCGTACTCGCTCAGTATTAGTCGTATTACAAACCTCTCCACCTGGGGAGATTTAAGCTCATTGAGACGGGTACACGTCGCTTTCCTTTAACTTGTAATTCGATTACTTGACTTTGGACCCTTGATTTGATCCATTGCCACACCACTTCCCATCCCAAATTCGCCTTTACGAAATCCTGTCATCGCCCTGGCTACGCCTGGAGAAGCAAGTAATCTGATAAGATATTACGAGCACGTCGCATTCATTACTATTATAATAATGCAAGTGCTCATATTACATGGCATGTTTTGTTATGAAACCACCCTTGTACTTAATATCTCCGGGTTCCGCTTTGAATGTTATGATTATGGAAATCGAACAAGGCCCGTTGCTGGGGGGCTACCTACAAGTAAATGTATGGGGCGGTCGGACCCTTTAATCCCAAAAATAACAGCCAAGTATAATAATACACTGAGCCGGGGACACATGTGATGTGGCTTTGGGGCGCAGGGGCTTATCGGACGCCACACACACCCTTATCACCCCTCCTCCCCCACCTCACTTATGAGCAGCCACACTGCACTCATACTTCAGCATCACCACCCTGCAGACGCTCGGAGAGCTCGAGGAAACCACCACGAGTACACACTGCGATCCTCAAACACACGCCACATACGGGCCCGATAGGCACTCTACGAGGTCCAATGGCCGACCCAGATTTCCCCTGCTCCATGTTCGTATATCTTCTCTTCCCCCCCCCCCCCATTTTTCACCTCGCTAACCTGTCCCGCCTCCCCCCTAGCACCCTCTCAATCCCCTTTCCGACCCACCGCCTCGCAAATGTAGCCCTATCCGCGATATCAGTCGACAAGGAGCTGTCCCCGCTCGTCCGCCGGTCCTTCTCGCTCGAGTCGCCAGCCGGGGCGGATTCGGGCGAGGGTGCGTCGGTGTTGAGGGTGGAGTACAAGGCCACGACGAACCGCATGCTCCGCGTAGCGACGAACTCGTTCATGGATAGTCTGGGGCTCGTGATAGAGGTCATGGAACGCCTGGACGTGGGTGTTCTTGGCGCCGCCCCGGCCGCGGAGGTCGCGGCTGCTGCGTAAGGGGGAGTGGCCGGCTGGGAAGGCAGGGTTGAGTGCCGTGTATGGCCCAGACCAGTTCCATGGAAAGGCGGCGTGCTAAGTGGTTTCTCATACCAGGGTTTTTTTTTTAGGCGTTAGAGGGAATATAGAAAATAGGGGGTAGGTGGGAGTGGGAGAACATGTTTGTACAAGTGGATGCTTCAGGAGCCGGTATGTTGGGAGTCCACGGCTGAATATCCGGAAGAGGGTGCTCCTAGAAACGACCATCATATGCCATGCATGCACCATAGCCGGGAGTGATGTGAAGAACGAAGAGCACTCTAGGGACATGCCATTACACCTATGTTCGATACATGTATCTACTTAATGGTAATCTGTTCCAGAACTCCACTAGACACCTACCATATCACGATGGGAAAACGAAAGGAAGAAAACCCCGAAGGGGTAGACAGATCAACGCTGCCATAGAAAATGATATACATCCTGATTTTACATTGGTTACCCATGAGTATACATACTTCATTTCTATAATGCGCGAAGCCACCCCGCTCCGGACCGCCCCCCCTCCCGCAAGTATTGACCAATCCCGCTTCAAACGACGGATGCCATCCCTCCCTCCCGCTCAAGGTATATCATCTCCTTCGCATTACTTCAACTCCGGCAGCCAAAAACAAACCAAAAAAAAGCAAGACTCAAAAGACGGGGAATTTCCCTCCCGCCCGAAAACAAAAGCAAAGACCTCCCACCCCAGCGCACACAGGCACAATGCTCCGATACTAGCCCGTCCCCCCTCCCAATCCCCAATTCCTATTCTCCGGTATATGCTTTTGCACCCAAATCCAAACACGAACTCAGAAAACATTCCTCAGCTAGAAGTTACCGCCTCAACAGTTTTCTCCTCACCTGGCGATCGTCCCTCAGCTGTCTCGGCCTCCTTTAACTTCAACTTCCTCTCTGCCTCATCAGCCCTCCTCTTCGCCTCCGCAACCTCCTCCTTCAGCTGCTTGATATAGTCAATCGCCATCTCGACCGTGCTCGCCTTGCTGCTCGTCGTCGCCGCGTTCTTGGTCCCCTCCTTCTTATCCTTCTCATCCGTGTCGTCGCTACTCCTGGACGGAGGCAGCAGCGCCGCGATCTCCAGTAGCGCCGAGTTGATCCTGTTCCTCCGACCCTGCTCGGCGATCTTGTGGGAGGTACGCTTCGACGTCAGGCCAGTCGAGAGCTCGGTAGGGTATGACACCCCGGGAACTTTGTTGCCCTCGAGGATGTTTTGGTAGTTTGATTTGGTGGTGAGAAGCCTCGAGGCCGTGACCTCTTCTGTTTCGCCTACTCCTGAGCTCGGTAGGAGAGGCTTGATGCTCGGGGATATTCTAGGGAGAAGAGCGGGAGAGGCCGTCACGGAACCCTGTCTTTTCTTGCTTCCACGAGGCGCCAGCTGGGGCGTTCTCCTCGCCACGGGGGTCGACGATCCGGGGCCAAGCATGGGGCTTTGGTTCGCTGATAGGGTGCCGGAGGGTTTACTGAAAGCAGGAGACTGCATAGCTTGCAGAGTCGGCGTCCTTCCGGAATGTGACACCGCGGTCGTTGCCTGAGATTGCACGGGGGCGCCGATGGAGAACTGCTCATCGCATAGGGAAGTGGCCGAGTCAGGAAGTTCGAACATTGGCTCCACCGGCTCGGATGGGACACTCCCTCGGTGACTAGCCGGGGATGTGTTAATCCTGAGCGCATTGGTAGACGAAGACGAAGATCCAAGTTTCATGAGAGAGGCCGGCGTGGCCGGAGAAGGCATGGCGGTTAGAGGGAGTGGTGCTGGTTTCGAATCGGCCGACGATTTCTGCTTCCCGTTTGCAGCTGTCTGTCCCTTGCCGGCCTTTGATGCTGGAACGGGAGGGGGCGGCATGTCGGACAGGGCCTCGGGGGAGACCGAGTTATTTTCGTCCGTATCATCTCGACTACCGTTTGTCACGTTGGGACTGCAGGTCTGGCTGCGTGCTGACGACGCCTCGACGGCTTCGTTGAGTACCTGGTTGGCAATGCCCGAGCTGGCGGGCTTTCGTCGCTGGGGCTTTGCAATGGGCGACTGGCGCACGTTTGTCTTCCGAGCAGGTTTCGAAGTGCTCAACTTCCGTGCCTTCTTGAAGTTGTCTTGGGGACCAGCAAAGCTCGGCTCTAGGTCCATCTCGAGGGGAGAGCTTGTGTTCACGACGGACCGGTGCAGATGCTGGGTGAGGAAAGCGTTGGGGTCATTTTGGGCGTGGAGGGCAGGTGAGGTTATCGGACTGAAATACGTCGCCGGTAGGGCAAACGCGTTGTCAAGGTTGAAGTGGGGATCCATAGGCGTCACAGCCGGTGAGACAAGGGGCGTGAAAGACATCTGCTGGTACGCGCGCATGAGTTTTCATGTACGACGAGGAGCCCGGGTATCAGGTCACACGATTTAGAATTTAGGCCACTTACATCTTGCTGTGCATCCTTCAGGTGCACCCTGGCGTCAAACATGGGCGTGCTGAGGGGGGAGAAGAACTGGGCGTTGCCCGCTTGAAGATCGAGGCTCCGCGGGGTCGGCGGTATTAAACGGTTATTGCCGCCACTATAGTACGTGGATTGTTGCTCGCGCATTTGGCGATGTTGTTCCTGAAGCCGCTGCTGTTGGAGGTACTGAATCTGCGCATCGATATCGGAGATGGGATCGGTCGGCGTAGGGGGCATGCGGCCCATGTGATCCTGAAGGGACTGATGGCTGGTTCCTGCCGTTATGGCTGCCATTTGCTGCTCTTGGCTTAGACCACTGGTCGTAGGGGTTGTGAGAGCCTGGTCCGTGCCGCCCATTGAAGTGTCTATCTGGTCGCGCTGCGACTGGGGTAGGAGGTTGGAAGCGGATGACTCCTGGAAGGAGTGGAAGTCAAAGTTGAGCCCGTCACCCATGCTCGACATTCTCTGCATCTCGAAGAACTGGTTGAAGTCGTCGTCGGCGGTTGACTGGAGGTTTTGGTCTTGGGGATTCCACCCCGAGGAATCCATGGCGGCCATTTAGTTAATGGGCCCCAGGCGACGGCTGTCGAGGACGTCGGTCGTCAGTCGGGGGTTGGATAGCCCAATTCGATAGAGCCGTCGTCTGAACAGGCTCCGTCAAGCGCGTGCTGTGCCCTAACGTTCTAAGCGGCGTCCGTACGAGGAAGCGTAGGGTTGTTGAGGTTGACCTTGGAAAGCGGTGAATGAGCGAGACAGAGATGTGACGCCTGGGTGAAGCGATGCAGGTGTGGTCGGGTTCAGCTGATGATGCCCGTATTTGGCGGCAGAGATTTCGACCGGTGGGTCGCGGGAGAGTGTCAAGATTTCCACCTTTGTCGCGCAATAAATCGCATTCTTCAATACTGCGGCTCGATTCGAAATGGAGGAAGTCGCGCGAACTGAGTCGACTGCTCGAACACGGCGGGGCTGCGGGACTTGGCCTGCAGGGATTATCGGCTGTCTGGCTAAAAATTGGCCTTTCAGGACCGGAGAGGAGCGGAAGTGAGGTCCGGGTTCGGAAAGAGCATTGAGAGGGGTCCACTGGAAATTCAGAAAGGAGATCATTAGCACACAAGTATTACGAGTACTCGGAGGGAAAGACGGGGAGGTTAGCGATGGGGAATCCAGTCATTCTCCACTGGTTGGCGGCCTTCGCATGACTCTAGATCGCTTGATCAAATGTAACATGTGAGTACAGTGAACCTGGCCAGATATAAAGCAAAAGTACAGACATCTTTCAAGTCACCAGGCAAGACACTTCTCCCTGGGTAACATCGCTCTGCAAAACATGTACTCGGCACGAGCAAGATACCTTTGTAGATTCTTCAGCCAATGTAACTGTAGGGTAATACCCCGCGGCTAGGTAGGTCATCTTTCCTGCGTGGATGTTTTCCACGGTACCTAATGTACTTGTAGCGCAGGAGCGAAGAGTGGGGGGCAAAAGAACCACGGACAGGCAATAGCGCGGTCCTTCCCTCCCCACTACGAGTTAGGTACCGAGACGAGAGTTGAATACGAGCACGAGCCAATAGGCGTGGTATCCGACTGTCTGGGCCGTCTGAATCTCATTTCATGGACGGAAAGTGATCAAGGCGTGGGGGTTATTATGCCCGAGTTGACCACCCAGTACGGCCTCCACAATACTTTGGTAGGAGTATTCACTCTTTCTCGGACAAGCAAGTCATTGTTTAGTGTAAAATGGATCCACTCGCCACATGGGGCTCCTCCAAAACTCGAGGCACAGCACCAGGGAGGACCTCGGGTATACTTGTGATAGAGTTTTCCCTGAGAGCAATAGAGCGTACTGTCGAAGCCGCGCTATTCAGAGGGAAAGAGTAATCCCGGTGAAGGAAAGCCCCCGGTGTTAATAGTTGCTCCACTGGGGCCTCTTCTTGTACTTGTGTGGAGGGGGAGTCCTAGTGGTAGAGGTAGGCATGCAGGTCTTTCTTTCCACTCCGCATTCCGCGGCCCCTCCCTCCCCCCTCTCCCACCTCCCCCAGCCACACACACAGCCAAACAGAGCATGGAGCAAAGACAAACCCGCTCATCCCCCACCTGCACCTCCGACGCCGCCACCGTGCTCAAGTCATACCCCTCCCACCCGGTCTCACCCGATCCACATTTCAGGGGTATAGGATAAGAGAATGAATCAGTATGGGTTAGAGAACTTCTAGCAGTGCAAGTCGCGTGCTCATCCCAACCAAAAGTTTAAACTAAAGATAAAAATAGAGAGTAAAAGCAAGTGCAAGCACCAGAGCCTTTATCCCTAATATAAAATCTCCAGTTTTCAAGCGCATGTTAGTGGAGGGATGTGTGCTCCACATTAATGACGATATGGAGTCGCCCTCTCCCGTTTCCTACTTGTTATAGCATGGTAAGCGTCTTCGGATAAGAGCCGAGCGATGCCTCGGCCCCATCCGTCCCAAGACCACCTAGAAGTATTATACCTTCGCCTTTGCCAGCTCAGGCACACTAATAGGGATATAGTTGATGATTCTATTTACTTAAGACAGACTTGAACATCAGCGCCTCGAGTGCAACCCCTTGGAGCTAAATATGCTAGACGCCCACTGCCGAATCGTACAAGATGGAAAGCCCATGATAACCTTGGGTCTAGCATGTGCTTTATAAATGTTGAAACCCCCTTATTCGTAGCCCTTACCCCCCCCCCCCCAGGTACCCTATCACCTCTTCTTCGGACTCTCGTAACTGTAGTCGAGGCTCCAGAGAGACTCGTAGACAACGCTCCTCTTCACGGGATCCTCCGCTGAGATCGCGCTCTGCTCCCGGTTTAGTTGTGGTGTAGGCCCCTAAGAAATCCAGAGGCTCCGAATCAGTCTTCACGTCGGCCCGAGTAGAGAATCCACATCGTTCCGTACCTCTAGTCCCTTTCCCCGGTCAGCCGCCGCGCCGTCGTCGGCGCTCGCTTTGGCTTCTCTGCTCGATGCCTGCTGAGCGTTCGACGGTCCCGCCTGTGCTCCGGTTGTGGGACTCGTGCCAGATGCGGTCTCAGACGCGGCCGCGCGGACCGAGTTAGTTTCGCTGGCCAGCGGGGTCCCCTTCAACAAGCCGCCGCCGCCGATCGTAAAGGGCAGCGTTTTCCTAGAACTGCTGCTCCCCCTGCGGCTCTCCAAACTTTTAGACAGAGTCTTACTCACGCCCTCGATGCTATGCTGGCTGAGCTTAGTCTTGTGTTTCCCCCCCGTCCCCAAACGGGTGCGCATGTCCGCCACGGCCTCGACGGTATTCGCAGCAACCGTTGATTTACCCAAGCCCGGAGTCGATGGGGCTCCGTGTTTATCTTCGTGCGCGTCGAGGAGATACCACCGCAGCCCGTCCGACAACTGGAACGGATTATCGTTCCCTTCGTCATTCAGGGAGTCGGCGTCCCCTGGCTGTTGCACACTCTTGGATAGATCCACCACCCGCTCCTGAACCCGGGATATCCGGGCTACAAGCCATTCCCTGTTCGTTAAGCCGTGAGAGTCCTGTTCCCGCAGGAAGTAGTGGGGACAGCCGATGTTGAAGCATGCCCACGCTCCCGAACTCTGGTTACGTGTCGGAAGGAAGAGGGCGAGGTCGCCTTCCTTGAAATTCTTGAAGGCAATTTTCTCATGGGCTTCCCTCTGGAAGGCAACGCCCTTCTCTCTATACATCCGAGCGTCGCGCTGGAACTTCCGCGCAAGATGTTCCATATCTTTAACGCGGCGGAATATGGTCTCGGAGAAGAGGTCGATATCGAACCTACCCAGATGCGACATGAAGGCTTGATACTTCTCCGATTCGCTTTCGTCATCCTTGCTATTAGCCCAGTAGAGGAGTTCCAATTGCTCCGTATCGGGCGATCCGTCTCCGAGTTGAGCTAAGGAGGACTGGCGAAGAGCGGATGCCGCGGGATCGGACAGGTCCGTTGTATTCTGCATGTGAGAGGCGCGTTCTGCACGGGGTATCTTCTGCACCGCCATGGTTGAGCCTTCGAGTGAGACCGAAAACCCGAGTCTTTCGAGCAGGCGACAGAGTCGATCGTTCTGAGAGTACATGCGCTGCGTCAAGTCCTTTGCCCGCTCTCCTCGAGTATCCAAATGACGAGTCATGAGGACTAATTTAGACTTGCTATCCTCGAGCTTCTCCTTGGCACTGTGAAGCTCTTCTTCGACCCTGCCCACTTCTGACTGCTTGGAGGCAAGCTCCCGGTGCAGCGCTGCAAGCTTCCCCTCCTGCTCCTCGCTTCTCTTACGGAGGGACTCAGAGCCCGTCTCCCCGTTGGCGATCCGAGCATGTAGCCCCGTGAGTTCTTGTTTCGCATCCTCAAGTTCATTCTCCAGAGCTTGAGAGCGCGATTTCTCTGCCACGAGCGCTGCTTTCAACTCCGATAAGGCCTTCTCCTCCGCGGCCAGCTTCGCTGATACTCCCTGCAGCTCCCCGCTAAGCTCATCTGCGGCCGCCCGAGTCTCCGCGAGCTTCGACCTCAGGGAAACAGCGTCATCCTTAGCAGTCTGTAGCTGGCTCCGAGCATCAGATGCGGTCGCGTTTATACTTTGGACCAAAGTACCGGCATCTTGTGGCGCGGCTTTGTCACGGACAATTTGGCCGTAGATATTGTGTAGTGCATACAGGCGGGCATCGCTAGTGGCAACCGCCTCTTCGAGAGCTGTCGTCTTCTGTTTAACCTCCTCCTGTAATTCTCGCACCTGTTTCTCAAGGTTCTCGTTACGCTCTCTCTGGGCACGAGACTCGTTCCGCAGGAAGTCTACCTGTCCCTGAGTCCTCAGACTGTCATCCTTCCTCTCCATTTGGAGGCGTTCGATCTCTTCCTGCAGTGCAAGAATCTTCTCGTTGTATGATGACTTCTCCTGCTCTCGTGCTTCTCCAACATGCTCAATCTCATCTTCGCCATCTTCTAAGCGGACCTGAAGTCGCTTGATTTCATGCTCTAGGGATTTGCGCTCCTCGATGAACTCTCGCTTTAGAGCTTCCATATTCCCAAGGAGATCCTTCTTTGTCGAATTGGCTTCTTCCATCTGGTCCCTGATCTCGTTGCTCCGAGCAGCATGCGTATCCAGCTCCTTCTTAGCCGCCGCTGAGCGTTGCTGCTCCGCATGTAGATCTGACTCCAATTGGGTAATCCTGTGAAGTAGCGACTCCGTTCCGTCGGTTTGTTTCCCTGGCGGTTTTACTGACGAAGTAGAGTCCCCATTCTGGGCCTGGAAGACGTTACCTAGACCAGTGCGGGATGCCTGGCTCTGCCTATGAAGGAGGTCCTCCAGTCTTCGTATGCGACTGTCCGACGTCTTGAGCCTGTTCTCCAGTTTTGTCTTGTCGTCCTGGAGGGACCGGAGCAAATCGTCGTCACCGCGCATTAGAAGCCCACTAATGCCGAGCGAAGCCTCATGGATACTGCCATTTTTGAAGGCCTTTATCCTCTTGGATTGCTGCTTCGTTGGGGCACCGAGCTCTCCAAGGAGTTTAGAAACGTCATCAATGACAAGGGCCTCGGCGTTGTGCTTCTTGAGGGATTCGAGGAACGTTTCGAGGTCTTGCTTGGTTAGCGCGGGCCACGGGTCCTCGTCACCTAAGAGGTTGACTTCGAGACCTATCGCGTTTGCATCCAGCATATCCCGGCCATAAGTGCTGCCCACCATCTTCTGCCATTTGCGCCGCCTCTTAATCTCCTCGTCTTGAAAGAGAGCCATAGTATTGGCGAGCGTCGAGGAGTCTGACCTGACCTTGTCGTACCACTCACGCCGGCGCACAGCCTCGGAAAGGAATGACGCATACATGTACGGGAGTTGATGGATAAGTCTGAGGTAGTCGAATGTTGTCATATCTTCCTCGGCCTGGTTTAGGGCGTTGATTTGCGCCTTGACGCTCCCGTGGAGGGACGTGATTTCGGTAATAGAGCGCATAAACTTGATAGAATCGGCTGCGACCTCGTTACGAGCTCTCGTAGCGTATTGTATCATGTCGCCCATTTCGTTCGCACGCTTCTTGAGACTCGGAAGTAGCCGCTCGGTGTGGGTCGATGCCGTTTTGGATGCTTGAAGAACATCCCGTTGGGAAGGTGTATACTCTAAGATCTGTTTGTAGTCCGAATCAATCTTCTTAGCCAGTGCTTCGACATCGCTCTGGAGCTGAGAAGACTCTCCGTTATGTGAAAGAGCCGATCGACTGATCAAGCTCTCAAACTCCTGAGTGATGTCCTGGAGGGCTTGGTACATCCGCGAAGCGGCCTTGTCGAGATCTGTCGCCCTGCCGCTGAATTTCCGCAGCGACGTTGGAGCTAGTCGCCCTGCCTTCCTGGTGGTATCCATATCAATCAGGTCCTCCAAGGTTGCCTGGTTAGGCTTGACATCCTTGGAGGTCATGAACCGAACCATGTGGTGTGATATCGGAACCGCTTTCGCAAGAGCGAGATATTTCTCCCAGTTCGCCGCCAGCTGTTCGTGCTCCTCCAAGGCGGGTTCCACCCACTTCTTTAGTTCGACATATTTCGGTTCGATTTGTTTGATAGAGAACTCGAGGTTTGCGACGGCGGCGTCGAGGCATTTGACCATGACATCGATCTCTCCGTACCTTTGCTGCGTAGCCTGGTCCATCCGCGAACAGTCTTCGGCAACTCCCAGAGCCCATGCTCGACGTTCCTTGTAGAGTTCTTCCCATGCAGACATAGCCTTGATGTCTCCGATCGAATTCGGTGTCGTAGGGGTAGAATACTGCTTCGGAAGAGGAATATCGGTCACGGCTGGCAACCCATTTCCCGACGACGAAGTTTGGGTGATACGGATGTCGTATATGTATATCTCACTCTGTAGATACACATGGTCAGCAGTATGAAGGGGTGTGGGGCGCACGACGGGAGGCATACCTCAGAATGGAGTGACTGGGGCTTTAAGCTCCTCCCCTCGGGGGTCAGAGCGACGATCTTCGGGACGGGGATGGAGCTCTGCCGAGATACCCAGGCTTTGAGCTCATCAATCCTGCCAGAGGACGCGTCGTTAGCAGGCGTTGCCAGAAGTGCGCCGAATGCGGGTTAAGCTTACGAAGAGAACTGGGCCGTGTCCACCTGTAAGCGCTGCCCAGTATGGGCGACTAGCACCTCGGACGCCATCCCGATACATATCTCGCAGGAAATCGGCGCGACGTAGGATGCGTAGTCAAAGATGACGGAGTATCCTTCCTTGTTAACCCAGGCTAAAGGTTAAATTCCAAATGCTAGTGGACGATGCAGATATGAGCGCGTTCCTCCTTTCTCCCGAGCTCTGTAAAAGCAGACGGGGAGGAAGGAACTACGAGATGGGTGCCATTCCGGGTTGAGTTAGGGCGTTGTGGTAGAATGGCAAAGAAAGATGCTGATGCTATGCTGAGGCGCCGACCACATGGAAGTCCGCATCACAGCGCAAGGCCGCTGGCGGCCTAGCGTGACCGCGCCCCGTGACGGCGTTTTATTGGCTGGCCAGCGCAGCCTGACCCAACCCACCAAGAGGGGCAGCAACCGCCTCTTTAATTCTTCAGAGAATTAGCTATTAGCGCTAGTCACGCCAGTCACAGTTTCGAGGGGTCATGGCCAACGACTGACTGCCTTAGCCGAGTTTCGCATGCTCCGCGCAGTCTTCTCATCCCGTACATATAGCAGCCCGGCTTCACGGAACAGGGCTGACGTCGCCCCATCTGAAGTCGCCCTTATGTCATACAAATCCCGCCCATTATTGCCAATAATATGATATCCGCTTAGTCCCAGTCCTACTCGCCAGATGAATCCATCTTCGTGTCAGTTACTGATAGAGTGAATCTCGCCCACGAGTTCGCGACCTGGCAGCCGGCCACCTAGTCTTGTCAGTGAGGTGGGATAATCATGACTTCAATCTCCGAACAAGATGCTGGTGTCGGCAGCACCATTACCCCCACGCTGCCTCTGTCCAAGTCTGAAGAAGAGGTGCTCCAGCACTATGATAAACTGCAGGAGCTCAAGCTAGAGATAGCGCTTCTGAAAGCCCAACAGTCATATAACGCAGGTATCGTCCCCTACTAGTCTCCAGTTACAAGGAAACGAAACGTGCCTCGTTACTAAGTCGTCTCAGATACACCCCCCGGAAGCATATCGAAGAGCCAGGAGGAGGCCCTTCAGGCCCGGTCATTATATTCTCTTAACAGGGACATTGTGGACAATGTCCTGATGGTGGCTCCTATCCTCAAGGCGATACACCATAGGATTGACTCGTCGCCCATCGAGACGTACGGCACTCCAGCAGAGTAGACCTCTGGTCGGCTCCCTAGGTATGCGAGCGATCGTTTGCTAACGCACTCCAGCGACATTATACCATTAATACGAGAGCGGGACTCGGCGTCAATAGCTACGGCCAAGCAATCATCCGAGCTCAGGACGACACTCGACGAGCTAACCCAAGTGCAGAGCGAAGCTCTCATCATCTCGCAATCCAACGTGGCGGTGACATCGGAGCTCCTCGAGCTCGCCGAAGAAGCGAAACGGAGAAAATTAGGCCGTATGACCGGCCCAACTATGGAGGATGAGATGAAGACAGCAGAGGAAGAAGTCAAGGAGAGTAGGCAAAAGTGGAAGGTAATGAAGGGTACGGCCAGCGCCGTCGTCGTCGGCAGTGGCGTGGACTGGGTAAGGGACCCAGAGCTCCGAGATGTTGTTCTCGATCCCGAAAATGAGGGATAGTTTAGTTTCATCGTCATCTGTCAGACTTGGGCGGCGAATGCTTCTCGAGTTCGCCCTTCCGCGTGAAGTAAAATACTATACATCAAGGCAAACTTGATCCAGTGAGGAGGACCCTATGCGATAATAACGCCTCGTCACACCAGAATAGGTTGCATACTGCTCCGCATACATTTTGACAGGTCGTAAACATGATCCTACGAGCAGCCTTCAGGAAACTGGAGCGTGTAAAGAGTGGTGTCAATAAAAACAAAGTGGGCGAGGGAGCAACCCATCGCGCGTGTGCGGTTGTGTTGATTAGTCAGAAGGTAAGTGATTGAAGAAAATGAGGACAATGGAGCAGCTCAAGGCTTGGGGGAGGGGGGCGACCTTGAGAGGAGGCGGGGACGGACCAGCAATTTCCTGACCAATTTTCACCACTTCATCACAAGTGGAGCGGGTTGGTACCAAAGTTTTGTGCAGACACACTACTCCCGAAGCGAGTCGGCAGGCCAGACTCTACTGATGTACCTGTACCCGCAACTACGGGTGGTCGGTAGTGTTCCATCGTCGAGTTTTCACTCTTGTTCCATCTGTGTCTGGCACATACCACATGTATAGGTACCTACACCAACAAGATGACCAGAGTACAGTACTTTGTATGAGTAGGGGTGTGGGCGGCGCTGGGCGTGGGAAGCCACCTCCTCTGAGTAAGAAAGCAGTACAGTATAAGCACGGAGCACTCTTGGTGTCCAATAGGATCCCCCCAGTCCAAAAAGCTGGTGGCTGCGGTGGCAGTGTTGGTGAGTCGCGTCTGTGCTGTGATCAGGAAGGGAAAGGCCTCCGTACCGACTTGTATTAACTGCTCCATATTGGCAAGCGAGTGGTTGCTTTGCGCCGAAATCACACACACACTGGCGTACTATGTACGCTTGCCACTCCTCCCCTCCGTCATTCGAGCACGAGGTTTTAATATCCGGCTTCCTTTTCTATTTTTTTTTTTGGCATCAAACCACACCGATTGAGGATGGGAGGAGTTATGAGGCCGAGTTGTTACCCAAAGCCGGGGGACTGCTTGTTCTTTTACACGAACGAGCACTCGTGCATTGAGCAATCCCCTCCCTGCTTGAATCTCCGGTCCGTAGCATCCAAATTCTTAGGCGTCTGACTTCAGGAGGTGGATGGGGGTGCTAAGGAATCCAGGTGACCAGACCTGGGAACTGGAGTTCGAAGTTTGAAGTCCCGGACATGACCTTACGAGCAAGTAACCAAGAGTGGTACGGGATGAACATTGTCCCGTTTATTGGTAACCCGATAGGTGGATACTTCATATCAGACGAAGTACATGTCAGGATAGGTGCACTCCAGCCGAAGTAGTAGACAAGGAATACTCGAGATAAGTACTCGTATGAGTACAAGTCCAAGGTGTATGAGCTTCACGGTACTTGTACATATATTCCCCCTGCATAAGGTACGTATCCTCCCGGCTTCACGCATCCCACCCGTATTATTACTACTCGTACTTCCATGTACGTCCAAGTAGTGTGTAGGTGGGTGAGGACTCCCAGCTTGCACCCCTACACCCATTCCACGCCCGAAGCCCTTGATCCGAAGAGCGCTCGCTGATACTCCCACCGGTGTGACCCCGTGTCGACGGTACTTGTACGAGCAGAGAAGGGCCCACCTTTCGATTTGCCGCCCCAAGTGTATTACCCACCTTTCGGGGACATCCATTTGCAAGAGCTCCGACGACCCTTTCCTCTAGTGTCGTACCCACCCCCATGACCCTCCATACTTCCATCTCATGACAGTGGACGACTCGTCCTTCCAGCACGTCCTTCCCACTGAGGACTCAGATGCCAGCTGACTCCAGTTGCTTCAGCTCTGGCTGTGAAGGAATGCGCTCGTACGAGGACTTTCATAGGTGTAACATTAACTACCAGGCGGCAGGGAAGGAGCTCACAGATACGACTCTGAGTATTACGAGTACTACTCCAGATGAGTACGAGTACTTGAATAGCCCCGCGGAAAATGGTTGCGACCCAAAGAGGTACTCCTTGCTTGGTACATCGCACTCCCACGGGCACATGAACGGAGTCCATTAAAGGTGCCCCGTTCATTTTAGCAAGTTGTTTCGAAGGTGCATTCGCAGGGCACTACACGAAGTACTTATGCGGATGAGGGTGTGAGACAGGCATAAGTGACGGGGGACGGCCGGGCAAGACAAGATCCTCGCGACACGGGGCGGGGGTGCCTCTTGTGTAATTCAGGACCAGTGTAGCCTTCGTTCAAAGCACGGAGTAATACGGTGGAAAGCGCTAGAATATGCCGGGCTCGGTTTGTGCAGAGCATCGGACCGCCCGACCCAGTGGAAGCTTCATCCCATCCAAGTCGTCCGTTTGAACAATAGTGCTTCTATCCCCGACCCTCATATACAATATTTCAAACTTATTAGGTCACACCTCACACTCGTAGCAGGAGCAGTACTTTTTCATGTTCCCCGCCCCAATAATCACTCGGTGGTATTTGTAGAAAAGCAGGAAGCAGGAGGGCGAGGATGGGGGCAGATGGGCAGAAAAACAAAACATGAACTGGCGCGATTACTTTAAGGTGTGCCTGCTTTAATTGTAGAGCACGCGCTCTCTCATACAGTGCAAGTGAAGCCTACAAGTGGCTAGGTGCGGGCACAGAGTCAATCAGTAACCGTGATGGCGGGTACGAAACGTTAATATCACAGTGGGTCCAAAACAGCCATCTTGTACTCGCATACTTGTACTCGTACTCGTGACGGAAAGAGCGCCCTAAATCGTACTCGTAGAAATTGACGACATCCAATCTCCTCGTATGGATAGCGGAACTGATCCAAGCAGGTACCTGTGTATGAGTACGTACTCCCGGAGAGACCGAGTGCGCGCCTTCCCAAACCACCCAGCCAACGGCACGGCAGGAGGGGTGGAACTCTCATCCAGCCGGCGCGTCGTGGTGGTGGTGACCGTTCAGCTGTGCTCCCGGCCACCTTCCACTTGGTGTTGAGACCTCCAGTTTGTCCCCACCCTGTATTCTCAACATGGGACCATGGAGCTTGTCGGAGATGGGGTGTCACTGAGGTAGGGAAAATTGTCATATATTACTACAGGCACAGCAGAGATGGCTTGCAGAACATGATCGGTTTCAAAGAGGCCCATGCACCCAAAACTCCCCTTTCTTTCCTTCGCCTCACGAACCGCTTCTTGCCCTGGGAAAGGTACAGGACGACAACGGACACGGCCCCAAATGCTCATCCTTACTCTTCGAAGTCGCATATCAATACAACCTCTTCAGGCAAAAGCGTGTCTCTCGGCCCATGCGGAGTACAAGTAAAGACGGGCCAACCTCTAGTCGCAAAACAAAGACTGCGAAGGGACAGACTCCTCCCCTTCCGAAAATATTTCAGAAGTTTCTCATCCGCCACTTACCAGCATTCATTTTTTGGCAGTAAGATGAGCAGCTTGATAAGTAGATCCAGTCAATGTGAATGGCCTTGGTTGCTCATTTCATCCGAGTACATCCTACGAGTAGTTATTGCCATACAAGCACGTACAAGCAATGGGCGTGGTCCATGTGCCCAGGGTAACGGGAGCAGCGGAAAGTAGACGGATGGGCGTCAAGTACTCCGTGTGACCTGATGAAAACTACTGTCTACAGAGTACAGGTCTCTCACCTAACGTATGGTGGGAAGCTGGCATGACGGCACAAACACGCCTCAGTCCCCTGCACCCACACCACAACATTGAATAGCCTGGTTCCGTGGTCCCCCTCCTTCTTGTACCCTGGGTAGCGTCCTGTACAGTACAGAGTACACCGTCGTCCACATACCCCATAGTCGGCTCACCACGCACCTGCCCTTCACGCGCACACAGCCAGCCTCCTGCCCGCAATCACTCCCCATAGTAAAAAGGGCCACCAGACGCTCCCCCCATACAAATTCCCCCTCTTCTCTCTCTCATACAAATCCCCCAGCAAAACCCGACTCCCATACAAATTCCACCTCACAATCGACACAACAATTGGTGAGTACCTAATTTTCTGCGCGCACCCCAGCAAAACCTAAGTCACTCCGATTCCTACCCCAATCCCATACAATTCTCTGCGCGCTTCGTGATAGCTCCTCGGCGGCGATTTTATACTGCAACCGCGTCCGCTGCAGCATTTCTCGGAGGGTTCACGATCAACACCCTGGAGCTGCTATCCTGCCCTCCATTGAAGCCACGAGCTCCATGAGAGGATCAGGTCGTGTCCACGATCGCGCAAGCCACCAACATTCATCACCGGCGCGCATCATCTCATTCTCAGATCGCGCGCAAAGCTAACTGAGCTCGCCTATCTAGTTGTATCATTCCCAGGATCTTCGCACAACACCGAACCCGAGACTTCTACCACATAAGTATGCATCCCACAACATCCTTCGCGTGCTTATTTGCTTGCGCTTCTGTTCTGGCGTCTTGATCGCGACTTTGCGCCTTCCTTGCGCCCCACCAACAAACGCGTGCGCGTGTTATCACTTACACAATTGCGCCCCACACTCATTTGCGACTGATTTGCGCCGATGAGGTGGTCGCGTATCCCACCACCACCACCACTTGTTACTCTAGGCCTGGATTATTGATCGCTAACCTCAATCACCTTTCTCAGTTCATCAAAATGCCTAAGGCCGCAACTAAGCGAGGTGGTAAGGCCGAGAAGAAGAGGGCCAAGAAGGGTAAGTCGTCTATCAGTTCCAGGCGCGACCGTCTCTTCCTGGGAAACGCGCCCACATACGCCGCCCCCTTGACCCGGGTTCCCCTTGCAATGTCGGTACTAATGAACATCATGATTAGACCCCAATGCCCCCAAGCGTGGCCTTTCCGCCTACATGTTCTTCGCCAACGAGCAGCGAGAGAACGTCCGGGAGGAGAACCCCGGTATCTCGTTCGGTACGTGTTCCTAGTGCAAAGCCCATTGATGCGAGTTACTGACTCAGTCCGTTCAGGCCAAGTCGGTAAGACTCTCGGTGAGCGCTGGAAGGCTCTTAACGAGAAGCAGCGCCTCCCGTACGAGGCCAAGGCTGCCACCGACAAGAAGCGGTACGAGGACGAGAAGGCCGCATACAATGTAAGTCTGATCTCCCACCTGTACCGTACGTATCTGGGTTCTGAGCTAATCAAAACGTCCAAGGCCGCCCCCGATGACGATGACTCGGCTTAAGCGACGCGTTGTTGGCACCACCGCCTGACGGGCGCTGCTGCGGCTTCCGCGCCCGGTGAGACATGATGATACGAGGCTCTCGGGTCCTTTGCCAATGCCCTCGAGATGGCGATTGTTTGTGCACGGTTGAATTTCCTTACGGCACTGTTATTGTTTTCGGTATGGTCGGGTGTTGAGTGACGGCGGATAGGGTAAAGGGACTCTTGTTTTTTTTTCGTTTATTGGACTGGTTCTTTATACTTTTAAGTCTTGGCCCTGACCGGCATCGGCATGTGTCTCTGGTTCCCGCAAGCATGTACAGCTTCTGTCCATGTTCGCATGCTGCCGCCTTGGGATTGGGCCGAGGCCAGTCTTGGTAGCTGTGTGTAAAGCTATTTCGGATCAAGCTTATTGGTCGTCCAAAGCCGCCCTGTGTTCTGTCTTAGCTAGCCAAGGCTCACCCGACGACACGCTTTCACAAGATCCCACAGCGGCACGATTACATGTATTGATATGACTGCAAAATAGCGGGTAGTTACCCCCCTCCCTTTCATGATGAAGACCATCGAGCAGCCTACAGGAGGCGGGAGTGTGACCCAGTGCAGCAGCAGGCTCCATCTCATGCGCGCCTATTTCTTATTTTAGGGTTCTCAACTCTCGCTTCCCAACCCATGCTGTCTCTTTTCATGCAGACTATTATCTCGGTTCTCCTTGCCTCCATATTTTACAAGCTTGCCACTGTAGCCACAGCTGCTTTATTAAGCTGTCTTCCCCACCAGTCACCAGGTAATGTTCCAGCCCACCCAAGGATACCAAGGTGTTGGTCCAAATCACATTCACCATGATGCTCATCGTAAATTGTACCATCCGTTTCGATCCTCAAGTTCAACCCCGATGTCAACTACATCCGAACTTGGTGTTGTTAACTTGCGCTTCGGCCCAGGAACGCCAAAGCCTGTAAAGCATCGCAGAGAGGCCACGGGCAAGCCGAAGCGTTAGATGCGGGCCGTCCAAGTAATAGAAAACGGCTGCCCCATCATCTCCGCATGACGATTTTTACCTTCTTTCTTAAGGTTACCATGACATATTTGCCCGGACAGGATTAACATAGAAGCTCGGATATCATATGCTCCAGTTTTTTTTGTCAAGGACAAGGATTATCTATTACCGTTAGAGGAGATAAAACTCGGCCGCCATCCTTTCTTTCCTTCGTTTATGCATTGCATATGCAAGGCATTCATTCACTGGGTGGCACTAGCCAACCCACCAGCAACAAGGTAAGGAATGCTGCAGCCTCCACCTACCTACCATGACTGCGGTTTGGCGATGAGGCCGTTGGCCAGCATGGGGCCGCCTGCCCGCCCTTGCCTGTTGCTGAGGCTTCTCCACCCAAAGCTCCCGTATCGTGAGGTACTTGGTGGGTGGTCTCGGGCCTGTTCATTTCTCCTACCAGCTGTCTCAGTGTCTGTAACCAGGCTACGAAGTGCATGTCTGCTTCATGTTTTGTCCTTTATCGTGTCTCTTTCTCGACACGATGGGGCTTGGGCGAGCACCGAACACCACACAAATCTCATTGCGGAGCAGGTGTGGGACTAAGCTGCCAGAAGGATTCGACTCTTACCTAGGACGTATAAGTACAGTTACTCGCGAGGGAGAGGGCCATGAGGCTGTTCTGTCGTATTTCCCACGTGTTTCCGCCGCTCCGGTCGAAGAGTTGCCAGGTTACAGCCGTCTTCCCTCTGTCATATACAACATTGCAGATTTCGGGTGGTTGACACGTCACGACCACACCTTTTTGACAATTACATATAAGACAATTACATATAAGATAGATCGGGCCATGCGCACCTCGAATGTCTCCGGTTGGTGGGGGTGATTGGTCTCCCTTGTTTGGATTGGCCCATCGCCACCATCCTGCAGCTGCATTTGCGTTTGCGTTCTCTGGTCTCATAGAAGCGAGGGTCTCTCGAACATTCTCCAAGCACCCGTTACTATATGGCCCACAAGGCTCCCGACCTACTGGTGCCTCATCGTGCCTAGCAGAGTTCCGCCGGACTCATTCCACGACCGGTTTTCATTGTTATGCTGGCCGCAGTGTCTGAGATCCGATTATTGCATAAATTTCTGCCCAACCGGCCTCTGATTAAGACCTTCTTTACCCCTCACACCGAGACATTTCTCATCGCACAATTTCCGTCCTATCAATTATTTTGCATTCATCCTTGCTGGACAGCCGGGGATACACGTGCTCTAGGAGAGAAAGGAAGACTTTGGGCGGATGACGGCAGAACCTGGGAGGGTTGAGAAGAACCAACTATCAATCGCCATCACGATCTCGGTTTTCGCTCATCATATCGGGGAGGTTTCCTGATACGACTCGAAATAATGCTACCCTAGCCTTCGTTGATCGAAGTCGGACCAGCCTCTTTGTCAGAGCGAAGCAGTGCCCGCAACTACCAAGGGTAGAGAACAATGATGTCCGGGCATCCCATGACCTACACGGGACATGCCGACACCCGACTCCTCCATGGATGCATACGGGAGGCAGAGCGGTGTGGGCTAATGAGCTATAGTCTCGATGGACTCCGCAATGCCCTGCCGGAGCACTACCATGCCCATATGATAGGCCTATCGGAGGAGATCCGGGTGTCGAGCCGTATCCTCCGAGACCTGGTCGACCGGTCCGAGGCCCACTTCTCCCGGGTGCCCGTCCTCCTCCAACATCTGAACATCATACTCCCGTGCCTCTCCAAGACGCTCAACGATATCGACGGCTACATCGAAGATCGATCGATCTCCAAGGAGATGAGATGGCGGAAAATGTATAACAAGATGACGGATGAAGTCGGCGGAATTGCCCTTCCCCAGCAATTTTTGCTCTACAACCAATTTCTGGATTCGATTTTCCAGATGCTTACCAGGTCAGTTCGGGTGCCACTGCAAACGGCCCCCCTTTCTAGGGCCGGATCAACCGGGGACCGGAACATCCTCACTAACCTGCGATTCAAGAAACGCAAATTTTGACCTAAACAGACTGGAAACACTTAAAACCCTCATCATGGGCCTGCGGGAGAAGAGGGCAATACGTAGGTTACCGGGCGAAGTCGATCCCGCCGGCGACGAGTGATATGCTCACACACATTCTGTAGCTCCTCCGGCCCCACAAGTCGGCGGCGCCCTTATAAGGCCGGATATGATCGTTGCCCCGATTTCTCGAGAACCTGTAGGTACCACTGGCTAGAGTATGTTTCTTGTGCTGACAGAGTGAAGCCTTCCCATTGGGCACAGCAGATATTCTCTCTGCCCCTGCCGTCGCGGACAGCCTTGAAGACGCCGAAGAGGTAGGCATATATTGTGAAGGAGACTATCCCCTTGCGCCGACTAATCTGTTCTGTAGGTCAAAATCATGTGGCCCGCATAAGCAACTTGCTCCCGGCCAGCCTCCTTTTCCACCCGGCTCCATGGTACTCTTCCGAAGGTTTGTGCGCCGCGCCGCGCTCACCCAAGCTGAGCCTCCCTTCCGCGCAGCTACCACGGGCCTACCACTCGCAGAACCCTGTCTAATATCATTTAGGAGTTTTGACAATGACTCGCTGTCCCTCATCGTATCCTCCGTGCGTGGGACCCCCCAGCAACACCTGTCCCTCGTCACCTCTCATCAGGGCATCCAGTGGCTCGCCGTTAGAGGTGTGCATGAGCTTCGAATTCAGCGCAAGCACAGTGCTGTAGAACTTTGGCGATGGAGCGAGTCCACGCAAACATCTAAGTTGTGGGCGGCCCTTTACTTCATCACCTGGGAAGGTACGACGGGCCTAATGGCGTCTATTCTGTGGGAGGGCGGTGATCGCCGTTCAGCTGGATACTGACACTGCTGTAGAGATGGTGCTGTTCTATTGCACTTTTTCAAGCCTGAAGATTCAGAACAGCTCGACTGTGTTGGTCGATAAGGATGAGTACACATTGCAGGGTGAGAGGCGACTATTCCAGGCGTACGTGTTTCCTATCATGTCTGACACTCTCTGCCTGCGCGAGCTATCTAACCGCAGCGTTCTTAGTCAAATTATCGACGACAACTATAAGCACTCTCTGATAGTGTACCAGGACACCCAGACCAAGGGCATCCGGTTACATGCTGCAGTGTGGGAGGGCGAGATGCGACAATGCCCCGTCTGGACGGCCTTTGGTATGTGCGGAGTGGATCTATTGATTGACGTAGCCTAGGTATACACGTATGAACTTCGTCTGACTATAATCAGTTACCCATCAGTGCACATCCCCCACATGGCTCGTAAAGGAGTCGCGTCGCCGGGTCTGGCTAAGGGACGTCCAGCTCTACGTGTTCCACCAGAACTATCGACAGGAAAACCAACGTAAGGGCCGAGAGGGAGCGTTTGAGATAGACTTCCTCAACGAGAAAGGTGGGTCGGGCGGACGATGTTGGATGGAGCTGCTATTTTCGGGGAGCTGTTTGCTAACGTGCCATCGGTTGCAGCTGCTGCCCGGTTCTACGATGTCTTCTACCCTCCAACGTCTCCGACTAATAACGCGGACTCGGACAAGGAAGGTGGCCCATCCACATAGGTCGGGTGTGCCCCGTTAACACGCTAGCCAGACGGACTGGTGGCTCAAACGGACGCATGCGTATCACATACGTCTATCGACTTGTTTATTGACGACATAAGTGGCCTTAGCTCAAAGGAACGGCGCGAACGGATGAGCAGGCGCCCTTGAAACCGAGAGACTGTTTATGGAAACGCACGAACACGGCTTACACCCTTCGAAGAGGTGCTCCCCTTTTGTCATTTTCACGCCTATCAGTGCGATTTAATTCGCACTTTCTCTGTTCCATTTGACAGACACGGACCGACGGCAGACTGTTTTTTCATCTCTCGCCAGGGGGAGGATACGTGTATAGGGTTTTTTGGTGTGGAATGTCCACAGGAAAGGTTAGAAGGAATGGCTGATCGTTGAGGAGCAGTGGACGTGGCGGACGGGACGAACGTGTTTGATTTCCACTTTGAGCGTTCTTGGCGGATTAACGATGCGATGTCCTGATGACACTAGGTGAGAATGTATACCAGCATAGCTACTGTTTATATGACTTGGATTTACCCCCCATGGTAGCCCGCATGGTAGGACGAGGCGCTATGGCAGTGTGAGAGAACAGGAACAGTGGCTGGAAAGCGAGCGGCATCGTACACGACCACTCTCAAAGGCCCCTCTCCGAATACAGCCGAGGTAGGCATATATGGATGTGAATATATATATCCTAGTAAAATGGGATGATTGACAATGCAAGATAAACTCCACGAAGCCTCGTTCGCCCGCCAGGAGATGAAACGCCACCCAAAGCCGCACAACAGAAACGCCCCGTGCCAGAGTCCCACTGCGGAAAAAAAATCAAGTATTCACAAGGTCGCTTCTCGACGCCCGAGGACGAGAGCCTCGCGCTTCCCATGCCCGCTCACTTTCACCGCATTATCATCGCGCCAACTGCCTCTTTCCGCCGCGCGCTCAAGTCCGAGCATAGTAGGGAGGGAGAGGGGGAATCGAGATGTTACCCCTCTCAGCGTATTGCCGCCTCTCCTCCGTACATGTATGTTCCGGGGGATAGAGCTCGATTATTCGAATCCACGACACTCCCGAAGTCGCTTCAGCCAGCGAGCAAGCGGATACCACCGTCACCATGTGGTATCCCGTCCTTATGTAGTCCCTTATCCTAACTCTCACAGAACCGGCATCTACACGGAATCAGATCCTCGCGGCAACACCCCTCAACATCACCAAGTCAACATGCCCCGGGGTCTCGAGCCCATGCGCGGCATCATACCGGCTTGTAGGGGGCGTTCCCACGTCTGAGAGCGCGGTCCTTAGCTTCGTGCGGAGGCGGCGGCGGTGGCTCGCGGCGGCGGCCTCGTCGTAGCGAGGGGACGGTAGGAGCGGCGTCTGGGAGCAGATGGAGGCTGCATCGGATTGCTTGCAGGATGACATATTTGCGTTGTCCCCCTGGTTTGATTTCGATTTGGAAAGGGGGGGATCCCGTTATTTCGGGGGCCCGTCTGAGTGGGTTCGTTCGGGGTTTCTTGGTTTGAGACGATGGAGTTGCTCGTGAGGGGGGTTAAGGCGGTAGGTAGGTCGGTAGGTTTGGTTTGTGCGGATTTGGGTTGGGAGAGGTGGCGGTTTCTTGGTTTGATTTGGGGATAATATGACGGAGCATGACCAGCCAGCTGAGGATCGGCAGTGGGCCAATGAGAGCTAGGGACTTTTGAACAGGCTATGTTGGGACCCAGGCCCATTCATTCGCCCTCCATGCGATTATCAATGTGCTTTTTTCGGTGGCGGAGTAATATTCGTACGTTTATACAGAAACAGAAAATGACCTGAACTTACAAGTACATCTTCGTATAGCTGGCAGAGGATGAATTCATAGCGACCGAATCTACGGGTTACTGTTTTCAGGCTTACTCTGCCGCTGAGACGCCGACGCTTCACTCATCTTCGACTCCAGATAAGCCTAAACCCTCTTGGAAGGAAGTATTGTTCTGCTATTATCGAGAATCAACGTCTATTTTAGAGTGCAATAGTCAATTGAGAATATGCAAGGTATCCACGAAAACAAACCCCTAGAACGCCGTGAATACCCTCTATAACTCGGGCTTCGCTTCCCTTCCCCCGGCCTCCCCCTTTCCCTTCCGCACAGCTCGTAGTCGGTCACGCACCTCCTCGCTCCAATGCCGCTCCCCCTTATGCCTATTCGCTATCGTCTTCACATAAAAGTCTACACATCCCTCCTCCACACCGGCCGCCCCCGCACATACATCGTCGCCCGCCGCCTGACCCTGTGGCCACACGCCCAGAGTCGCGCCGCCTTCCGGATCCAGGAAGGTATCGAGGAGGAGATGCCCCACCTTCCGCTGCACGGGTGCCCACCGCTCGTCGCCCGCGGCGAGTATCTCGACGAGGTTCCTCATGCCACCCTTGGCTAGGAAGTCGTCGCGGATGGCCGGGTTCTGGACGAGCCCCTTAGCGGCGAAGACCGTGGACCCCACCCTCGAAACGGCTCTGGAATACTCCTCGGGAGAGAGAAGTGACTCGTCGGCGGGCATGAGGCTCGCGTAGAAGGCAGCCTCCAAAGTAGGTGCGTCGTCGCGCGGGCTGCAGGTCGATGCCATGGCGTCCGCCCAGATCTTCTCGACCTCGGCGAGCGCCTTGACATTGTTCTGCACCGCGCCAGCTAGGATCCGCGCCGCGGCCTGGCCGTCGTCGGCTGTCGCCGACCCCGACGCGTCGCCCCCGACCATGAGGCAGAGAAGCGTCTTGACGGCCTCCGCATTTTCGGTGAGCTTAAGCCCGTAGTAGATGTCGCTGGACATCTCAAGCAAGTTCTCCAGCGCGGCCCTGAATGCCACCTCACCTGCCTCCGCTGGCACGCCCCGCTTCACGACCTCGATCGACTCGAAAAAACTACCCTCCTCTACCGGCGGGACCTTGATCTGACCGACGGGCTCATACTCCGGCGCCCCCTTGGGGATCCGAGGTTCATCGCGCGGCTCTCCCTCCTGCTCTACGAGCACGACGGCGTTGTCCGTGGGAAGGCCCTCGAGGGACGGATCAATCTCATCTGGGACGTTGATCTTGCCCTCCTTCTCGCCGTTCCAGATGTTTAGCCTCACGTGGAGGCCGGGGGGGACTTCTTGGTCTGGGTGGATGATTTGGAACTCATCCGTGGGCTCAAAGACTCGCGGGTAACATTCTGCCGGGTTGTCGGTGTGGCAGATCAGGTCCTTGGCTGCTTCTTCTTGGTCCTGGGCCGGGGGAGTTGATGAGACCGCTGGCTGGACAAGTACTAATATGATTCCGAGAAGAAGAGTGATGAGAAAAAGACTGTGGCCGAATGGCCTTCCCGGTGCCCTCGAGGGTGCCATCGTTGGCTTTTATATGAAGTAAACCGAGTTAAAGTTCTTGAATGTTGGATGCTCTACACCGAACCAGGTAGGAGAGCACCACTCGAGTTAGACTGGGAATAGAAATATTACGCAAGAGGGATAGTGGGTAAATGGTATTATTCGATAATGGTGAGTGTTTGAAATGGGGTTTGAGTGGTTGTTACTGCCGCCGATTTATATACTAAGTCACAATGTGAAAACGTGTCGGTGTTGACGCAAGAGGACAGCTTGACGAAGGTAAATGGCACCAATGAGGAGCTAATTGTCACAGGGCTTGAACTGTATTTGTCGCTGGAATGGGCCACAATCCACGTGCTAATTTCGAATTTCCGCACCTAGCTGGTGCCTGGATCCCTTGGTGCAATCTGGCTTCGTCAGAGAAGTTGCCACTCACCATTAGAGGAGGACAACAACTCACTACGCCGTTTGAGTGCTCCATCGATTTCAAATTATTACATGAGGCATAGGTATCTTAGAGCGACGTGTTTACATATGTATAGATTCAGAGTCAAGGCAATGAATCCACCGACAACCCGAGAGTGCCATTTGATGTCGATGCGAGTCCAAACAGATCCACAATTAATATGATATGATTAGCTGGTACAGAGCACGAAGTACAATAGGGAGAAACCCAAGCTGACCAGTTGTGACGAAGATTAACCGAAGCTACTCCACAATATTCGCTCAGTGCCTCACCACTGGAGCCGAGCGGCTTCAATTGACCTCGAAATATCACCAATTTGGCCCAGATCCAATTCGGCAGCCGGCCTTGTCAGTGATCGACCCAATCCGCACAATGTTCGCTCTACGACGAGGAGCGGCCCGCCTGGCCCCGAAGCCGGCCCAACTCCTCCAGACCACGAGACGCTACGCCTCCGGCGGCGCCCATCACGCACCCGAGGCCGTCGACGAACCGATCGGGGTAAGGGAACCCACCCGCGAGGGTCACGGACAGCGTGGGAGAACGCACGCGTCTTCGGTGTCAATGTATCTAACAATCCAATTATCGTAGTCCGGCCTCATCATCGCCTTGGCAGGCCTCCCCCTCGGGTGCTTCGTATACGTCATCTCCCGACCCGGCGAAAACGGCGAAGCTCCCGCCCTGACCCGCTGGCTGAACGGCTTCAGGAACTGGACGGATGTCTGGGAGGAGAGGAACACACTTCACGCCGCGGCGACGCAGCAGGCGGCCTTCGACCGAACCCTCTTCCGCTCTACGCCGAGGGCTGAGAGCCACGAGCTTAGATATCCCGAGTGAGTTGTTACATACCCACACCAGCGCGGATTGTGGGCAGGGACACTCTTCGTCCGTCCTAGGTTGATGATTCTAACTCTGTCTAGGGCCTTCCACTCTCACTCTCCGCGGAACGTCGTCGCCGGTTCGGTGATCAACATCGACGCGGTTACCGAGCGCTACAAGAAGCAGCACCTTGAGGAGGAGGAGAGGAAAACTAGGAAGCTCGCTGCCAAGCTGCAGGCCGAGAAGGAGGTGGCCGCGTGAAGGGGCTCCTGAATGTATAAAGAAAGAGCGGGTGTATATGATTACTTCACTAGGACTTATAGAATCCAGTTTCCTCTAACTTCCTAGGCTTCCTTCCCTTTTGTCGGTCGAGCCTGCTCACTGAAGTTTTTCCTTTATATGCAGGTGCGAGTCGTCTTTATCCCCTTGTGGCCTTGCAGTTCTTGGCGAATGGCGATGTCTTTCTTATCGTATCACTCACTACCTTTGAATCCTCCGCCTTTCTTCTCATCTCATCTTCTTCTCAGCTGAGGATATTACTCCATTGTTAGGCAAATCGCCGCTTTCGATCGTTACACCCAGTTACACCTTGGATGCCAGTATGCCCTGCTGCCGGAACATTCCACTCTCCATTGCTACCCACACACACATCATATTTTTCTGTTGGTTATAAATGATTCCCATCACACTGTTATAATATTTCATTGTCCGGACATTTTAAGTCTGCACATGCTCCTGTCTGGTGAGAAGCCATCGCCACTTCACGGTTGCAGCCTCCTCTACCACTTCAGACCTTTTGACCCTCGTCCCACCTTTCCTTTCGTCTCCGCTCCATTTTGTTCGTCTGGACAAAAACACCAAGTCCGGCATCAGCCTGTAGGCAACAATGCCATCCAAGAGTACCGGCAGCGGCGGCGGTGGCGGCGACCCGCCCGGGAAGGGCTTCAGGTCCCAACAGGTTAGCCACCCATTCCAGCGCATGTTTCCTGCTTCGCAGCTGGAGCCAGCGAGTCAAATGAGGGCGCAAACATTATTTCTATTGCCCCTTAGCCTAACTAACGCGGATAAGGCCAACTCTGGATCCCCTACTTGGCCCAGCGCTGCGGTTACGGTTCACCAATTTACTCCCGATTCCGATATCGTCTTGGCCCGTTTTGACATGGTCAGGACACCCCATCCGTCGATGATTCAACGCTACTCCGTTTACCATCCCCTAAGGCCGGTGGGAATAGCGGGAATGCCCAGAGACGTGGGTGGTAACCAACCAAGGCACCGAGGCCTGAATCCCGACAAGGGGATCCTCCGCAAGCACTCCAGTGGTACCGAGAACATGCGCCCTAAATCTGCCATAAGCCAAAAGCGTCCCCGATTTTCTCATATTACGACGGTACATGATCAACAATCGCCATATGACGAGATTGGATGCATCACGAGAACGCTGGGCCCGCCTGGTTCCTTGCCAAAGCTGACGGACGCTTCGACGACACGCCCGCCCGTGCCAATGGGTAAGGGTAAGGGGAAAGAAACTGCCTCGGCTGGTTTAGATCAACTATTGAAGAACGGCCCCACGGCTTCGTCCTATACCGGTAACGATGGCTTGCGATCCCGGGTAGCCGACGAAACTGCAGCCGGCCCATCGAGTTCAGCCCCAAGCCGCGCCGCGCTTAGCATTTCACGTTTTGAGCTAATGAAGCCTCGACCACCCACTCCACCTCTGAGGTCTGCACCCGTACGCCCATCCGAATTCAATGAGAATGATGAAGGGTATAAGATGCCGTGCACGCTCCTACCCAGAGGGCCAACACAGACAAGTGGACCGTCCTCCACCCCTCTTGAGACTAAGGTCCAGCTTTCCGGGTCCAGCACGCCGGCCGAGGTAGAAGAAACAGGACTAGAGGGGGAAGCTCAACCGCCGTCTCCAGTTTTGAATCGAGTTCCCGCCCAGTTGCCGGATGAAAGTCAGCCGGCGGATGGCACGTTTGGTTTCCGGAACCCTGAAAATCAGGCACCTACGACTGCGATGTCATCTGAACCCACCATGACGGTGTCAACAACGACCCCAGCGGCGGCATCGTCACCAACATCTAGCTTGAATAGACATTCAGCGCCAATGCCGATGGGTTGGTCACTAGTAGCTGGCCCACCACCCCTCCGCGTCATTATAACTCGTCTGAAAGGCCGCGGTATTGCGGCCTCCCAGGCAATTAACGCTGGTGAAATTATTGTCCGTGAGCAGCCTCTCATTGATGAGCGCCATGATAATATCTCAAGAGGCCAGTACCGAATCCGGGAATCTTAGGAGAGGTACCCAGAAGATTTACAGCAACGCCTCCGGGATCGCTTTCCAGCCCTCGCTCAGATCCCGCGGTGGGACCTGAGTGACTCCCACCGCGAGGTACTTAAACGGTTCATGGACGACTACGCGTTCCGCTACGGCCAATACCAGCAGGGCCATGTTTACGAATGGATATCGATGGCAAATCACTCATGTAACCCGAACGCGTGCGCCGTCCCTAGAAACCCGGGCACGCTGAAGGCCCTGAGGGACATTCCCAAGGACGATGAGGTAACCATCTCATATGCGAGGGACAAGGCAGCGTTTAGGTGTCGGTGTGACACCTGTAATGCGCGCCGCCGCACGCGGTTCTCCATCCCGATGTCCTCGACCGATGGGAGCGCGGTGGGATATATCAGGAAGAAAGTTGGGAGCCTTCGGAGGAGCCTGTCGTCGAGAGAATCGTCTGCTAGTGATTACGGCGAAGATGACGACGACGGTATCGATGATATCGGTGAAGGCGGCGACGGCAAAAGAGAGAAGGTGAGTGGCGGAAGGCCCAAAATAACTGGCGCTTCTCTTCGGCGGATGACTCAGGGGGGTTTGGAAGAGGTCTTGAATGGTCCTCTGGCAAGAAACACTCACCGTGGATAGGGTGATGTGGGGTGCTCTCAGCAAGACGGGAGTACTACGGAAGCCCCCATCGGCTATAGGAAACGGTTTAAGGAGTTTGTGAAAGACCGTAAAGGCCGGGTCGGCCGGTGGCTTGACCCAGACGCTCGAGGGGGGCGGGGATGAAAGGGAACTGACTGTCTTTTCTTGAGCTGATATTGTTTGTTGGTACGCTCGGCTGATTTTCATCGAAGGAGACTTGTTTGCATTCTCAAGGGGCCAGGGCTGGTTATTCGTCAGGGGGTAATGCTACGGAGCCACACTCCACAGAGAAGGAGATGGGTTCAATGCATGTCTCGAGGTTATCCCAGCATCTCTCCACGGGATTCTTGAGAATGATCTGGATGGTGATACGAAGCGTGGTAACTCAGGCTTCTGAAAGGAAAGCGCAGCGATGGTTACATAGACGCTGATACATCTGACACTAACACACAAGCGTGGAGGCAAACTTTCATACAGAATACGTCTTTTTCATATCCCGCATGCGGCTCGTTTAAGAGACTTGGTGTCAACGTGAAAATGTCCATTCGCCCAAACCCGGCCCTTGATTCATGCACATGAGAAGGAAGGGTGTAAAAAAAATTCCATTTCCCTGTCCTCGGTTTCGACGCCCGCCACGTAACCACGAATACACCCCCGTTGGTAGAGACAGGGGAGCTTCCTCCCGTCGGTCCTCCATTGTTGCCATTCCATTCCATCCAACACCAGCTTTTTGTTGCCCGTTTACTTGAGGGGGATGAAACGCGAGGAGTGGGTGGCACCGATACCGGGCCTACCGTGCTTGACAGGCTTGCTGTGAGGGTTGTTAGAGGACCTGTCCTTTTTGACTCTAGAAACAAGGGGGGTTCCGTTTCCTCGGTTGGGGGGGGGATATGGAAGTCCGGAGGAACGCACTATGAGATAGAGAACTCGGCGAGGTAGTGGCCAACCATCTCAGGCTTGATCTCGACCTGGTTGAAGTCCTTGCCGGAGTAGATACCGATGACGGAGCCGATCATCTCAGGGACGACAATCATGTCGCGGAGGTGGGTCTTGACGAGGTCGGGCTTCTCGTTGGGCTTGGCCTCCTGCTTGGCCTTCCGGAGCTTCTTGATGAGGCCCATGGGCTTGCGCTTGAGACCACGGTTGATCCTGCGGCGGGCACGCGCGTGGACGAGCTCGCGGAGCTCCTCAGAGGAGAGGTCGAGGAGACTGGTTCAAGGGAGGGGGAGTTAGTTACGATCCCTTGGAGGGGTTGAATGGTGGTTGTGATGCCGGTCTCTTCGAGTATTCGGGGCGGGTGAGAGAAGGGGGGGAAATCCGTTGGTGTGCACGTACGCCTCGAGGTCAACTCCCCTGTAGGAGAACTTCCGGAACTGTCTTCTCTTCTTGATCTCGGCAGCCTCCTCCGCGTTCTGTATACCGCCCAAGAATCGTCAGCCATCATCATCGTCACGCCCGAGTATCAACCTCTCTTCAACCGTTGCGCGGCACGATCCCCGGAGGCGGGGGCGAGAGACATCGAGAGATGGGGAATGAGAGACGTACGTATTCGTCGTCAGCCATGTTTGCGGTGTGGTGTGCTTTCGATGTGACTTGTCGAAGAGCGGAATTCCGGATTGGCGATGGGCAAGGGTTTTGAGGTTGGAGGTTTGGTTGGAATTGGATACACCTACTGTCTTGGGAGGGGCCCTTCAATTTTTTGTCATAGGGTTTTGGTGCCCTCCAGTGAGGGCCGCCGGGCCAGCGGTGGAGAATCACGTGGAAGAATACTGGGTCTTAGTCATGCTAAAGCTTTAGTCATACATACGGTGGGGTGGTGATTAGATCATGACTGAATATTAGCCGACAAAGACCCGATCCACACTTTGTCTCCACATTTAATACGGACCAGTATTGTGTGGGACTTGTTGTAATCAGCCACATGGAGCCTTCCAACTCCCACGCTCCAGGGAATAACTATGGCGGGACTCATCGAATTTGAGCTGGATATATCAATAGTTATCCCTTAACCGTCTGACTGCGCATCCATAATACTCGGAAGAAACAAGTGTTGGTTTCTAGAAGGCGGTCCAGTTGCCTTAAGGGCTGTCTGTTTGCTTGCTCCCTGACATTGAATTGGACACTGGGACCTCCCGCCGGGTTTTGGATGATACATCAGCCTATCGCATCACTGGTATTTTACCTGAGTGCCCAAGGCGGCCTTACATTACGAGTATTATCTGTTTATAGAAGCCCGGATAGGAGCATACGAGTATGAGTAGCTTGTGTTTGTCCGTCCTTGGACCTGCCAAAGTCCTTGGCCGAGGTCGCTTCTCCCCTCAAACCCTCATTCAGAGCTCAACCAACCCATTGCTTCTCGATACTATGTCTGGCGAATCTGAGATGGTTTTCTCGTCACGCTTTCTAGGAGGGACCTTTTGTTTCTTTCCTTATTTTTTTTCTCTTGCATCGCTTGGCGCCCGCTAAACTCGGCTCCTGACCACGTCTTGGCCCCTCCGTCAGCGGATCTCCCTCCTTCGGCTGTTGGCAGACACCCTTGACTCCCCCTCACGATGGCGCGCTCTGGCGGTCAGGCAGGCACTCATCAGTGTGTGGCACTCCAGAAAGGGCGCATTATCACATTAGGTGTCACGACGCCGTGAGTTCTTTTCCCTTCCCGAGGGCTATCACACAATCACGTACGAGTTGGAGGAGTACGGCATTAATATTCCTCCATGAGAGGGGAGGACCGCGCCTGTCTCGGGAGAGACACCGTTGAAACTTCTTGTGGTTGGTTCCGTCTTGGCCCTGGCTTTGCCCAGGCTTGGCGCTCGTACACGGGAGTGGAGTTGCAAACCTGGGGGCTATTTCTCGGTGGCTAGCTCCCTCCCTTGACCCTCACGCGTTCTGAGACGACGCCGCTCGGAGAGCATTGCTTCTTGGCACCCGTTGCCTCTTGGCAATCCCTCCAGAGCATTTGCTTCTTGGCACCCGCTGCGTCTTGGCATTCTCTCCCTCTGGCCAACCGCCATCGGCCAGAGCTGGGCGTTGGCCTGATAACCATTCCGCCAAGACGCGTCCCCCCAGCGCAGACAGTCCGAACAACTGTCTCTGGGCGAGCTCCGACTTGGCTGCTCGCAGCTCTTCTCGGCGGCAACGGCCCACCCCAGAGCGATGACACTCTCGTCTCGCCTCGCCCATGGCAATTTAACCTCGACTCCCACACATAATATCCTCTCGTCAGAGTCTGTCTTTCCTTTAGGTTTCTCTCCTCCGTTTACATTTCAGGAAAACGCCACTACAAACACTGCCTCTCAATTCGTGATCCACCAGCCGACAACTCCTAGTCTGCACCCGTACCCCCTTCATTAACACGACAGCCGTCTGTGGTTACCCTCGTCCATCTGATACAGGATTCCCCGTGTAAGCTCGAAAGCATCGGTATCCAGCCCAGTACACCCTCGGGCGAAACGTTCGACAAACACTCGAGCAGCGAAGCTTAGCTTCTCTAATCTCGTATTCGTCGCCGCTTAACTTAGACCTTCACCTAACTTGCGCTTCCATTCCCCGATTCTCCAACACGATGCCTTGACCACTGTGTAATCGACTTCTTCCTTGCTCTCTGCCCCGACATCGAACAACCCTCTGCGTGCCTTTGGACGCCCCTGGCCGTCGGAATAATGGCATCTGACGCTCCCGAACCCTCGTCTACGGTAAATACGCCCTACTCTACCGCCTTCTCGACCTTCTCGACAAGTAGCCGTACGACCACCTCTACTTCCTCCCCTCTCCTCACCACCCCGGCCCTGACCGAGCCGTGGACCCGACCGGAGTCATGTGCCTACACTTATGACCTCGACTCCCCCCCCGGGGTGGGACATGGGCCGACTGCCTATCTTGACTGGGCTATAGATGAAGGCGCAAAGACATTCTCGTGCTACCCCCCTGGAATGTTCGCGTCGGGCAACTCGGGGACCTTCAGCCCGGCATCGTGTCCATCTAGTTGGTATACTGTTGACACGCCTCATTCGTCGGATCCAACAGAGGAATCGGAAATGACGACGCGGACGTGCTGCTCCAAGTACGTTACCCCGTAGCCTGCCTGCTTTGGGAGCTCCCTGTCCTCTGTAGCCTAGTTCCTTCGTCCGTCTTCCCCGCTAGTTACTCTTAAGTTACTAACACAAGGCCCTTCACTCCAGAGAATACACGCTCCACGACGGCTTCTGTCAGAAAGCGACGCCCACCCTCCTCGCCACGCCCGTAACCTACCTCCCCGCCGAGAGCACCGTCTCCTACATGACAAAGATGACTACCTACCTGGTCAACGCCACCGTCGCCCATCACCCCCTCGTAATCCTCTTCCAAGAGAAAGATCAAGGAATACTCGGCCTTGTCGACGACGACATCGCCTTCCCCGACTCCGAACCCCTCCCGTCGAAGCCGTCCCCTTCGTCTCCCACCTCACTCTCTATCGGCGCCAAGGCGGGCATCGCGATAGGAGTCACGGCCGCCGTCATGTCCCTAGTCGGCCTAGCATACTACCTCTTCATCCACCGCCGCCGACCGCCCCCGGGCAAGGCGGCCGCCTTTGAGATGGGCGGCCAGCCGACGCAAACCTCGTGCGGGAGCAGCTTGGCATCTTCCTCCGCGAGCGTCGTCTCGGCGGGTAGCGGCCCCCGCGTACGGAGTAGGGACGGACCCGACCCAGACCCGCCCCCCGCTTACGAGCCCCCCCCGCGCCAGCTGACGCCGAGGGGGTCGCTGGACGGCGGTGCGGGGACCCCAGCTGTGGAGGAGCTCCAGGCGCTGAGGGCTAGGCAGGATATCATACAGCGGCGCATCGATGAGCTAGAGAGGAGGTAGACCGTGAGCAAGGCGGGGGAGGTTTTGAGGATATATACCCGAGCTAGGATGGACGAAGTCCCCAGACCCATACGAGCGGCCGTAGGCTACTGAGTGTTGCTGTCGCGCCAATCTACGATGTGATAAAGGGCTCCAACACGGCGGGGGGACTTGGCGGCGGCGGAAACTAGGATGAGAGCCCGTGGACCCCTGGAACAGGGCTCCAGCCTTTTAGGGAAAACCATGGGAGGATGCAACTATGCGTGTCGTTCGCAAGAGTCCTCCTACCAGAAGGCTAGCCCCATACCACCCCGTGCCGCCACCCACCCGAAAGCGTGGGTCCAGAAGCTCACCCTGAGAGAACTCATTAGAGACAGAGCTCTAGCTTACATAAATATAAAAAATATATTTGTACATGAAGTAGCTGTGTTAATCGTACCTAGCGGAGCACATCTAGACCTGTCGGATATTGAAGGCTACATTTCCTCTGGTATTCAGCAATGGCCAACATACGATGACCAGGTCCACTCTGCCTTTGGTAATATAAGCCAGTCATATATCCCCTTGTCTCTCTCCAGCCGACTTGTTGAAGATGCAGTATGAATGTACAGTATATACTTTCCCCCCCTCCTCGACGAGCACGAGGCCCCCATGATACATGAACGCGTAAATGAAGTAAAGCCCACCATGAAACCCAAACTAGAAGGCCGACAAAATATGTATGTACAAATGTCGCTCTCGCTTTCATCGCTCGTTCAGAATGCAACCCCCCCTCCGGCTCACCACTCACCACTCACCCGCGGGCCTTCTTGGCATATGGTACACGTACAGAACATCTCAGTCCCGTCACATCCTCCCCTCGTTCTTGGTGTCCTTGGGCGTCTCGGGGACGGCCGCTTCCTTCTGAACCACCAACTTCCCGGTCGAGTCCCTCGGCTTCCGCTGCCAGCCTGTGGAGAACAGGGAGCCCATGTCGAAGCGAGGGAAGGGGTGCGCCTCGGTGTTGAGGACGATCTTGTCAAGCGGGAGGACGTCGTCGGGGGAGAAGAGGAGGTAGAAGTATTTCAGGGTCTCGGCCTTTTTACATCATGTTAGTCTCTCGCCTCAAACCTGAGATATGTATGAAAAAGGGGGCGTAGTGTGGTTGGGGGTTGGGGGACTTGTAACTCACCAGCCAGAAGCTCTCCATGTTATCCCTCAACTCGGGCGGCACCGTATTCGCGTTGGACAGACTCGTGTACCCGGACCCCTCGACCGCAGTGTACTGCAGGAAGCTGTTGAACATCTCCCACCCCCACTGGCGGTACTTGACGTCCTTCGTGATCCTCCACATATGGAAGAGCGACTCCACGGTCTCGGGACGTTGGATGTTATGCGAGTCGCCCCGCTTGACCACGAAGTCCTTCCGCCACTCCGCCTCATGGTCGTCGGCCTTAAGAACGGAAGGGGGGGTGGGATGCTCGGCGCCCTCGGGCGGGGACGGGCTCGGGACGTTGAAGTGGGTGATTTCCGCCGCCAGACCCGTCGCCATGTACTTGTACGTGGCCCAGCATGTGTGCGTGAGCTCTTCGGCAAGCCGCATGTCGGCCTCGTCCCTCGCCGTCCACGTGGGCAGCTTCCGGGCCTCGGCGAGCGTGAGCCCCCCCGTGGCCGCGAGGGCGATGGACCCCGGCAGGAAGCACACGAGGTGGTCCATCTTCGGGGACAGGGGCGCTTCAAGGCCATCGGGCCGCTCGCCGATGATCGTGAAGCCCGAGGTCTCGGTGTACGTGACCAGGTGCTTCCGCACGCCGGCCAAGGCCTCAGTCCACAGCTCCTTGTAGATGGGCTCTGCGCCGTTGGTCTGGAGGTACTGCTTGATGAGGTACTCGTAGTAGGAGTCGCCGCGGCTCCCGAGGCGCACGTTGCGGCCCCTGAACTTGCCGTCGGCCGGGTAGAGGTAGATGGGCACGAGACCGTCCTGGACACCGTTGTCGTCGATGACCTGCATGACCTTCTCGACCTTGTCCCAATAGTCCTTCTCCCCCGTGAGCTTCGCGAGGTACTTGAACTCGAGCTGGAGGGTGGCTGCCTCGGCGGTGGAGGAGGCGCCGCCGTCGCTGTGGGATGGGAGCCCCTCCCGCGTGCCGATGTTGACGCTCGCGTAGGGGATACCGGAGGGGCTTTCGAAGGCCGCGATGAGGCGGTCGGCGAGGTCCTTGGCCTTTTCCAGGTAGAGGTCCTCACCGGGGGCGTCCGGGGGCACGGGGGCCAGGTCGGGGAACTCGGTCGACAGGTAGTGGGCGCTCAAGAGGCCGCCCAGCATTCGAATCGTGGTCTCGAACGTGTTGACGTCCTGGTCTTGGTCCCACGTCAGGGACTTGTCCAGCCATTCCCTCGCGTGGCTCAGTTGGGATGTTAGGTTCATCAGCATCATGGTGTCGAGGGAGTCGATGATGATCCAGCCCATCCCCTTGGGGGTCATCTGCTTCCCGCCTTTCGATATGGGGAAGAATTGGTCCTTGCCTGCCGGAGGAAGGAAGAAAGTGTTAGTGCCGATCATCCCATCACAGTTGCTGCTGCAGCTGCATTTGCAGTTGCAACAGGGCGCAATGCCCGCGCCCGTATATCCCTGCTGGTGGGGAACTCGAACTTACCCCACGCATGCCGCTCATAGGCATCCCAACTCCGCTCAAATGCCGCCACAACCTGCTGCCTCCTGCCATTCCAATCGACGCGGCCATCCGGCAGCGAATCTGTGAAGCCCTTTATACTCCACACCGACTGCTTCCCGCCGCGCTTGTCGACCTGGAAGGCGCCGTTGAAATACATAACCACGAGGAGCAGCAGGCCGCCCAGGAATCCCACGACCCTCTTCCTGCGCCACAGGGGACGCATCCTCCTCGACGCGGCGTAGGTGTAGGGCTTGTCCTTGTACATGGGCAGCGTCGCCTTCCCGTCGAAGAGGCCCTCCATGCGCCCCTGCACGCCGTGGAGGATCCCGCCGCCGCCGGCCGGGCCGCCGCGGGAGCCGCGCGAATTCATGCCCGCGGCGGCCCATATGTGGTCTTCGGCCCCCCTGCGGCCGGAGTTCGTGAACGAGGGGACGTTTCTGGGGACGGTAAACGACATGGTCGGGGAGTGCGCCCCGAGGGGCTTGTCGCGCAACGGGAGAACGGGGAACGGAGCGGTCGAGGTGTAGGTAGGTCGAGGAGGGGTGGATTCGGGGTTGAGGTACGGCGGGAGTTGAACGGGAAGTGGAGGAGTCGAGAGTTCCGCTCCGTTCGGGATTGGGGGTGGAATTGGGATTGGGACCAGGAGGCGTCGTGGTCGGCGGTCGTCGGCGAGGACGGAGTGGCGGGAAAATACGTTCGGTGGCGGGTTACTTTAGTACAATGAACACCTGTAACTATGCGGGTACTCGGGCTGCTATTGGGGGCAAAAAGGTGCTGATTTCAGTTACGCCAAGCCGGCGCTTGAACTGCCTTCGCACTTACACGGATATGGACATGGATATGGATATGGCTACAACTCCCAACTTCGCAGTGCTATTATTATGACCTGATTCAACCTTGAATATTGTCTCACTTGCCTCCTAAGCAGGCACCGAGGAATTCATTTCTCCACCAAAAAAAAAAAACCAGCAGGAGGCTGGCTGCCGGTCTCACTGAGCGCGCTACCTTTCCCCAAACATCGACCCTTCCGTAGATATCCCGAGTCTACGAGTAGGTACACCAATCAAATAATAATGAGCAATGCTTGGGGCTCAGGTGCACACGCGACCAGATGTGGCGACTAGTCGTCGATGTGAAGAGCTGCACTGGCTGCAATGGTTCTCTAATATAACTTGATACACGCATACTTAACATGTATATTACTACTAGTAGCCTAGTAGCCTTTTATCGTGGACGTTTTGTGTTAGACGCCTGCGCTGTTATACGTTTGTATACGTGTCTTCATGATGAATGTTCAATCGCACCACCTCCAGTAGTATTATCCTTGCTCTATTTTAGGTTATATCACTAATAAAAAGTGTCCGTATTACCAGTAACTAGGTACGTACCTTGCCCCGTTGACCAGATTCCAGCCCTACGGTCTCGAACGAGACAAATCCATGTACATCAGCATGCTATTAATAATTATCTTCCTACTTGCGGTGTAAACAGCACAAGTTGGTTATAACCCCCAAACTCCCGTGCTCCGTCCGGATCTGTCACGACGAGATGGGCTGGGTGACTGGGCTCGAAAACCTCAAATGGATTGCATCACCATGAGACGACTTGACAGCATCAGCACCTAAGCAGCCCGCCAACAACAACGACCCTGTGGCCACGATGCCTCAATGCAACGGCTTGCCTATGCCTCGACCACAGGAGATGGCAGGGCGAGTTCCCACTCTCCTCTCCAAGTCATCACAGCGGGCCGCCTCCCCCCCACCGGCTGATCTCTGAAGACCATCGCCAACCCCTCTCGTCCGTTCCATGTCTATGTCGTTTTAAGATTTGGCATTCTCGTGGGTGCTGTTGCTGCTGCTGCCCGGAGCATGTCGTCGATATCAGTTTGGATCTGATCGGGGGCGAGTATCCGTGAATTCAGCGCAAGCGAGGCCAGATTGAGCCACTTCCGGAAAGGTTTGCGGGCGTCAAAAGTCCATCGGAAAGCTACGTCAAGGATAAGGAGAAGGTTTAGTTGTTTAACGATGAGCGATATAGCAACGACACTCACGTACGAGTATGTGTGACAGCACCCACCTAGGGCTGTCCACATCTGCTGCATCTCACTCTCACTCTATTCCCTCTCCAAGGTTTGTAGTGGATCTCCAAGAGACTGGGAAGGTGATAAAGCATTTGCTCCAACACCGGTCGTCTTCCTTCGCCGGTGGTTCTGTTGGCGAAGAAGCACCCCCGTCACCGCCGGGAATAACGGTAACGGTAGTTTTTGACACCACCGGCCTTTTTTTTTCGTCGGTATCGAGCGGTCCTTTTCCACGTTTATGACATCGCCGAAAGTCCTGTCGATGACAAGATTGGGCGGAGCTGAATATCGCCTGCCAGTAACCCAGTCGTGACACAGTAAACGTCGACTTCGACCAGGCCAACCATTGGCTGCCTCTGCGTCCGTCGTCCCCCCCCCGTCGACATCAATAGCAAGCCCAAAGATTAGATACTTGGCCCAGTTATTCTAGTCACCGGGAGAGTGTCCGTTAATATCGAGCACCAAGGCGCTGCTTAGCTCCTAACCACTGAGAGTCGAGAACAGACGCCGTAATGCTATGAGAATCATCATCTTTTTCTTGTCACTGAGCCTCCCTCCACCTGTCCCAGCGCTGAGGCTCGCATCCAGTGCGGTCATATTCATCGAGCTCTAGGAAGGGCCATAAGTAGAGCATGAATACTGGGTTCCGATGAATCATCGGGCCAAAACCGGCGGTGCGGCATGGTGTTAGGTACATTCGGGCGAAGCCGTGACGCCTGATCATCCACTACCACTCTCGCCATGCGATACTGCGGCCGAGGCAGCCAAGCTGCAGCCGTCTTGCAGCAAGGCCTCCAGGGTCATAGTCCAGATCTCTGCCGGCAAGTAGTTCCAAGATATGGTACCGCCTACCTTTCCAAACACGAAAGACAGTGAGTGGTTGGAAAAAGATAGGAAGCGTGCAGGGACTGGAGCTGGTCTCTTGTGGCGTCATGGCCGTCAAGGCAGTCTCTTGGATACAGAGGGATGATCGATCGTCAATGCTACTAGCCCCCGGGCACCCGGAAAGGTCCTTGTCGATCGGGATGCTCTATGGTGAGAGCTGGTCTCAGCCGGGGGGTTGCGTTGTGGTTGGGTCGAGCCTTCTGATGCTACGGACCTTGGCCGACTAAGATGAACGGAGGTATCTGGAGGAGCTTACACCAGCACGCCCTCCACAGATGTCTCTATCCTCCTGCCTTGCCCCAAGGTGAAGCTGGACTTCATCCGTCCAGGATCCATGTTGGCGGCTTCTCGACGTGGATGGCCGCTCGGGCTCCTGATGACACTTGCACCATCAACCATACTGCCTGAACTCGATTTATATATTAATATAAGTAAACCGAAAGACCCCCCGCTCCTCGATATGTTCATGTTTATACCTGTGCCCTGCTATAATCGTCTCATGTAGAGGTTCTAGCGTGCACTCAACCTAGATGGAAGTGGGGTGTGGGCGTAGGCCGTAGGGTGAGAGAAATAGCCCCTTACAATAGTCTAACCTCACCTTTGGAAGAATGGAACCAGGCCTTGGTAACGCCGTGACCCGGTGGAAAGGGGGAAAGGAGGAGGTCTCCGCTCTTAAAAAACATGGGGACCTCAGTTGTGGAAGAATGGTTGTGGGTGCACTTGTATAATGGCTCATATTATCGCAATCAGCCAACCATTACCAACATGGACGCTAACGAACGTAAGAGGAAAGACGGTTCATGTAATGACTGGGTATATGCATTGGGTATTTGCCAATTCGACCCGAATGGTATTCGCCACCTATACACGGTAACTATTATCCTCTAATGCGGACGGATGTGAGTGGGAGCTTACTCATTACCCCCCCCCCCGGCTGATAACGCGTCCCAATCCGTCGCAGCATATTATCAAGGCGCAAGACCAATAGAAAGGGGTATCAAGTTCGGCCTTCCAAAAGGAAACAAAAAGACAAGACGAAACAGCAGCGACAGCCCCTCCCCCGGGGTCATGCAGGCGAGATTCAAAGCGCGCCGTATCGTCACCACAGGTCAAGCGGTCAGGCGTACCTGCAATGCTCGAACCCAGCATGATGCCGACCCAGACCAAGCCTAAATGCGGCGCTGGGGATCTATAATGTGAGCGTTCGGCCGAAAAGGAAACGGCCTTCTATTCGGGCATAGCCGATCCCGTTCACCTCCTCTTCTTCTCCTCAACCGGGCCGTCGCGAGATAGACCCGTCACGAACTCGGCCACCGCCTCGAAGTAGCCCTCCTCCAGCACACTCGAGTTGTGGTCGCCTCCGGGTAGCGCCTTCCATGTTTTGCTTGGCGCTTTAGATAAATCGTACAGCTGGCGCATGTGACTCGGCCTGGAAGGAGGGGGAGAGGGCGTGTTAGTGCGTCCGTCACAAAAAAGCAAGTACATGGAAAAGTAATATACTCACGGGATAAGCTCGTCCTGCAAGCCGCTTAAGAACAAGATGGGCACTTTTGTGATTTGCGGCATTAGGGTCTCGCTGGGCCAGACCTGGTGGCACAGCAGCGTCACGTACTTCGCCATGGGGATGACGGCCGGGATCAGTTTGCGCATGGAGAGGAAGGTATTCTCCAATATCAACCCTATTATGTTATCGGCATCCTGGTTCTTGGCTACGAGCCTGATCGCCACTGCGCCGCCCAGACTCTGCCCGTAGATGACGAGCTTGTGGCTGCTCGTCTCCGCGCGGGTCCGTAGGTAGTCCAGCGCCGTCTGTGCGTCCAGGTAGATGCCGGACTCGTCCGGGTCACCCGTCGATAGGCCGTACCCCCTGTACTCTAGCATGAAGACGTTGCATCCGAGCAAGTTGATAACCATGCGGGCGATGGGGAGCCGGTGGCCGATATTGCCCGCGTTGCCGTGGAACATAATAATGGTGATGTTGGAGTTGGCCCCGCCGCGGGGGCCCCTGATGTAGAATGCCGAGAGTTTCTCCCCATCGTTGGTTGGGATCATGAGATCCTCGAAATCGTTAAGGCCGAACTGAGATGGTCTCGGGACCTCAACGCGGGCGTTCGGGGGCATATGCGAGGGGTAGATCAAGGCCCTAGTGCAGAACGAACAGGATTTAGTTACCTTGCATGGGTATCGGATGGGAAGAGGGTCGTAGGCGAGGGGTGCTTGAAATGGGTCCGCGTTCGCGAGTGAGGGTGTGGAGGGGCGGCAGCATGGGAGGAGATCTCATCACATGAGCTTGAGAAGGGGGGGAAGGGGGGGAGGGTTTGCAACCTACCTTTGCTTGAAGTACAGTAGGCTAGTGAGGACGGCGGCAACGGCCTAAAGTAACGCATTCACCGTTAGCGCGACTGGCTCCCCCTATCCCATACTCCCGTCGTGACAGTCTAGATCGTCGGAGGGTACCTGTGAGAAGCGCCTGACACCGGTAGAGCTCGGGAGCTCGTGGTGGGCGGAGGCGGAGGAGGAGACGGATGACATGTCGACCTCATCGGAGGGCGGACGGCGCGTGGCTTGCGTGTGGGATGGAATAAATTCAAGAACTAATGACATACCGTGGATGCCAAGGCTGGGAGCCGCATGTAGGTAGCGGCGGAGCTAATTAGAGAGGCCGTCTGCTCCAAAAAGCTCGGATTCGGGGGTATTGGCGGCGACGGGTTTGACATGGTGTCAAGGTCGACTGAAGTGTGGGGAGAAGAAGGTTCGGACTTGGTGTGAGGTATATATGTGGGGATCTTCGCCTTTACGACCGCAGCCTGGAAGATAGACGTCTTCCTCCGCATTTGCTGATGCCTGTTTGACAAACCTGACACGACCCGGAGAGAGAAGGCGGCCGGGCGAGAGAAAAGGGAGGGGGGGAGGGTGGTAGTAGTGGATAACTGGTCGAGGTAAGGGATGATCGGCCGACAACAGGGTTGCAGGCAGCTGTATTTGGTGAAGCGAGACGGTGGGACCAAATATTAGTTGGCGGTAACGAGGCAAATGAGGGATGGCGGAGGCGGAGGCGGAGGTACGGGTGACGGTGCTTCGCTCCCACCCAGCAGTTGAATTATCGACGTGCTGGCGCTAGATAGGAAGCTTGAATCTGGACTTGGGGAAATGCAAGTGTCGGATATCCGATGCACGGTGGCCAGGAACCAGGTCAGCGTGTCGACGAAAGTGGGGACAAGATTGCCGCGAGGCGTTGGGAAAATGGGTCGGTGCGGCGTTGGTGCGCTCCACTATTACTTGTACAAGTAAATATGAATGACGTACCGCTAGCCATGTCGTTGTCACCGCCAGCGCAGCACTATCGCCATGCCATCGCTCCTGTCCTATCCGCATTTTGATGATTAACGATTGACGATGGAGAATCGAACTCCCACAGGCTCTTTCTACCCTACTCTTGGAATAACAGAAAATTCCGGGATGCTTCCTTTTGACTCTCAGGTTTGGCCTGTTGAGCATCCTGGTACTGGAGGCTTAAGCGGAAATATGTAGATCTTGAGGATAGATGAGACCAGCCCGTGCCGCTTCCCACGAAGTTCCTCCGTGGTGATCCTCGGTGACTTATTCTCTTCTTCTTAGCACACCTTAGAAGCGGGGATTCCAGCATGAACACTTACAGAGCCTGGCATTATTAACACTCCCTAGCTCCAGGTCTGCACGATCATAACTTGCAGCCCACGGACCGGTTACCATGCATGCAGTCTGTGCGAAACAAAAAGCAGCTCTCCCGAGAGTATCTACTTGTACAGGCAGAATGGTGAAACGGGTAAGGCCCGACTAGTTGGAACTAGACCTCTTCCTCTGGGATTGCGTGTGATTGTTTGCTTTCTGGAACGATCTAGCCAAACACGAGATTGAGTCGCGGGGAGATCGTGGCCGTTTACTCCAGTTCCAGGGTAAAACACCTCGCAGCAACCCACCTGAGACCGACAGCTTCACGGGATAAGCAGGGGTGGGCTGGGTGGTTCAGGTCGCCCCCAATCCACCGAGGACGTTTCATCCGATTGCTGGACAAAAAAAAGACTACATGTACTGGGAAGTGAGGGGCGCGGGCCGGAGATGGAAATGGTATACAGGTAATAAGCTGACGACGGTTTTAGTAGAGGTAGGGACGGTATGCGATGTACTACTTGTACTTCGTACTACTGCGTAGTTCTGTTGCTATGTACATGTAATATCCAATGCTTAGCAAAAGCAGATGAGAGGGGACTGGATGCGAACACTCCGGAGGAATGTTGCAAGTTGACGGCAAATATGGCACTGGGGGAAGGGATAGCCATAGTAGTACTTTTATCTCATCTCGAGGTGCGGAAAGGGGGGACGGGCCATCGCGTGTCTCATGTTTGATCCCCACTGGGGAACTTGTATGGCTTATTATGCGGTCCACCCAAGGCTCCATGTCATTATCAGAGGTTATACCGACAACCAGAAGATGGGCGTATTATATTGCATTCCGCCCATATATTATGGTGTACAGGTTTGTGGAGTTAATATGGAACGGGAATTGACGAGAGGAGAGGCGAGAGTGGGATGGGTCAGGTACGTCTTTCTGCCGGTTCCTTAATTTACATCCAACATGATGGGATGTAAGCCGCGATCTTGAACAAAAACAGAAACCCGAGGTAAGGATCCGGGGTGATAAGAAGCTCTGTGCATGACACTCCTCTGTCCCTCCCCTCGGCCAAGAAGGAACCATGACTATTCTTACTGACTTGATGGGTAGGGTAGGATAGGATAGTGGATGTATCCTATTATTAGGCCCACGGACTGGTCCTATCATCTTCGCCATCCACCTGTGCATGGAATATTAATATCCCAGTACTGCAGCAAGGTGTTGTAATCCTAGTCGACTGCGAGCTGAGCTTGGGGGTTGGCTCACCCAAGCCACATCTGCGCCTTTGACCAAGGAACCCAACGCGACGCGGAGTAAGCGCCCAATAGACCGGGGCGGCCCCATGAGGGTGAGCTGGAAAACTTGATCCATGTGCCAACCCTCCCTTTGACATAGATACGTACATGCACACGATGGTTCTCATGCACCTGCTTGTACTCATTCGGGCATTGCATTGGATTGGCCGCTCCGACGAGTCCACTCCTCTAAGAGACTGGTGGCAAGAACTCGCCTCGTTTGGCAATTGCTGTGAGCGAATCTATTAACCCATCATCTCTCAGCAATTTAGGGAGATGACGTACAGTAGTTCCTACCTTCCCCAACGTCTTGCAGGGCATGCCCGAAAACTCCTGCTGTGGCAAGACAATGGTCTAATAAGTTGGGCACCAATGCAGCGAGAGACCTCAGTGCCACCAGTACGAGTACGGTGGTTGTATCATAGGCTACTTCCTGCCTGACACCGAGCCCTGAAGAAATATCTCCATGAACCCTAAAGCTGGAGTCCAGGCCGTTTGTCGTGTACTTGGCCCTGGATTTCCCCCGACGCAGGTGAGGACGACTCGACCCAATCGGTGCCGATCTCTTGCTCTTTCCTAGACTAGTAAGCCCACCTTCCCCTGAGCTATCTGCGGAAGGACTCGCCGGGATAGCTTCCTGGGTACAAATGTAGTTACTCTGATGACGTCCGACACCCGTTTACCCGTTACCTCGTCGGCTTTAGAAGGTGTAAATTGCGTGAGGTCTCTACCATCGGCCAGATATCACGATGGAGTCAACCAGCCAGCCCGATAGTGGGCTAACCCCGCGTGTATTAACACCCCCCCTGGGGTAGGCGCAGCGGGCAAGTGCTATGGGGGGCGTCCTCAGGTGACCACGGCTGACTCCAGAAATGGCAATGGTTAGAGTCGGTCACCCAATGAAACGCTGCGGCTTAGACGATCATGGCTCTTCGACCAATCCCGTGCTGGTTGTTGCGTGTGCTGTTTCCCCTGACTACGGAGTAATACACACTCGGACGGGACCCCTTCAAGCTAGGTCGAAGTATCAGTGGGGTGGAGATAATAAACCCACGCCAAGTGGGTTTCGAAATACTGCATGCCTCACGCGCTCTTCGCGGGGGGTTTGGTTCCTTCCTTTTGGGCCTCTCGAAGCCACCCCGCCCACCCTTCTCAACTCGTACCTTCCAAGAGAAAGCAGCGAAAAAAAAAAAAAGTCGCACGACGCATAAACAGCACAGCAAACGGGCCCAAAACCAGCCAGTAACTGGAGAGACAATCTGCACACACACATACACGAGTCTAAACAAAAATAAGAAGCATTCACTTCCCTGCTCTCCCCCAAGATACCGGTTTTCTCTCTTCCCTCTCAAACCCCCAACCCAACATCAGCAACAACGGACGGCGAAAGCACAGCCGGAATCCCAAAATACACCAACCCACCCGCCGCATCCACTTGTGGATACCCACCGAGGGTAGCAGCGAAGATTCCTTCCGTACTCCATTTTTCTCCTTCCTGGACCAACGACGATAATCCTTTCATAGTTTTTTCGTCCTTCGAACCTTGCCCCCCTTCCACTGTCATAATCTCTGGAGCATTCCAAAAAAGAAGCAATTGTCCTTGACCTTGACGCCCAGTATTTCCCCCCTCCCCCCCTTTTTTTTTTCCTTCTTTCTCGCCCTGCACTCTGCACGATCCACCACCACCGACTGGCGCCCAGGTCGAACCCGACCCTCTTGAAACAGACATCCAACCCCGCGACCATTACGGAGCAAGTTTCGGACCCAACGCGCGACCCCAACTCGGCCCTGCTCCATCTGCTGTTCTAAATTTGTCACAGCCACACGACCCAACGCAACATCTGAAGTGTGCCTCGCCCGTTTAGTCGGCCCAGTTGGTCCCCTTGCCGCCCTACATACGAGTAGTCGGTACTTGTCAAAACAGCTGCGCACTTCCCCAAATCTAAACAGTCCAGCCCATCAGCCCATCAATCCGGTTTGCGCCTCGTCACCAGCTACAAGGTCTCGTCTTAGCGCCCCCCTTTTCTAGCCCATTCCTTTCCGAGGCGAACGCAAAGCTACACGAAGGATCACCATTCCGGGCGCTGCTCCTGAGACGCATTGGCAAGCCATTAACGGCAAAAGAAGCAAGCACGTCTCTGCTCATCCTTCCCCAGTAAGGAATCCCGACAAACCGCTTGTCCACCTCCAGGTACCGGCCAAGCCATCCATCTCTTCGCCTTTGCCTGCTGTATCCTCTTGAGAACCCAATCAAACGGCAACTTCAAACAAGCAGGAACCATGGTCTCTTTCTCGTGCGAGGTAAGTTATTACTATACCTTCTGAGGAGCTACTTCGTACCTCGGAATCCTCCGCCCTTCCATCACAACATAACATTTGCATAACTCACCCCTGCCGAATCACACCCCCATGAGACTCTCACACACGGGGTCTCGTCTGGGAATGTACCCCTCCTCCCCCCCTCCACCCTCATCCTTGTCACTACCTCACCTCCCCACCCACACCACACACGCCCCCTCCCCTTCTCTCTGATGATCCCTTTTGGTCGTCAGCTGTCTCGTCTCGTCCTCTGGTTACTTCCGTCCGCAATTTGCCAATCTCGATATATCAGACGCCACCCCCTTCCCTCCCCCGAGCCGATGCACTTCACATTCTACCGTGTTTACTATTATCTATTTTATATTTACTTCCCCCAACGTTTGCACGACTAACAATTCTCTTCACCTTTGAACTCGCAGTCGTGTGGTGACGTTTTGACCAAGAAGAAACTTGACCAACATCGGAGTCGCTGTCACGGTGCAACCTACACTTGCATTGATTGCATGGTCTACTTTCCCGGCACATCTTATCGCACTCATACGGTATGCCATTATCCTAGTCTTGAGGTGCATTGGTTGAGTGCGCCATGCAACATGGTTATATCCGGTGCTGACACCTGCCCTCACAGTCCTGTATATCGGAGGATCAGAAGTACCAAGGCGCCCTCTACAAGAACAAGAAGGTGAAAGCCGGGCCGAACACTCCCGCAAAGTCCGCCGAGCCGACGAAGATGAACATCAGCCCTTACGTCGAGGATGTCCCCGAGGACGTTCCCGACTACGCGGACTACGAGGACAATAGCGACGACGATAACAGGTCCCCAATCGAGCCCCACACAGAGGCCCCTACCCCCCCTGCCGCGCCGGAAGGTGTCAACGTTTTCGACTTCCTCGTTGCTAGCGACACCCCGAATGCGTCAACTCTCAACTTTCCGCATCAGGTCGGAGGCGGGGGCGAAGAAACCCAACTCGTCCGGTACGACCACGAAGCTAACGCTTGCGAGCTTGAGGATGAGCTTGTGAACTACGGTACCGGACCGATACCCACTGGACCGTACGAGACGCCCGCCCCTAAGGCATCTCGCAAGAAGACGAAGGAGGGTTCCGAGATCAAGACCGACAAGAAGCGCAAGCGATTGCACATCGAGACGGACCATATAATGACGGATGCGCCGCCAGTGCTTCACAGCGGCCTGACGGGAGGTCTCAACCGACTGATGAAGCCCGTATTCCCGCCGTCCCCCGACTACTCGGGCGGTGACGCTCCCCTGACCAGTCCCATCAAGAAGTCGAAAAAGCACTCTAAGAGCAGCCGTCACGAGACCACCAGTATCGGCAACAACCTGCTCTCCATGGTCAGCTCGGGAGTGAAGTCATCCAAGACGAAGAAAAAGTCTAGCAGCAAGAAGCACAAGAGCCGCCACGAGAAGGGTTCTAAGCTCATTGAATACAAGCCCTCGTCGCGCGACGGCAGCAAGGATGGGGGTGACTCCAACCAGATGGTTGTCTTCAAGCCGCGTGCAGACCTCTTCCTTAGCTACGTCACCAAAGGCCCCGAGAGTGAGCGGGGTTGCAGTATGAATAAGGCGCTGAAGAGGTACCACCGGGAGAGGTCTAACTCCGGGGAGAGTCTGACCAAGGTGCTCGAGGAGAAGGAGCTCTGGAAGTCGCTTCGGCTGCGGCGGAATGAGCGGGGTGAGATTGTGGTTTTCGGTCTCTGAGATGCAGAACGGAAACGAAAACGAAAACGAAATGTGTTGATTGAACGAGAGAGTGTGGAAACAGTACGTTTATATCATGGGCGAGTGGATGGGTGGGGATGTATTAATGAATCCAGGGGCATACAGGTGACTGGCGTTTGTATATTGGGTCTCATTTGTTCTTTCTTTCTTTCTTTTGGTTAGCAATTGGGGCTACTCGGCGCATTCGATTCTTCTACTTGTCCAGGCTAGAATGCCTGTTCATACTTGTTTGTCGGCTTCCGATCGAGGGAGGCTGCTTAATGGTGATTGATTGCGGGTTTCTATGATACTCGTGTATTTATGTCTTCTTCACTTGGCCCCATCTCATATACCTTTTTCACAAGCTCAAGTTTGGTGCTCTCAGCTGGTCTGAGTACGTGTCGCGGACATGGTTGGAGCAACTGAAAAGTTTCCCTTTCTTTCCTCTCATGGGTCGTTCAGGATACTCGTCTGTTCTCTCTTATTTCGCTTCCCCATCGTTCCAGAGAGATCTTGCGGAAACTACATATCATGAGGTTGTCTTGTATCAGCTGGTGTATTGTTCTTCGGATAATATCTTCTAACTGGTGTTCTAATTGTCTCCCCTAACGCCGAATGGTATGTGGCATAATCCTAATACCGTGGTCATTTATACAAGCCTGGTGAACGCACTTCTCAAACCCCCCCAAACGGAAGGAATCATACGACCCTCAACGGTAGTATATGCTGCACCATAGCTTCCCTCCTACAAAGTGGGCATTCGGGCTTCTCCCTCACCCAGTCTCCTATGCATCCCCAGCAGAATACGTGCCCACACTGTGTCGCGGCGGGGTCCCGCAGCGCCTCGAGGCAGAGTGTGCACTTTCTCTGCTGCCCGCCCCTTATATACCCCATGACGGAGTCGTCGGCGAGGTCGTACCTCGGCCCGGCCAGCACAGGCGTGTGTGTCGCCGTCTCGATGTCCAGTGCGCCGCCCCCGACCTGGGTCTGGCCCGGTGCGGGGAGGGTAGACGACACGAGGAGCTCGTTATTGGAGGCGTAGGCATTGTCGCTGAGCGAGACGTCCACCTCCGCGGCGTACGCATCCGCGGATACGGACCTGGCCTCCTGCCTCGGCTCTGCTGCGGGCGCGAGGACAGAGCGGATATGGAGGTACGTCTGCGTCGCGAGCTGCACGGCAAGAAGCGCACCGAGGACCTCATAGCCCACGCGGTCGGGTGTGTCGGGGACCTTTCGGGTGAAGATGTATCTTAGTCCAAGGATGCGCTTCGCGACCTCATAGTAGGTACCCGAGAAGTAGAATACGGCTAGGGACAGCGCGTGGAGCGGGGTGGAGGACGTGATGACGGATAGGTTCTCGAGGACGTAGCGCCACGTTCTAGCCTCCCTGCCGGAGCCGCTCCCCCGCTCCGCTAGTTTCTTCGCCCGCGCCTCGAGCGCGGCGCGGAGCCTGGCGCGGAACCTCGGGAGGAGCTTACCCGCAAGGTATGGCGCGAGGACCGAGGCCAATATGTACGTGGCGCGGCGGGGGAGGGAAGGGAGGGACGAATTCGAGGCGTGGAGCTGGATGACGTCGGTGTACTCCTCGCCGAGGGTGCGGTTGCCGACGAGGGTGGTGAGGGAGAGGTAAAGTAGGGAGGAGGCGAGGCGCGACTCCGGGGCCCAGGCGTGGGCGGAGCGGGCGCCGAGGAGGGAGCGGTGGAGGGAGGTGAGGGTGTTGGAGAGGGAGCCGGTGAAGTAGGCGTCTTTTTGGTGGGAGCGGATGATGTCGGGCGCCGCGGCGAAGGGGTATGGGGTGGTGGGTGGCGCGGCGGCCATGTTGGGTGGGGATGTGGGATGTGCTCGGCACTCGACTATGGCCTTCGTCTCGATGATCGGGGCGGGATTCGATGGCCGGAGGGCATAAAACCCAGCTATAGTATCTTGATTGAATATCAAGGGGAGGTAAGAGGGAGGTAAGATTCTTTGTGTCTTTGGGCGAACAGCTTGGCGAAAGTTGCGTTATTCGATGGGGGTGTTGTCTGAAAACATGCGGCGCTCAAGCCGAAGCTGCCTCGGCTTCGAGGTGCAGCGTGCCGCGCTCAGTGACGGAGCTTGTGGGGACCCGCAATCACGTGTGTCTAGTGTGGCATTGGTTCCAGCGGACAGCATGCTTTCAAGGCTAACCAATGATTTTGCGTTGTACCGTCTAGCCCCTGAACGACCCACAGTAGCGCGCTGACGTAGTAGCTGTGGACAACTCATCAAACAGGGGCGAGGAGATAAGGAAAAGAAAATCCCTTTTTAGAATCCCCTTTCGAATCTACGCAACCGAAAAGCTGTAACCACATCGATAGCTCGATGGCACCACTCCGACCACCTCTCCTCGGAACCTGATACAGATACAACCTTTCCGGATGCCTTGGGGCGCCAATCGCTGATCTTGGCTCTTGTGCATCCTCGAACTTCCGCACAAGTAGCCATCTCGCAGGCAGCATCCGTCTTACCTTCTTCCCCCTACCTAGATGGGTGTGAACGAGGCCAACGCCCGAGCCAACCGCAGAAATGGGGGATGACCCGGACCTGGAAACGCTCGGCGCGGTCTTTCCGCTGCCTTATCGCATTGGCCTCATTCTCGTAGCTGGTACGCCCTCCCTCACCTCCTCCATGCCAGTCATCGTCTCTGCTGGTCCTGCAGCCACAGACCACACGTGCCTAACAGCTTTTTCCTAGGAATATGGGGTTGGGGAGTTAACCTCCAAGTCCTACAAACCCACAAGATCGACGTGTCGGATCTCATCCGCTACCCGGCCCGCACCTCGTCCCACCATCCGCCGCAGCACCTCACCGCCTACCCTCTCGCCGTCGCCGCGACCTCCCTCTTTGCACTCTCCATCACGACCTTCTGGCTCTTCACCCGCGGAGACCCGATCCTCGTCTTCCGCTATGACTGGCTACCAGCCACCTTCCTCGTCTCCCTCTGTGTGCTGTTCTGCGCTCCCCTGCGTAGCCTCAGCCACGGCGGGCGCCGGCGCTTCCTCGCCACCCTCAGGCGGGTGAGCCTCGGGGGCATCGCCGAGTCGAGGGATGGCAAGTTCGGGGACGTCATACTCGCCGACGCGCTGACGAGCTACGCAAAGGTCCTCGCGGACCTGTTCGTGGCGGCGTGCATGTTCATCACACCGCGCGCCTCCGCCACCGGCCGGCCCGACCGCTCTTACGGCGGCAACTTCGTGCCGCTCATCGTCGCCATCCCGAGCATGATCCGACTCCGCCAGTGCCTGATCGAGTACTTCCGCGTCCGCCGGGCGCCGTACCACCCCTCCACCGGCTGGGGCGGCCAGCACCTCGCCAACGCCCTCAAGTACTCCACCGCCTTCCCCGTCGTCATCCTCTCAACGCTCGTCTCCCACTCCGGTCACACGGGTGGCCCCGGCGCCGGGCTCAGGTTCGCGTGGTTCCTCGCCTCGCTCGTGCACTCGACGTATGCGTTCTACTGGGACGTCGCCAAGGACTGGGACCTCACGCTCCTTAACGGCGCGAGGGAGCGCAACTCGCCCGAGCACCCCTTCGGCCTGCGCCGTCGCACCATGTTCCCCTCCTGGACGTACTACGCCGTCGTCGCGGGGGACCTCGTTCTGAGACTGGCCTGGGTGTTCAGGCTTGGTCCGGGCCTTGCGCGGCTCCCGGACAGTGAGGGCACCGTCTTCCTCCTACAGGCCCTCGAGGTCTTCCGGCGGTGGGTGTGGATCTTCTTCAGGGTGGAGACGGAGTACGTCAGGGGCACTGCCACGGGACTCGGGGCGGATGACATACTGCTCGCGGATTACCCCGGGAAGTACGAGGACGAGGAATAGGACTCCTCCTCGGAGTAGCTCGCGTCTTCTCATGACTTGGGATTATTAGGTGCAGGCGACTGCATCGGCTGGTCATGAGGTACCCAAGGCAGGAAGGGTCGGGCTCAACGTAGTATATTTAAACCCGAAGGCAGGGCTTGACTTGTTCATATCGGGACGCGGTCCCGTAGTGAGCAGAGTCGGTTTCCGGCGGAAATATGCTTTTGTATTAAGGAACAATTAGACATACACTGGGGGATATCAGCGTTTGATACGTGAGCATGATATTACATGGGGTATCTCCATATGAACCGGGTGCTGTACAATGTAGTAAAACAAGAAAAGACCAACACCGAAGCTCCTCTTCCTTCTTCTCCCGTTCTTCTTCGTACACCACAGAGTCTAGTTCCCACCCTCATACAGACAGACGCAAAAGACAGAACACGCCCCGCTCGCGCAAATCATATGGGCCAGTAGCCCGCCCCCTCCCCCTCCCCCCCCCAAAAAAAAGAAGGAAGAAAACGAACACCATTAATCGTAACACCAACGTCTTTCTTATGTACACTTTTTTCTTCTTCTCTTCCTCACCACCATAGTATCCTTGGCAACACCGTCCTCTCGCGCGTATTAGGCTCCTTTAACCTCAGGAGGCACTCGTTATGGTGGTTCGATTGGCGCCTGCTGCCACCCCCGTCGGGACAGCTACACCTGCAGCCGACGCCGCCGGCGCGCTCGGGATCGGGCTTCGGCGCGGGGTTCCCGGGGGCGGCGGGGAGCTCGGGGAGCTGGGCCCCGGGGGCGTTGTTGGGGCATACCCAGAGGTTGTCGTGCATGTAGGCTATATCCTGGAAGTGGTGGACCTGCTTCGGGTCGAGGAGCATGCCGACGGCCAGGCTGTGCACAGAGGCGTCTCCCCACTATGGATCTTGTTAGAAACAGACCGGCCACACACGCGCGTACACGTACGACTCGGAAAGAGAAAAATTGGGCTCTACGAGGGGTGTGGTTGATGAAATCGGCAACTTACCCTCTCGGCGTAGAAACCGCCTAGGCCGTCCAGGAAGCGGTAATACTTCTGGTACGCCCTGCCCCTGAAGAAATCGAGGTCGGCAATCTCGAAGTTATCCCAGTAATGGCACCGGTTCCACCTGTCCCCATACCTGTCCCTCAGCGAGAAGTGGGCGGCAAGCCACCGCAAGGGCATCGGTAGCCACGAGGCAGAGAGGAAGGCGGTCCACAGGGTCGTCGTGGCGTAGCCGTGGGCCTCCTTGTAGTCGGAGGTGACGCGGAAGAGGGAGGGGACGGTCTCGCCGCGCTCCCAGGTGGCCATGGTCCAGCCGTAGACCTTGTTGTTGCGGGCCATCTCGACGAAGGGGTCGTAGGTCAGGTCGCAGTAGAAGCCGACGTTGGGCTCGATCCGCCAGTACCACTTGTACTCCTTGAGGGCGTCGAGGAGGAAAAATTCACTGTGAGGGGGCCAAGGGGCGTTAGCGTTAGTGCGCACGCGACAATCAAGAGGGGCTTCTGGATCTGGGTCTGGGTCTGGGTCTGACGTACCCTGAGAAGAACCGGCACATGTGGTGGTACGACACCGTGCCGCCGTACTTGACGCCGTCCTTCTCCTGCTGCCTCATGGACTCCTCTGCCTTTGCCTTGTCCATGCCTTCCGGGTACCCCCACTTGCCATTGGGGATGACTTCGAACCTGGCCACCCCACTGACGCTGCTGTTCAGGGCGGCCATGACCTCGGGTTCCCACTGCTCATCGTTCAGGAACATGATAGGGTAGTTGAAGAAGCGGTTGAACCTCTGCTCGACGAGGTGCACCGTTTCCAGGGCGCCCTCAACCTCGTGGTTCCGGGCGAGCATGACGAGGACGGCCTTCTCGCGGCGCGTGTAATCGGCCGGGTTGGCGCACCCGCGGTGGAAGACGGCATCCTGCTCGCGCGGGGGCCTCGGGACGAGGAGGCTGTAGTAGTGTATCGCGACCTCGAGGAAGAGGAGGAGGACGAGGAGGACGAGCCAGGACGGTGCGCGGAAGCGGCGGAGGGCTCCGAGGCGGGGCCGGGGGAACATGGCTCGGCGCGACGGGGTGAGTTTGTGCTGCCGCGCGGCTCGCTTGTTTTTTTCCCTGTCGATCTTTCTTTCTGTTCTCTCCCAGCCAGCGGTGGGTCGGGGAGAGAGGAAAGGGGGGAAAACGGGGTTGGGACTCCGTTTGGGTTCGGTAAATCGAACCTGTCCCACGGTGGTGCTTCAGGGGCTGCGAGGGTAAAGATAGGATGGTGCGGAAGGTCCGGAGAGACCAGGCCACAAGCACAAGTATATCTAACTAGTGGGTTGGTGTAAGTGCTAAGCTCCGCCCGCCGCCCCACCCCAACCCCTGCAGTGCTTATGTAAACGTGCAGCCGCCGTAAGACTCGCTGGCGGGAAATCCAATTAAAATCCTCCGCCTAAATCCTTCGAGGCTGGTCATGCTTAAAGCAGCAGGTGATATTACAAGGAAGATAGCTCAGCCATACCAGCTGCCAAATGTCCGCAAGTGTCAGCACATATTAAACCCCTGGCCCAATATACTACTAGCAATATGCCCTTTTGGCGTCCTGGGTCTGAGTATAAGTAGTTAACTCTGAACTAGGAGAGAACTGGTAATTATATCGTCGTCAGACCAAGCCGACATTGCTCGTAGATCGAGGACAAAGGACACATCCAATGACCCTGGTCGCCAGTACTGTCGCCCTACCAGGAACAGGCGGAAAGGTTATTATTCAAGCCTGGCGCTGAATCTTTGTAGTGACTCCCTACGAACCTTAAATCGACTTTCTCTCGGTGATACCTGCCTACTAATAAGCCTCCTGAGACATCTTTCGAGTCATTCTCTTCACCCCGAGCTGCCCCCGATTTCTCTCTTGGGTGTTCCAAGCGGCCAAAAGAGCCACGGTGTCCCTCCAGCGAGCATCCCAACACCCAAACAGCATAGATGGGCTGGCATCTGTCTCCCCACTCCTGGCACGGCTCCCACCAGAGACACCTTTTCTCATCTCGCTCGAATTAGATGTCGAACCTGGTATGTGTTTCTCACTAGCATGCAAGTGCTTCTACCGCCTCCTTTTCTTAGAATAAGATGTCAAGGATCAGACCCCTATATCCAGCATATGACGTCTGGACGACATCCGCTTATTGCTAACGGAAGGGTATGCGAGTGAGTAGAAGAAGGGTAAAGGATTACATTACGGGATAGCCGGGCCCCCTTCCCGTCCGTGTTTCTCCACCCACCCCCCAACAATCGAAGAAGTCACTTCACACATAGCTCATGTGAGAAGGTACATAAGAACCATCATGGCCTGAATTTTTTTGGGCTATTTAAACGCAGGCTGGTACCGTCCTTGGGTTCTCCGCAGTCTTGTCGTCCTCTCATCCCTAGACTTTCCTTCTATCCTTTAGATGAGCATCCAGTCTTCCGAGGATCTGGTGTTTCTCCGAGTCCTTGCTTTTGGCCTAGAGGTCATAATGTTGAGCAGCAGTACAATACTTATGTACATGAACTTTATACTGAGGCCGACGGACTGTGAAATGCCCCAGTATACCTTCTAGGGCCAGGCTTCTACATCCTGTGGCAAACCCTACACCAGAGTTTTCCTTTTGGGTCATCGCTCCTCACTCCTCGCTCCTCGTTCCAGCCGGAGCCACGCTTCTTGACGACACGGACAGTTTTCTTGTCATCATCTTGAACCGGATGCCAGCCAGTTGTTTCCCCGTCTTCTAACCTAAGACATATCTGTGCATGATCTGTTGGGATTTCTAACACAGCGCTGACACCCAGATGGGGCTTGACGGAGCTCGCTGGGACATGTGCCACAGCCCATCCGAGAATGGGAAGGGAAGGGAAGCGGAAATGGGAAAGGAAGTGAGACTTCCTGCGGTCTCCCACCCGATACGATGTCCTGTACTCGTAGCTCGCACTCCATAACGCATTCCCACGCTACAAGCACGCGTAGATCGTGGGTTCTCAACCGACCGCTAGCTCTTTCACACTCGCTGAATGGCAAAACTTTGTTTCATGCTCACTTGGGACTTTGGGGCACGAGTGGGTGGATGGCAGGCGCAGCGAGAGTCAGAGGCACTGAAACATGCCAGACGACTCCAGACTCATGTCGGGGATCCTGTCCTCTCGAGACCCCGACAAACGCCTTCTACATCCGGGGTATCGGGGGCATCGGTATTGCATCTTTCAGTATACAAGGAGTACTTGTATTTGACGTTCTCCCCCTCCCCCCGCGGCCAGGATTGTTGGACAGACAAGCACTCGTAACCGGCGCACCGTGGGCGCACCGGGTACCGGAATGTGGCCGGAGTCAGACAATGGGCGGGGAAGCAAGCACACCCTGGCCATTAATCAATACATCAAGCCACTCCCGCATGCGGCGGTAGAAGTGGGGGCGAAGGGGTGAGGGAAAGGGCATTATCCCCCCCTGCGGCCAAACTACCTAGACTCCCCCTTCAAATCCCGATATGGCCGTACCAGAGTACATGTGACACAGCCGGACAATGGATCCTTTCTTCCCTCATGTCCCCTTCTCTTCCCCATCTACTTGTACAGGGGAAACCGTTGCTCTAGTGGAGCAGCCAAAGACGAATGAGGTTTTAGAACAGAACAGGAAGGAGGACGTATGAGTACATGACTCTACTCTTCACTTTCATCACATTCCTTGCTTCCGCGCACTTGCTTCCGCGCGTGCCATGCTCCACTAGTAAATCCCAATTCGGCCAAGCCGGCGCGGCCTAGTGGTCCACGGTACTTGACGGGCCGCACACCCATGGATCACTCGTCGGCCCTTCGGTGGAGCCGCCCTCCCTTTGTTGTTCGACAGCGGCTGCGGGATACCAAAGCTTCCTCGAGACCTGCGGGGCGCCGCTGTCGTGGGTTCCAGAAAATCACAGTGCCCGCTATTCGAGCTGGCGTCATCGCCAACACACTCGCCACGACACCCGTAGCGGAGAGCGGCGGGGCCTGTATGGCATCCACACCCGGCGACCTTCGCCTTCAGTCGTGGGAGGAAGCTAGGCATACCCGGGCAAACAATAGCGTCCCCATAAGGAGCGTGGCTTGGCCTGGTGTCGCCCGAAATCCCCGGCAGTCAGGATCTACTGGGTTTTTATCGCCTCCCTCGCGCACACCCTTACACACCCTGCCGATGTGTAATGCCGCGCTTTCGCTCGCCCCTAGCTACCACCGGCTGGTGTGATTCTCTCCCTTGCTGATTTTCTTGTACCCCCTTCTTCGTTTGCGCGCTTCTGAAGTTTGGATGTCCATGTCCATCTCCTGGCCTATTACACCGTATCTGTGCAACCAAGAGTCTCTCATACTTGCACACCTGACCTCTTCTGACAAAGGCCAATCAAGATGGTGTCGTTCAGTGAAACCTACATGGACACTCTCACTGCCCGTCTAATCTGCGCCCTTTATCCACGCCTGTCCCTCCCCTCCCGCTTCGACCTTCTCCTGCTCAAGTCTTATCCGGAATGGCCCCCACCATACATTCTCCAACTATCCCCCTGGAAACCTGCGCCCATTACTCGAATACTTGTCAATATGGATATTTCGGGACATAGACTGGCCGTGGAGGCTTCACGAGACACGGAAATCGACACCCCGGTGGGCGAGGACCTACCGCCACAGCTGTCCCCCGAACTTTATGAGCAACGGCCGCTTCCGCCCATACCCCCTCGCTCGGCTGCGCGAGGGATGCCGAAACCAGTGAGCGCGGCCCCTCAGCGACCAAGTGTGCTGTCCGCCGAACCCCCTTGCTCACCCGCACGATTCTCATCCATCGAGGCTCCTCCTGAGTACTGGAGACAGTGTCGCGACGAACTAGCTTACACCGCAACGATCCAACCACTATCGACTCACACCAGGAGTGCATCCGAAGGCGAAAATAGTCTCTCACCGCGCCCCTACAAGTCGCTAGCCATCCGGTCTAGGCCATGGAGTCTCCCGGGGACTGAGGCGTGCGCCGAAATTGCAACGCTCTCGGACTCGGCGAGGAGCCCGGCATTAACACCGACCCTACATAGCTCACCCGACAAGATCAAACAGATGATAGGGTACGACGTCAACATCAACTTCGATACGACCCACCCACGCGCCCTGTCCGGGGTTTATGGGAACGCCACCGCCTATACCGCCCCCCCGTCGCCCACGCAAAGCAGTTGCTACAGTAGAGAGAGTCTCGACACAACCATGTCCGACCCGATACCGTATGCACCGGCTGCCCACGAGTACGAAGACTCGCCGTATGTCGAGGATACAGACTGGACGTTCGTTGCAGACGAATCCACCTTCAATATGTCATCCCACAAGTATTCCCCAGGCATGCGCTCGTCAATGCATGTCGATCCGCTGCTCATCAGACGAAGAGGCGAGGTGATGAGTGGTGAGATTCTCTTTGTTCCAGGTTTGGACGGACAGCCATGGATTCCAGAGCCCGCCAGGTCCCCCGAATCCCACTATCCACCACAGGGTGACGAAGTCGAACCCTCGTACTCGGACCAAGCCGAGACAGAAGAGTACATCATCAAAGACCTCTATCACTCATCGACCGCGCAGATCGCCGCCTCGACGAAGCGCCGTGAGCCGCGCCACGTGCACTCGTCGCTCCCTGAGAGGAAACCGCCAATGGTGTCCCGCAGCGGGTCGAAGCTACGGCGCAGCCTCCCCTCCATGCTCCTCGGCCACCAGAGGCGCCCGAGCCGGCTCCACCCCATTGTCTCCGGGGCAGATGGTCGGACACCTGGGAAGCCGAACCCGACGACGGCCCCTCTGACCAGCGTGTTCGAGGTGGACGAGAGTCCCAACTACATAGCCAGGGTGTTCAAGCGGCGGAGCGGCACCGACAGCGGCGGCGGGAGCCCCACCTCATCTTCGTCGCCGGGGAGGCGGGATCCGCGCACGAGCGTCATGAGATTTGGGATTTACGATATAGTGGCACAGGCGAGGAAGGCCTCCGGCTTCCTCACGAAGGGGGAGAAGAGGAGGACGAGACTTGAGGCATAGTATTAGGACTGTACCCGAAGATGTCATGATTTGAAGCTGCTTTTTCCGCGAGGTGTTCTAGGGTGCAGGGGAGACCGGTCCGTCCGATTGGGCGTCGTACTCTTTGTCTCGCATGTCGGAAGTAATGAGGTCGGACTTTTTTTTTCTTTTTGGGCCGGATGTATGAAATGGGCTTTTTAGGCGTTTCTTTTCTCCTCTTCTTATTTTGTAGCGGGATACTTGGGATATACGGGGAATACTGGATATACAAATACAGACCTATTAATACCTGTTTCCACTCACTTGGTCCCGAGGTTGTCGTCGCCACGGCGGCCGTCGACTTTTCATCCTGTGTGAGTGAGTGTGTGTTTCTGCGCTTGTGAAAGTACGTGTAGTAGGTGGATGGACGAGGGGGGGATTGACTCAGCTAGATCATATGTAGGGACAACCAAACGGAGCTAAACTGACCCGATGCCTCCTTCGGTCCCTCGGCTGTCCCCGCCCCCGCAAATGCCATGCCCTCTGTTACTTTGTAACGGCTCATTCCCCAAACAAACCATCCATAGAGCCGATATTCACTTACAAGTGGCTGCGCCAACCTCGAGCCCACACAACTCCATACACACCACATTGATCCTAAACACGTCCCTTCTTCCACCCGCCCTTTCTCCCACCCACCCTTCCCCTTCTCCCTCCTCTCTCCTTCCCCGCTATAGATCATGACCGCGGAGACTGAACCGGCCCCGCGTCCCGACACTGACTCCGACCACCCCAGTCTGTCCGCCGTCCCCGCCCCGCTGCTGACGGAAGCCGAGGTCCAGAGTCTCACGGCGATAATACACGACGTCTCCGGGTCGAGCCCCGCCGAGACTAACCACTGGGAGCTGGAGACCATGGCGCCGCTCAACGTCGTGTCCGCTGTAAGCATCTCTCCAATCTATGTATAATTCCTTTTTCCCGGATCTTCGCTTGGAGGGTTCCGACTTGGCGAGAAATTCCTTGGCCGGCATCCTATTTAGAGCGAACCCGCGCACTAGTGTGTGTATGTGTGTGGATGGGTGCGGAATTGCGAAGGGGTTTGGGGTTGGGGTTGGTGCCTAGATGTGGACGATGTCAACCTAAACCCCCCCCCCCCCCCCTTTTTTGTTGTAATACACAGATCCTGGACTCAAACCCAGAGAACTAACCGCGTCTCCGCGCCAGGCCGCCATCGCGCGCCTAAGGGCCTACACCCCGCCGCCCTTCCCCCTCTGGGACCGCCTCCCCGTCTCGCGCCGCGCCGCCGTGCTGCTCCTGCTGTACGCCGACCGCCAGGGCGACCTGCGCGTCGTGCTGACCATGAGGGCCGCGAACATGCGCACCTTCTCGGGCCACGCGGCGTTCCCGGGGGGGAAGGCCGAGTCGGCGGCCGAGACGCCGTGTAAGTTCCCTCCCCAGGTCTCTCGGTTTTCCCCCCTTCGTCCCCAGCCCATCCCACCCTACTCTATCATAACCCCCGTCTCGTCCCATATCACGGTATAATAGGGATGCGGGGAAGGTTAGAGGGACATATCATACTGACTTCGAGGGACTGCGGGGGGGAAAAGACCAAATCGCCCGCCGCGAAGCCTGGGAAGAGATCGGCCTCCCGATAGACGACGAGAAGATCCCTCACCCCTTCAAGATCGAGTTCCTCTGCCACCTCCCCCACAACCTCGCGCGCACCAGCCTCGCCGTCCGCCCCTGCGTCGCCCTCCTCCACACGCCCCCGCCCCCGGGGCCGGCTGACCCCGCCGCCGCGGACCGGCAGCCTTCCGTGGGGAGCATGATCCCGCGCCTGGACCCGCGCGAGGTGGCGGCCGTCTTCTCCGGCCCCTTTGCGAACTTCCTCGCCGCCGCCGACGCGGGGCACGACAGGTCCGCGCTGCCGCCGGGCCACTGGTACGACGGGCGGTGGATAACCTTTCAGAACCACCCGTGGCGGGTGCACAACTTCTACGTGCCGGTGAACAACCAGCGCGTCGCGAGGCCGAGGCCGGAGGAGCGGCGCGGCGAGGAGGGCGAGCTGGCGGATCGCCTGGAGGAGAAGGAGAAGGAGGGGGAGGGGAGGGGCGGCGACGGCGTGGAGGCGGGGAGGTACAAGGTCTGGGGGATGACGGCCAAGATACTGGTCGACGCGGCGGTGGTGGCGTACGGGAGGAGGCCCGAGTTCGAGCATAATGAGAGGGCGGGAGATGAGGAGATTATCATTGCAGCGGAGGCGGACGGGGAGTTCTTTGACAAGGCGAAGGCGGCGGGGGCGGGGGCGAATACGGGGGAGCCGGCGAAGATGTAGGTGAGGGTCTACCGGGAAGGGGATGGAAGGAGTAGAAGAAGCATCATAGACGTCGCCGTCGCATGTTAGTTAGTTATAGGGTTCTTGGTCAAGTTGGTATTCAGACATAGAACGTTAGGCATGGCTGTAACGAGAAGGCTCAATCGAGGACGCCTCAAAAGTGCCTGGCTGTGCGGCTACCCCTCCCGGGCCGCTAATACTGATCAATACGAGTGCCTTCCTTCGCCGTGGCAAGACTCCTCTCCTGCCGGGCTATCCCTTCATCCCACATCCCACACTCCAGCACGGCGATTTACTTCGTAGCGCCGCCACTCGGGATCTAGTTAGTGGCACGCGCTATCCTTCGTCGGCGAGGTAGTCTGCCCAAACAGGAGATATCCAACGAAAGCGCCTACAGAGACAGCAATCATAATCCAGCCATTGTATGTCATGAAGACCAGCCTATGGACGTCACGGTAAGTACAGGTAGCCGGAGTGGAGCATGCAATACCGCTGACCCTCCGGCACTCCAGGCAGGAGGGAGAGGGAGGGAGAGCTGTGCGGGGATTGGGGTAAGAAAGGAAGAACGGGTGGGGGGGAACTCACATGAGCATAAAGGCATAAAAGTTCTGGATAGCGTACAGCGCGGCTTTAATGATGTGCGTCCGGCGATCGAGCTGGGGCTGGGCTTGTCCTGAGGGCAGGAACGGCGATGTTTCGTTAATGTCGTGATCACCGGATTCAGGGGAGACTCGGGATCTTAGCTATCCTGGACTTGTGGACTTCCTTCCCTCTCCATCTCGCATACGGAAGAATGGGGATGATGAAAAAAAGGACAAGGGTAGACACGGATAACAAGGAGTGGCCCCGGGGGGAATGATGGGGAAGGACTGATGAGAGGGAGGAAGGGGGACGAGATCGACTTACTGGGGGCGAAGCCGGCGCGCTTCGCTACGGCGAGCTCGTACTTCCTGCTCACGGAGCGGAGGCCCTCGTAGCCCGCGGCGATGGCCACGACGGCGATGAGCGAGAGGATGAGGCCGAAGGTCGTGCGGATGTGCCACTGGCTGGAGACGATGCAGACGTTCTTCGTGTCCCAGTTCAGAAGCATCTGGGCCACGTCAGAAATGGGAACTGGGATTGGGACGGGGGTGAAATAGAGGGCACGGGAGGGTGTCGTACGCTCATGCTGCACATGTCCATGCCGCCGTCGCCGTGATCCATGTCCCCGTGGCCCATGGCGGCGTGGTCCATATGGTGGTGGCTGGAGTGATCCATTGTAAGGGCTCTTTTCGTATCGTCGTAGTTTTACAGAGAGGAGACGAAGGGCTGAGCAGTGTGTTTGTGCGTGTTGTATGGCGTGGTCAGTGTCAAGGACCGGTGTCGAGAGAAGAAATGAGAGAGGAAAGCACCGAGGATGTTTCGCGTGTTTTGAAGGCGGTCTCAAAACTTGCTCAAACTACGCAATCACAGGTGGCCGGCCTGGTCAGACCTCCATCCCGCTGCAGTGGAGCCACAATCGGTGTCGGCACAGACGCTAGCGCCCCTCATTAGTGAGAGCTCCCAGGCCCCCCCTGCCCCTGCTCCGCCCTGTGTTCTCCGTGGCCCCCCCGCCTTGTCTGTCACCCGCAGTGACGACCCCGCTATTCAGCCCACCTCTATGCACTCATCGCTTTGACTGATAAACTGCCCCACTACGAGCAGACCAGCGATTCCGGATCTTATGAGGATTATTAGACTCGGACCCGTCGCTCCCGAATGTCTACCCTTATCCCAGCACGTCCCGGGACGACGCGAAGCTTATACCTAAACCTCTATAGCCTACCCGTGAAGACCTCCCACCTGAAAGAAAGCTGGCCAGGATGCTCGCCTCACCGCTAAACCTGCCCAAGTGGTAAGTTGCGATCCCTGCAAAACGAGCTATTTTGCACTCTCCGGGATGTCTCTTTTTTGAACGATGAGTTCCTTTCTGCGCGAATGAGTTTCAACTCACTTTGCGCCCCGGGATGATTGAGGTGACCCCGCTCTCACACACATACACGCCGGTAGGCTTGCAGAGAACTCCCATCTCCTCCAACCGCCCATCAACAACTACTGCGTCTACAATGAGGGCTTCACCGTCATGGTAAGTACAAGACCAATGTCCACCCCATTCATGCGCGCAAGATAAGACCCCCAAAGACCCCCGTCCTCACCACACGCCTCTCCAGATCGTCGGCGGGCCCAATGCCCGGACAGACTACCACATCAACCAGACCCCCGAGTGGTTCTACCAGCACAAGGGCGCCATGGTCCTGAAGGTCGTCGAGTCCGATGGCTCCTTCCGAGACATCATCATCGGCGAGGGGGACATGTTCCTACTGCCCCCCAACACCCCGCACAATCCGGTCCGCTTCGCCAACACCGTCGGCGTCGTGCTGGAGCAGAAGAGACCCGAGGACTCGCTCGACAGGATGAGGTGGTACTGCCAAGGCTGCGGAGCCATCGTGCATGAGGCGGCCTTCCACTGCACCGACCTGGGCACCCAGATCAAGGCGGCCGTGGAGGCGTTTAGGGAAGACAACGCCGCGAGGACGTGTAAGACGTGTGGGGTCGTGGCAGACTGGAAGCCCGAACCGGGGTCGATCAAGGACCCGAACCTAGAGTGAAAGACAGACGGGAGAAAGAGACATGGACGGACCGGGGCACGAAGAGGACTCGGTACAAGGGTATCCAGTTATATGAGATCTATATGCAAGGGGGCGCTAGTTCCGCTCATAACCCCTAGCCCTCCGCGAAATGTACAGATGGAAATATATACGCATGCACATACAGACACCTACACACACACCGCTGCCATTTTCACCTCTCAAGTCTCGGAGAACTCATACGAGCTGGTCGAGTCCTCAACCGGCACCTCAATCTTCGCGTCCTCCAGCTCCACGCCCCCGACCCTCACCCCGGCGCGCATCACGTCCCCAGGCACCACGGGCCCGACGCCCGCCGGCGTGCCCGTGAGCACAATGTCGCCCGGCTCGAGCGTCATCACCTTGGAGATGTCGCTCAGCAGCCTGGGCACCCGGAAGAGCATGAGGCTAGTCGACGCGTCCTGCTTCGTCTCGCCGTTGACCTTGAGGAAGAGCTCGACGTCGTGCGGGTCACGGATGGCCGACTTGGGGATCACGGCGCCGAGGGGGAGGAAGGTGTCGTAGCCCTTGGCGATGTCCCAGGGGAGGCCCTTGTTCTTCGCCTCATTCTGTACGTTGCGGCCGGTCATGTCGATGGCGAGGACGTAGGCTATACACGGGCGGGGTTCTCGTTAGTGGTCCGGCCGGATAGTAGAAAAATAAAGAGGGAGCTTGGGCTTGGGCTTTAGTGGATAGTGGACTTTTAACTCACATTCAATAGCGTCGAGAGCGCCCTTCTCGTCGCTCGCGTCAAAGTCCCTCAGCTGCTTTCCAATTACGACGCCGAGCTCGACCTCGAAGTGCGCGTCGACGCCCTTAGGCCGGACGACGGGGCCGGCGCCGGGGAGGACGATGGAGGAAGGCGGCTTGAGGAAGTAGAAGGGCTGCTTCGGCCTCACGTTGTTGAGCTCCTTGACGTGCGCGCTGCGGAGAGGGATCCCGTGTGTCAGTATGACATAGTCGTTCGTAGGAGCGAGCGGAGTTTTGCGGACAATCTAGGTCGGGGTGAGGGGAGCTTACGCATAGTTGCGACCGACGCAGACGATCTTGCTGGGAGCGCGGAAGGTGGCCGCCATCCTGGCGAGCGAGGGGCGGAAGGCTGACATGGTGATGTGATGGTGGGAGGGAGGGGATTCAAATCAGAGTACAGGAAGTTAAAGGGAGATATATGTATCCCGTCTGGAAGTCTGCCTGCAGCACGGATCCGGCTTCGCTGGTCTAAGAAACGATGTGGGGAAGAGGTCTGGGTGATGTCGCGATCCTCCGAGCAGAGGCTCGGCACAGCATTGACGAAGAGCCGAGCGACGATGGCATAGTGGGGCGGATTACGCAACAGCGGATTGGCCAATCCCGGCGACATCGGTCCTCGGCGATTCGGCCGTGGCGGGATATGTCCGCATGTAAGGCGGAGGTAAATTCCACTCCGTCGTCTCAAAAATGTGTTATACATATATGACTTGGAATACTGAAGGAGGTCATCTCGATACTTGTATACATAGGTGCCGGAACAGAGGCAACGGTAAGATCTGCTCCATGATCTCAAAATTTCTACGGAAGGGGGCGCGGGGGGAAAGCATGGAGTTCAGCCTCCAAGTATTAAGAAGTTGAAGTTATAATAGTTATTTCAGACTGTAATACTTGTAGGTTCCAGGACATCGTAGGTAGGATGGGTACCCAGCCCTACAGGGAATATATGCTGCTCTCCTGCTCCATGGCAGATTGGAGTATAACTTTAAACTCCCTTGACTAAGCTTAACCAGTCTAGTCATTATAAGGGGCGTTGCCTTCAGATCGTCCACACAGAACGTTTCATAAATTGATTCCTTAGAGGATTTCTAATTAGATTGCGAGGTAATAATACCTTGCAACATGTGAGACACAGTACCACGTTAATAATATCCAAAGAAAACTGGGGGTCTGGTGTTTGGTCTTATAAAGTCAAACCGTGATGGGTGGTGGTGGGGAACTGGTTTGCTTGGGAAGCATGCCACGAGGTTGTGCACTCAATCCAAATGTGGCGTCTGCCCCAGACCCCACACATGTGACCAATACAAATGGGTCCTTCCTTCCCCATCACGAAGTCCAGTCCGCACCTGCTTTAAGGACAGTCCGCTAATCCACTAACCCATATCGTTGCGCAATATCGGCATCATTACAACATACAAACCCTTCTCGCAGCTACCCTGCAAATAAAATTTAACGCGTAGCTGCCTTTCCCATCCCGAGGTGCACGACAGACCAAAGAATTGTTCAGGAAGACTAGTCCCACCATTTCGCTGGCAGTTGATACGCGCCACCTGCGACTACTGCGCGACAGCAGCTCTCATCATGGAGAGCCTCCAGTTAGCCCAGATGCTCGCAGACCTGAGTAGTCTTAACGAGACTGTAAGTAGAAGCACGAAAACAGTGGCTTCACCCCCCTACCCAATGGAACCAGGGCTCACCATCATTCCCGACCAAGGAACCCCCTGCGGCATCGGCCCTCCTCAACGCGACGAAGTCCATCGACGAAGCAATCGAAAAGGTGGCGGGCGAGAAGCCACAAGCCCAGCGCCTGATGCGACCCGATCTGGGGAGGACATGCTCGTCTGTTAGCACCCCCGGCCCGTTCGACCGACTCGGCAAGCACGTCTTCGGCTCCCAGCCTCCGACGCGCCCCAGCTCAGTGTCTGCGACGGCCCCGGGGACGCCTGTGCCACACGATGTACGTTTGGTGCCATATATACGTGCTGCCATACACCCCCTTCAGCCCCAAAGCCGCTAACTAAGCCTCGCCGTAGATCGAGGACGACGTGGACAAGGCGAGCACGCTCATAGCACTGCAAGAGATCCGCGCGAAGCTGAAGCAGCAGGACAATACGAGCCTGATGAAGGCCCGCGAGAAGGTCAACGCGCTCGCCGCGCGCCAGCAGGCGCTCGAGTCGAATGGCAAGAGCGGCCGGAAACCGAGGTACACGTATCCAAAGTGAAAGATACTCCTCCCCCTCTTCATCCGAATGTGGATGAGGGGGTCTCTCCTCTTCAGTTATGGCTGGGTGGGGATGTTACGACTGATGTCGCCGCGCGATGTCTCCTTACGAACTTTTCTTAATATTCCCAACGACAAGGCGCTGGGGGTTCGGGGGGCGGTGTGTATGTGGTATTCCTGGGGAGTTAGGATGGCCGCTGCGTGGCCCCAAAAGTTATGGTTTCGGTACGGTGGTTAATATGTTCATGGCGTTGTGTGGGGAAACGGGATACTCCGCTCTGATATTCTTGCGTGGTACGGAGTAATTGGAGGACCGATTCATCATCGACCTCTCGAGCTGTTCTCGGCGAGCTTGGCGCTGGTGCGCCTCTTCTGCTGCCGCCTAAATACCCAAGTGCGTTCACATTTGTAAAAATCATCATCGTCTTCCGTGATATCCATAGAGTGAGATGACTCTTGGCCTTACCGCCACCTGTTCTCGCCCTTATCGAGCAACAGCCACACTTCTGTCGTATTCTCACATAAATCGATTGAGCTCCCTGGGGACTGACTGCTACGTCATCCGGTACGCTTAAATCCTCCTGGCGACACTACCCGCACTGTGATTCGTACGTATTGAGGCGCAGGAGGCCCTATCTAAGCTCGTGGTTCCGCCTCCTTGCCAAGCTTCAGCTTCTTTCGGGCTTATACAAGTACTTTCCTTCGTCCTGGCAGCTCCGAGTAAGTACCTTGACACAATGCGACTCGTGCGATTGAGTGCGAGCACAAGTATGAGTACTTGTTCTGAGTGAGAGTGGTTCGTCGGAGGAACTCGTCAGCACCTCATTTGGAATCAGGTGCCACCGTTCGAGTCCCATTTAATATTCGAAGAATGTTGTTAGTGGCGGTCATCCCGACCCAGGAGGACCGCACTGCACAGGAGATGGTTCTTGAGCAAGCACAGCCCATTCCTTACCCGGCCACCTGGCCAAGCGATTTGAGGGAATCTGGAAGCTACGAGTATAGCGCCGCCCTCCCTCGGGAGACGGAGCTTCGTTGGATCGACGAAAGCCAATGTCTCACTTGCTTAGAGTTCTTCCGCCCCGCTCCCTTCGCCCAGAGACTCGCCGAGCCAGCCAAGCGTTCGCCAAGATGATCACCGAGTATGCCCAGATAGTGTGAACAAATCACGCGATAATAAAAGCAAACGGTCTCCCCGTCCCTTTGTTTCTTATTTTTCCCTCTTCAGGTGGAATTCTGGTCCAAAACGATTTCCCCACCTTACTTCCTCCAGTCTTCTCGCTCCCATCAGTTCTTTGTACATACGTTGTACTTTATCGACCACTTGTCTGCCCACGAAACCGACGACACCCGCAACTGGCAGATTCTCGATAATATAAAATAGTACAACTACTCATATAATACGAAGCGACATCTTGTCTCGCGAAACGAAAAAAAAAAAAATCGATTCTCGTGACACCTCTCTGCCATTTTCGACCCCCCGTTTGGAGGATAAAGCAGCGCTGCCTGGCTGCCTGGGAAGTGACGTCTCCTTCCATCGCACCGAAATTCAATAGAACGCCACCATCTGCAAGCACGACCGGTTCCGAGACGACGCTCTTGCCTCACCTGAGAGCCCCAAACTAGCCAATCCTGCGTAGCTTTTGCCCAAAACATCAATACCTTGGCCCCCCTCCGCAAAATCGCAAACCTTGCACCGAGAACAACCGCGAACGAAACCTTTTCCCAACCGGGAACTTAGTTCTTTATCTTTCGGTTCCATCTCGATAAAAAGAGAGACGCAAAACCACAGAAGCCATGCCCTCAATAAATCTAGTCGCTCGCGAGTACGTCACCAGCCGCCCCTCTCTCTCTATCTTACATAGATGGATCCCTTTCTATCAAACGTGATACAACACGGAAAACTAACCCCGAGACCCCAATAGCTCCATCTGCGGGTACGGCCGAGTCTACGACCGCCGCCTAGACCGCTGCGTCCGCGTCTACAGCAAATGGGACAACTGGGGCCGCTGGATCCTCCTCGGCGCCGCCATCCTCCTCTTCGCCCTCTCCCTCGCGTGCTGCTTCCGCTCCCGCCGACAGCGCCAGCGCGGCCGGACGCCCATGTACGGAACCGGGTGGATGGCGCCCCAGACCGGCAAGTTCGCGCCCCAGCAGCCCCAGTGGGGAGGTCAGGGGGGCTACGGGCTACAGAACCAGCCGCCTCAGGGCCCGGCTCCACCCCCGTACGGGCAGGATCACTATGCGCCCCCGCCCGCGGACGGCTACGGACAGGGATCGCCTTATGCCGGGTACAACCCGCAAGAGACCGGCGTCCAGCAGCCCCCGAGCACATATCAGCCGCCCTACTACGCACCGCCTGCCGGGCCACCTCCTGGCAAGTGAGCGAGGGGATGCGTGTGGAGGGTGGAGGCGATGAAGCGACTAGAGGCGTAATCTAACTTGGTGGAGCGGGATGGATGGATGGACATGGGAATATGAGCACGTTGATACCTCGGGAGGGCGCTTTATACCGTCGCTGCTCCCGTTTGTTTTTTTTTGCTTTCTCGCCCTCTACTTGTTTTATTTCAAAGTACATTATTTTCTTTCGCCTTGCGACCTCGTTTGTGGAAGGGACGGCTTCGGGGGCCATGTTCCCAGGGATGGTAGGGCCGTGTATGTTTGGGGGTGGTATTCTCAGGGCCGTCCAACACTCGGCTTCGACTCGATTTACGTTTGCGGTGAACCTACTCGTAGGTAGGAGATCCCTCATGTGCTGTTCATGTTGCGCGATGATAATGGTAACAAAATTACGTACATTAAAATGCATTAATAACTTGTGTGGCATGCCGTCTAGGCTCGACTTGGGGTGTCCCATGGCTCGTGATTCATTTTGTCATTCATCGTGGCAGCCATCGCCCCGCCTTCTTACAGTGCCTCCAGTAGATTTGTGGGCAGACCACATCTCGGCATGAAGACGGTCCAGCCCCTTATCTTCCCCCGGATGCCGCCCCCTGGCGCACCTTTTCGTTACCGTCGGAGTAGTCCAGTCTGGACTGGCGGTGCGAGAACCACCACTCGAGCCGCCCCTGCCAAGGGACCTCCATCCACTGCGCCCCCTCCAGGTCGGGATCAGCGTCACCCTGGCCGACCTCCGCGACGTAAGGAAGCTTCTCCGGAGACCTGCCCATGCCAATCCTCAGTGCTCGCGAGGGGTCGACGAAGATGGGGGGTTCCGTCCAATCCAGACGATACTGGCCCAGGCATGCACGGCACCCGTTCCGGTAGTGGACCAGTATGCCGATGATGGGCTTGACCTGGTCCGTTGGGTCCACGCAGAGGGTTACCTCCACAACGTCCTCCATCCGGCAGTTAGTATAGTGCCATAGCTCGTTGTACTCAGAGTATGGCGGCGGGAAGGCCGGGACGAGGCAGGGAGGGTACGCGGCGGGTGAGGTCCTCGCCGGGCTGGTTATCGAGGCGCCCGGCTTCGTGGTCTTCGTGTCGATCCCAAGGTAGTCGATCCAGAGGTTGCCGCGGACGGGGTCCCAATCGTTGAAGTATATGCGCGAGGGCTCCTTGTTCATACTGCAGATGTGGTTGAGCTGGAACCCGGGCCCATGGTCTAGGAAGTAGCTCCCGAAGAGGACGGCCCGCTGTTGGTTCGTCCGAAGCTAGTGCGCGGTGTTAGGTGTCGATTATGGGAAAGGGGGAGACACAGAACACGCGTGTCCTCACCAGTAACGCTACGAAACGTGACCACAGCTGGACAGTCCATATCCCTACTATGGCCTCGCCCGGGTTCATGGGGAAATACATCCACAGCATGGAGCGGGAGATATCATCTAGGTCCCCGTAGAAACCGATATCACCGCCGGGGCGGTGCGCTACTATTCTAGACAAGTGAAACCCGTGGGTGGCAGCACAATAGCCGTCAGTGCCGGGTTTGTTGCAGTCGAAGAAGCTCATCCGGAGTCCACTAAGGGCATCGGGGGCGATACCGCCCTTTTCTAAGCATATTAACTGACGGTCTAGGCTCGGAAATGCCCATGCATTCCCCAGGTCGTCACGGGAACTCGAGGTATTCGCGTCGGCAGAGTCCACGAGCCGTCTGATCTTTAAGCCCTGAGATACATTCATGTTAGAGGTATATCGGCGTGCAAACTCGGCGGTCGACAAAAAACGTACATCAGTTTTCGCTGAGAGGTGTCGGATTCCATGCTCCCCAGCCAGCTCTCCCCACCACACTCCGTCGGTAAGGGGAGGCGAGGGAGGAAGCTCGTCGTCGGAAGTCGCAAACTGGATACTTCGAACGCCGAGGTGGTCGTATCCAATGTAAATCTTTCGGACGACCTGCCCGTCCCCGGGTTCGAACACTAGGCCAGCCTTCCCCCCGTCCGCAGAAGGAGGGGTGTTACTGAGGGTCTGAAGATAGGGGATGCCCTCAAATTTCACATACGTCACATAGACATCCAAGGAGAGATCAACGGAAGACTCGGGGCCGTGGGAGTAGGAAGTCAGCTCCTGGCAGGTGACGACGGCGCATTCCCGGAGAAGGTGCTCCGCGACCATGAGGCAGAGCTCCTCGGGCATGTGGCTCATGAGGCCGAGGCCGAGCCTCCGGGCCAGGATGCGCTGGATCCGCCGTCGCCTGCGCGTGTCGTACGAGGGGGGAGGGGTGAAGTCATAGTGCGTGGCGGGGATGAAACTGGGGGAGAGCGGGGTGGGCCTGGAGAAGTAGCAGCTCTCGTGGATGCAGCTTGCCGCGCTGTTCCGTACTGGGCAGATTCCCCGGAAGCACATGTGGTAGACAACGCGGCTCTCACCGTTCTCGACTTCCTCGCTGCTCTCGGGTGTACATACGCGCCCCTTGTGGAAGGCAACGATCGGAGACGGACGAACTCCCCGGGCTGATAGACGGACACGGGCTAGTGAGAGCGCACTCATAGAGGGGAGCCCTAGAGAACGTACCCACGACGACGGACTCGCCGTCCTGGAGCTGGAACTGGCATAATCTGCATCGCGGCTCAAGTATACAGCAGTAGTGCAGGCGCTGGCTAGCCATCGTAGGGCGTGGTAGATGGGTGTCAATCGAGATGAACTTAAGGCCGCTGCAGTACATACAGACAAGATGTGGGAGGTAGTTACGAGGTTACAGCCGCCCGCATATTACAGACCTGCTTACCTTGCTTGCATACAAAAGACGACTGGTCGCGGACAAATTTCGGGACAAGACGCACCTCTCACACAGGCACGATTTTGCATCTCATGGATTTCTGTCTTACCTTTCTCCGTGAGAACATCCTGGCAGCTCGGCGCATGGAACTTGACTTACTCAGATAGGGTCGGTCCCATCTATCTACTTGTACGCACCATTGCCGGGTTGGATCCCGCAAATGTGGATATGGATGGGATTCCATGCTGCCCTAAAGATTGCGTTGTGCAGATCTAAATCACCTATCCTGACGACCAAGAGAGTGTCTCAGGAGGCATGGACTGGAGATTCCAGAAACCTCATCGAAGGTGTATCGGCCCGGCATAACCCTCGGAACGGATGTCATAGCCAGATGTAATTTCAAGCGCCTTAACTGTCGCAGAACGCCTCCTGAGCTTTACACTGGAAGGTGCCACTTCCGTGACCGGAGTTTTCTTGTGTTAAGTCTCGGCGTGGTTAAAACGTTCATGCTCGTTCCCATGCCCATGCCCTGCTTTCTAGGATTGGGCAGAAGAATACCTGCGCAGTACTGATCGCTTAACTGCATGCTTATATGGGGTATTGACCTGTCTCCATCCCGTAGTACTAAAGAGAATTACTCCCGCATGTCCACTCTGTCAAAGTTAGGAGTATGAGATAATAATCTCCGGGTGTAAGTGGGTCAGCGGCATGTGAGTGCCGGTCACTTTCTCATGCACCCCTGTCAAGCTCTGCTGCTCCCCTGTCTGACAGCCCTCATCGTCGCCTCATAAGACGGGGGAACTTGATGCAAGCGATTTGTGTGAAGGCGAAACCTTGGCCTCGAGGAAGTTCTTCTGCAGGCTCCATCTTCCCTGAGTGATTGACATGCTTCCTCTCTTGATCCCCTCGTTACAAAAAAGTACTGGCAAGTTGCGTTCCTTGTATTCATTTGTACCCATATAATATGGATATGTTCTTTTTTCCCGTCATCCCAGCGTTCTTCCACGCGGCCCGGTGGCTCTTCGGGTTCTCAACCAAGACGCGTACTCATACGTGTACTTAATTATACTGCTTCCACTCTGAACGGACATGGACCACCCGTTCTGTAACTTCGACACTTGTTAAGATTTTTGGACCGCAGCACTGCCCCCGCCCCCCTCTTAACCCTGATCATCATTTCCACTGAAGATCTCGGCCTTCTTTCGACCTCTTCTCTTTTGAGTTCTTTAGCGGTTTGGCTGTGCACCCCCGTTATTATTGCCACATGTTCCGAGGTATCCTTCTTCTCTTGTACAAGTACTAATAAAGTACAGTCGCTGTTGCTGTTGCTGCAGGTGCAACGGACAACCTACAGGAAGTGAATAAGATGGGGGTAATCAGGAGATTGATGGCACCACCCCGCAATGGAGGTTCCTTCTCAGCGTCGCTACATGTCGTAGTCCTCGTACACGCAATTACTTGGAGAAGTTCCACACACACTCACCCAGAAAAGGAATCCTCCACACCTTATTTCAGTTATTTCATCGTTCCGAGTAATACAGGTTGCTCGTATACAATTTGGCCTGACCTGCTAGTGATGCACAGCCTACCTACCAAAGTAGTTGTAATACTATGTAGTTCCCCCAGCGCTTGCGCCAAAACTTCCAGCTGGCGCTCACCTTTTCCTGCGCCTCCTCAGCGCTCCAGTAGAAGTCGACCGGAACGAATCGCGCAACACCTGGCCCTCGTCCTCCGGCACCAGCCACCACCTTCCACGCTCCTTCTCCTAATACGACGTATTGACTCCCGATTCCCGTCCTGCATGAGACGCCCGCACCATCTTCAGCCGTACTTGTGCTCTGTCAGGAACACAGAGAAGCACCAACCAACCTCGTCACCGCTGTCACCCTTTCCCCCTGCATTCGGAGAAAAAGAAAAAAATACATACTAGTAAGAAAAAAAAAGATTTCTCTCTCCATCACATCAGATCGCCCTGTTGTGACGCTGCACCCACCCTCCGTTCCCCACATCGGCCTTCCCACATTAGTAGTTCGTTCCTGGGTCTTCTCCAGTTTAAACTCGCCGGTGCCAAACAAAGTTCCCACTTCGTTTGTTCCCGCTTCCAGCAACCGGAGTCGAGATTCAGGATTTCTAGGGAAGAGCAGAAGGATCTTCGTTTATGTCGATCGTGCACCCTCCTCGAAAGACGCTACCCGCTTATTACAAGTACGAGTAATAGCACGGAAAGTGGGCAATTGATCTCCACCCTGATCCCACCCTCCCACATCTATTATCTCTCGTTATTCTCTCTACGCCGACCCGACTCGGCTCAGTCCGACTCCTTTCAAACTCTCGCAACACCCGTTTTCTTCGGCTTCTCGCTCGTTTTCTTCCTCGCCCTCCTCTCTTCCCCACCACACAAGCTGTCTTTGATTGGCGGGGGAGGGGAAGACCGCCCTCCGATCCAACACCAATATGCCGACAATCGATGTTGCAATGGCGAGGAGCCTCCGGGGAGGCGTATGGGGTTCCATTGCAGAGGGCCTACAGTCGTCGATAGCACCTCGGGATGTGGTTGGTGATATAAAAAACAAGGCCTCCGACGCCAAACTTGCCTTCTCCAGCTGGGATAACTGCATGCAGGCGACCTACTGCAAGTACGTTAATCCGCCTTCTATGCCTCCGTCCTGTCCATCCGCCTACCGGCACCGAGATCGCAATATACGTTACTGACTGAGCTTGTGTGTCCCAGGTGGCCCGTCATCGCGATAATTGTCGTCGGCAGCCTGATCCTATTCTCCATCGTATGGTGCATAATCCGGTGTGCCTGCTGCGGCCTGTCTTGTTGCTGCGACTGTTGCCAGTGTCTCAAGTGTTGTGGCAACTGCTGCGGCTGCTGCGACCCTCCCAAGGGCGCCCGACACAAGTACCTCGACAACGAAACGGCGCCACCGAATTTTGGATACAAGCCCGAACCGCCCATGCACGCGCCCGACTTCGGCCCGTCGCGGACCACGGCGCCATCATACGATGCTCCCCAGTACGCCAGTTTCGATATGCCTAAGAGAGGGGGGGAAGACGCTCTTCCTACGATGCCCACGTGGGAGACTTCAGCTGCAAAGAAGGTCGCGACTGAGGAGGAAGAGGTGGAGATGAATCAGCTCAACAAGCCCGCCCATACCGGGCAAAGCGTCGCCTCGGCCTCTGCCGCCGCCGCCGCGTCCGCCGCAGCAGTCGCTGCTGCGGCCGGTGGCCAGGGAGGGCACGGAATGTCGCCAGGGGGCTACCGTCAGCCCTCGCCCGTGGGAGCGCGCGGGTACGCAGGGCAGGATCCGTATGCAACGAGTGCGCAGGGCTATGGCGCGCAGGGTTATGATGGTTATAACAACGGTGGTTATAGGCAGCCCGCGTCGCCCTACGGTTCGGATCAGTTTGGCGCGGTCGCAGCGATGTCCGCGGCCCCGAGGAGAGGCCCGACGCCGCACCAGGACTACGGCAATGGATATGACCAACAACAGGGGTACAACGCCGGCCATATGGACCACGGCTACACCCAGGCGCCTCAGCCGACCGACCCCTATGCGGTGGATCCCAGGCGGCCTTCTCCCGGCCCGGGTGCTTATAACGGCAGCCAGATGAGGCATTCGCCGGTCCCGCGGATGGGACACTCGCCAGCCCCTCAGGCTGCCTACGGCTACCCACAGCAGCAGCCGCAGCAGCAATACGGCTCGGATGCAGGGTATAGGCAACCCCAGTTCACTAGCGAATTGCCAGATACCTCGGTGAATAACACCGCGGTGAACAATACGGGTGGCTTCGATTTCACCTCCGGATACTCCCGGCCACCAGCACATCAGCAGTATAGCTATGACAGGCAACCTAGCCCCGCCCCGCCGCAGCAGGCCCCGTCCCCGGGCCCGGCCAGGAACGGCGGGTTTTCCGCTTACACCCCACAAGCTTCCTAAAAAGCAACGAAACTGGGCGAAGAGCTGGGAGCTTAATGCGTGGACTACCTCACCTGTCGTTCGAGGACGACAGGCGAGGTATTAGTACTGGGGCATCGATAAGGTTAGATGGCGTTTTGATGCGACCCTTAGGCGGCGCGTACATGATTATAGAGCATGATTTCTTCTACCCCCGGCCAACCCCCTCCCGATACCGACGAAGCTACTCTTCCCTATCGAAATTGACACCACAAGGCGAGGCCTGGCCCCTCGAGGGAAAGAGAGAAACGAAAGTACCGTGGCCATGAATGCGGTGAAGGAGGTCAACGATATGCTGTTAAGTCATCCCTAAGGCAGAGTCTCTTCTGATGCGGGGTGGGAAGTTGCATGTATGACGGGGCGTGTAAACAATGTATGGCATATGAAAGTACAGATGTGAATTCTCTTCTTATTTCCCTTTCTTTTTCCTTTTTTTTCCTTTGTTTATAGAGTTGATCTGGGCTGGCCTTTTGGAGTTGGGTATAGTCGGTCCCCTTTACGGGGAGTAATGCCAAAGCTTACAACAACCTCATTCTTTCTCCGGTATACTTCCGTTTTAACCTACATGTAGTCCATGATCAAGACATCACACATCGTAGACACTAAGAAGTTTAAACCGAATCGCACTCATACAAGGTGGACGCTACGTCGCCAGTACCATGCGTACTAACAAGGATCCCATTATCCATTCAAAGAGCGAGCGAGCGATGGACTACCTCGGCGCCCCAGCGCCTGCAAACGAGCAAATAAAACACGCCCAAAATTACACTAGAGAAACACGCAAAGAAAGAGAAAGGAAAAGAAGAAGGAAACGATGACCTGCTGTGAAGCAAAAAAAGAGAGAGCGCCTGTATGTATATGCCCTGCGCGAGAGGTATAAAAAAAGAGAAGAAAAGCATGAAAACCCGCATAAAAAGCCATGAGACTCCGTTCCGTTTGACTCTGATTCTTGTATATGGCACCCTTCCCGGCGTCCCTTGACAAACGAAGAAGAGAAAAGGGTGGGGAAGGCCGTCCGCCGCTCGCTCGGAGAAGCAGAAAATGTGAGAGGTTAACAAGTAATAAGATAGTGTGTAAGGCGGGGAGGGGGTGGTAGTGAGAGGAGAGGGCAAGAGAGAGAGCTGGAGATGGGGAAGCAAGGCTATTCCGCCGGATACAAAGACTTGGGTAACAGCGTCCCCCTTTCGCTGCCCCGGCTCGAGCCACTACTCCCGATAACCGTCGGGGCTTCATCGTCCATGTCCGAATCATACCCGTCCCGGCCCGCTAGGTGCTTGGAGCTATGCAACCGCACGTCGCCCTCCTCGTTCTCCACCCCTAGTCCATCCGAACTTGAACTCGCTTCGAAGCTGTCCGGGACATCATACCTCTCCCGGGAAGTCCTGCCGTCTCCTCCTGTCGCTCCATTTCCGTGCCCCCCCTCGTCCGGCTCGTCGCTTGGTATCCTCTGGTGTTCGGCGGTGGGCTGCTTCTTTATGAACGAGTCGATGATGTAGTACTGCATAGCGTTCATGATGAGGGGGAACAACATCATGACGAAGACGATCTGCAGCTTCTCGTTGCCCTCGGTCCACCCCAGGGCCCAGTCGCCGACGTGTGAGAGCCAGGGAAAGGCGTAGAACATTATGAGGACGACAAGCTTCATGCCGAAGAGACCGCAGAAGTAGAGGAGGGACTGCTTCAGCCACCAGCGCCAGTTGGGTGGGCTGCCGTAGTTGCCCGAGAGGATGGACTCCGGGGGTTCGCCGAACGAGGTGCGGGAGGCCAAGGACGTGGCTATGCGGAGGAGGAATATGAGGATGGGGATGCCGAGGGTAGTCTGCCATTATCCAGATCCAATTAGCAAGGCGCAAAATGAAAGCAGGAAGCGCATCATGATCTTACGTCAATGGCGAGGTTCAGCAGGTAAAACGAGCAGGGATTCGGCCGGTACGCCCCGTCGTCGTCGCTCCGCAGCAGGAGCATTCTTCCCACGGCCACGGCCCCGACCGGCTGCGACTGGAACGTCACACGACCGGAAGTCAGCATCGACATGAAGACGTTCGCGACGTGAACCAGCACGGACCCGAACACCTGCTTCGACACATCGAAGAACCAGATCTTCATGGGTCGCTGGGGCCGCTCCCTCCACCGCTTGTAGACGAGTGAGAGGAGGGCGAGGCCACCGAGCGCGAGCTGGACGAGGAGGGCGAAGGAGCCCAGGAGGCTACAGTCGCCTGAGCTGTCCGCCAGCTCTGTCGGAGAGCCCGTGGCAGTGGGTCTAGCCGCGGCGGTGGCCGCGGCTGTCGAGACTACCGACGCGACGAGTCTGGCGGCATCTGTGAGAGCGGTGGTCGGATTCGGGCCGGCGAGAGAGGTTATCGTGGCAGATGCTATGTCACCGACGACGTCTAGGACGGCGGGCTGCGGCGGGGATGACATCAGACGCTATTTATCGAGAGGAATATGGAAAAGGACGGGTCCCGGAGGAAGGTGGTATGGTGCAAGTCCACGGCCGGAGGGAAAGCTTGGTGCGTCGTCCTCCGCGAACACCCAAGTCGAAGGGTAGTTGGCGGTTGGCGAGGCCGGTTAAAAGGCGTCTTGTCGTGGACCAACCATCACTAGAGACTGAGTCCGTGAGAGTGAAAGGCCTTCGTAGATGTCGAGGTAAGGCGAAACAAATATTAAGGAAAGCGACAGGGGAGAAATAAAGGTTCAGGGGGAAAAAGGAGAAGGTGTAACGAAAAAAAAAACTGAGAGACGGGGCTTCGTTTCGGGTGTGGAGGGAGAGGCGTTCTGGACGATCCTCCTGACAGACTGTGATGACAGCGGTCGTGTTCGGTGGGTAGGTACGAGTTGGCTATGGTCCCGGCTGATATCAGGCTTGGCTGCTAGCACAAGTTTCTAGGTTGCGGCTGCCTGTACTTCCATCGTTGATTAGTAGGGGTGGGGCAGACGTAATACATGGTATGGAGTACTCGTATCTGCCAAGCTACCAGCGGCCAAGCACTTTCCCCCCTTTGAACTCGTTTCAAAGTCTATTAGCTTCTCTCTGCTGTATAGGTTTAGAGCTTCGTCCGAGATATGTACGCTCGAGAACGAGGCATCACTTTGCCGTCTTCATCCTCACTGGAATATCCCACGGGGACTATTACTATTGTCCTGGGATTACAGTAGATCCTGCTGCTTGAGTTCTAAGCCACAACCGGTGGCGGTGATCCAATGACACCACCAGATAGGCCACTCAAGACACATCCCTAGCTGACGGTCTCATGCTCGCACGTGTCATGTCCATGGGAAGTGGGGAGCTCAGCTTGTACTTGTACCATAATGCTAGCGGTCAGTGACACCTGGCAGAATTTCGACGAAAGGATCGTCACCTGGCAATCTACAAGTTTGGTGATTGGAGTGTGCGAATAGTTGGACAGGAACTGTCCTTCTTACATAATCAGGTATGGAGCTACGCGCTGTAAACGTGACGAAAAAATGCTCCAATTGACCCAGATCGAGAAGCATCACTGGAAGATCAGCGAGTCCGATCGAGCTTGCCCAGTCTCCCTCAACTCGCCCCCCTTTTGAGCCCTCGTCCTCCCGCCCCGTCTAGGAAACCCATCGGAAACAAAACCAACCCCGATCATCATACACCCGACCGCTAAAACACAATGTTCCGCTCCGGATTGCGGATACCTCGTGTGTCGCTGCTGGCGCGCCCGGCAGTCCAGAGAGCATCAATCCACTCTCTACCCAAGCTACCACACGAGTTCAAGGATGGTGTCCCGGGCTTGCTGTCCGCCGACGGCTATGACATGGCCTGGACGCAATATCAGTGCGTAATGCTAGAGAAGCTGAACTCTCTCGTCGCAGGTTAGCTCCCCTTTACACCACTCCCCCCACCCCTACCCCCCATCGCTCTCCCTCTTGGCCTTGCTGTCGGGATCCTTCCAACTATCCTTGAGACTGACCATGAGCTATAGGAACTGAGCTCGAGCAGAAGGACACCTACTCGACCATTGTCTCCACTGCGCGCGACCCGAACAAGGCCCCCATCTTCAACCACGCCTCCATGGCCCACAACAACCACTTCTTCTTCAAGAACCTCTCCCCCCGTCCCGGCCCCATGCCTTCGGATCTCCAGCGCGACCTCGAGCGCTCCTTCTCCAGCATCGAGACCCTCCGCCGGGAGTTCATCGCCACCGCGATGGGCATGTTCGGCCCCGGCTTCGTCTGGCTCGTCCAGACGGGCCCCTCGGATTTCGCCATCCTGCCGACGTACCTCGCCGGCTCGCCCTACCCTGCCGCCCACTGGCGCCGCCAGGATGTTGACATGAACACGACGGGCGCCGACGGGTCGGCGGCGCCGTGGTTGAAGAGCACGCAGGTCAAGGGCCTGCCGCGGAAGAAGGACGAGGCGCCGCCCGGCAGCGGGAAGATCACGCCGCTACTGTGCCTGAACACGTGGGAGCATGTCTGGCTTCGCGACTACGGCATCGGGTACGGCGACCAGGGCGGCAAGAGGGCGTTCGTGGAGGCGTGGTGGGAGACCGTGGACTGGGAGAGCGTGGCGTACGCCACCAGGCTGCGGAAGCCGGAAGCCCGCATCACGAGGGGGGCGATGGAGACGCCGGTGCCGGAGGAGACGATGACGGACGAAAAGGGTGAGACGGAGCCCACGCCGAGGGTATGAGTAGTGAGCCGGCTTGTGTGAGAATAGAAAGGCAGGGGTGGTCTGTCTCCCTTGTTGCTGGGAAGGAAGGCTGTCGTCTCTTCCAAGCAGTCCTCGTCAACCGATTCAGGGAGAAGAGGGTTGGTGAAAGGCTCGGAATGTCACCCTGGGGATGGCCATCCCGTGAGATATAGTAGAGCATTGTACATTAGCACTGTTTCGAACAAGGGATCTAAGAAAAATTAAATGTGAATATAAGTCCGTTCTAGAACGCCATGGTTTTTGTCTGTGTGGCAGTCTATGAAACCATCCTAAAGGTAAGTCCCTCACCCATTAGGACTCTGGTGGTGTGCGAGGATATGTAATAGATACTAATATTTAAATCTCAGTCGCAAGTCAAAACAAAGAGGTCAAGATACTTTGACAATTTCTTGTGAATTTCATTGGATTTGTCCCAGCTATAACTATATCACAGTTGGCCACCCAAAAAGGAGTGTGGATATGTGTAAAAGTTGCGTCTCAACACCGTCGTTCTCATGGTCGACATTCTGCAACCCTTCCCCCACCCCAAAAAAAAAGCAGTTAGAGACTCTGCTCCAGAGCGTGAGCCCATCAATGTTTCTCCGTATGCCAAACCCCACCCAGAAAGACCATAAAAATAGAAGCAATACGAGAAAAGAATTGAAATCAAGTATTTTCTTGCCTTTGAATGCGAGAACACCAAGCCATGCCTTTGCCGAGGGCAACCAAAACACCAAGAGCAACATGAGAACAAAAGACGAAAAAAAAAAAAAAAGAATAGGAGTGAAGGAGTGAAGGAGCGGTGTGTGCGGTGGGAACCTCCTAATATAATGCGGCAATGAGACGTAAGCCATAAAAGGGGAATGGGCGAGCAAACTTGTAAGTCCACTCCTCAAATCATGTTCCCGTTGACGCTCACTTCCCAACCCTCGCCCTTCTGCTTCAGGGCCTTGGCGAGCATCAGCTCCCTCATCCAGTCGATCCTCTCCTCGCGCCCCTTGACAGCAAAGTGGTGCGTCTTCCCCGTGCCGTTGACGCCCTCGCCGCTCGAGTCGGCGGTCATGGCGCTCTCCCTCTTCTTCAGCTTCCCGGTTTGCTTCTCCTGGGGCACGAGCTGGAAGGCAAAGGCCGCGACGTCGGCCTTGCCGGCCTTGCCCTGGCGGATGTGCATGCTCTTCAGGGCGGCGCTCAGCTTGGACTGGGACGCGAACGACGAGCACGCGATGGCGTAGTCGTCGATGTCAACGTACTCGAGCGTGCGGTCGAGGTGCGCCTCGTCCTTGTGCATGTTGAGGCGCGAGCCCTTGAGCGTGAAGTAGCCGTCCTGCCACTCGTGGCGGAGGAAGTGGTTCTTGCGCTTCTTCATGTAGCCCTCGTAGGTCGTGGGCTCCTGGCCCGGGCCCGCGGTGCGGACCGCCTGCTTGACGGGCATGGCCTTGGAGACGGAGGGGAGCGGGGGGATGGCCATCTCGAAGGGCCGGGTGCGCTCGACGGGCGACCAGGGGTAGTTGACCCGCGGGGGCGCCTTGAGGGGCTGCTCCGGCTGCTGGCTGTGGATGGAGGTAGGGGAGGGGGTCTTGGAGGAGCGGCGCGGGGGCGGGGTTGCTCTGTTCTCGTCTAGCGGGGGCATGATGGGGAAAGAGGGCCGCTTGGAGGCGCGCGACATCGACCGGGCCGGGGCCCGGTAGTTCATATCTGGCGGTACCGAGTTGGACGCATCCCGGGAGACGGCGTCGATGGGGACGGATGTATAGGGTACGTCGGTCTCGGAGAACGGCGTCCCCCGCCTCAGGTGCTCAGTGGGGGAGACGAGGTCCTCCGCGATGGGGGAGGCCCTGTCCATCGTGTAGGGGATGAATCCAGCTGCGGACTGGGACCTCTTGTGGCTGGCGGGGGGCTGGATGGCGTGGACGGTGGGAGGCATAGACGGGGGCGGGCAGGAGGCGCTAGGTGCCGGGATGGACAGCTTCGGTAGGCTGCGGAGACCTTGGTGAGGAGCCTGGGTCTGCGGCATGATCTCGAAGGGAGGGGTCGGCGGCACCTCGCTCGTCGCCGAATGACTCCGCTGGAAGTCCAGGAACTGCTTGACGTTCTCCTGGGGATCCCGCTTCTCGAGCTTCTTGAGGTTGGTCAGCGTGGCCTCCCGCAGGTACTGAAGGGGAGGTAGCCCCCCAGGGCCGAGGATGTCTGACGACGCGACCACGGAGGGCTCCGCGTCCGATACGGGGCGGAACTCGGTGGACGGGTCGATGCGGGGCGCCGTCTCCGGGTTACCGGGATCGCCGGCGATGAGAACAGCCTCCTCCAGCGACGCCAGCGGGTGCTCCTTCTTGAAGGCCTCGATCAGGCGCCTCTGCTTCCTGAACTTGGAGCAGTTCTCCCCCTTGGGGCACGAGTGGGGCTTCGGGATGACCTGCTCGATGCCCACGATGGAAACGGACTCCATCGGCGAGATGATGTCGTCGATGGCGTCGGTGGGCCTCAGGAACCGCCTCGCGACGGGCTGGCGCTTCGGGGCCAGGCCCTTGATCCTGGCCTGGAGCTCCCTGCTCGGGACGTCCTCGATCGGGGTGGGCGGGACGGGCGAGTTGGCCTTGCAGTCCCTGAGGATCTGGATCTGGTTCCAGATCTTGATGCGCACGCCGAAGGACTGGATGCGGAGCTCCTTCAGGTCCTCGAACTTCAGGGTCGAGAGGATGGCGCCGTTGACGTCGTTCTCGATGAAGCACTCGGCCGCCTCGAACTCGACACCGGCGTTCAGCATCGACTGCGCCACCATACACGGGGTCCACTGGGCCAGGTTCTGGCTGACGAGGGTCTCGCTCGTGAAGCCGCAAGGCTTGTTCGCCTGCGCCAGGATGTTGGCGAGCTCGACGCTGGGGTGTGTGTACAGGGCCGAGTCGTCGACGGACTGGAGGAGGTACGGCGCCGCCTTGGCTGTGGACGGTGTGATGGGTGAGAGGGTGAGGATGTGCTCCTCGCTGAACATGCTCGCGGTGGAGCTGCGGAAGAGGTGCGGGCCGCGGGGCCCCTCGACCGGCCGCTCTTCCATCCCGATGAAGACCTCGGGCATGTTGCCCCTGCTGGACCTGGGTGTCGACGCCTCATCGTAGGAAGATAGTGTGGTTATACTGCGCTGGCCGGACTGCGGTAATCGAAGCCCGTTAGTAACCGCCACCAATGCTCATTTCCTGACGGTCTCAGATGGGGTTTAGACCAAGACGTAGACTTACCGAGTGCATGCTGACCCGCGGCGAGTTGTCGGCGGGCTCCTCGAAGTCGGTGAGGATATCGTCCTCCTCCCAGTCGGAGTCGACAAACTCGGTAGCTACAGACATGGGTCGTGTTATAGGCTCCCGCTTCAGGCCGAAGAAAGCGTCTCGAAGGCTCCCGCGCTCCTCCATCTCTGACCCCCCTGTTGCGCGACGCTCTGGTATCGTGGAGTGTGATGTGTATTCCTACGGGTAGAACCGTGTAAGTCGCCAAACTCACCGCCTCCTGCGACAGCGACAGATGGTTGCCCCGCCCCGCGCCGGTTGGGATAAGGCGGGTACTCACCATGATGCAAGCTTCAGGCGAAATTAACGTCCGCTGTGCGTATATTTGCTGATTTCTTCTTTTCGGTTCTCGAGGAACGTCGTCTTTTCACCTCCCGGGTGTTAGACGATTGGGAGTGCCGTCGCCGGCAGCGTTAGTAGATCTAGGTTGGCCCACCGAGGGTTTTACGTTTTCCGAGAGAGTGACCGGGACCAGAAGGAGACGGATGCTTATTGAGCCAGCAAAGGAAAATGCAGATATGATGGATAGGAGACGAGACTGAATGAAAAGGAAAAGAAAGGATTATACCAAAAGACTCATCACGTCTTTTCTCGAGGCGGAGAGGGGAGAGGGGGTGGGGTTGAGGGGTGGCCGGGCGGCGGCACCCGGGTGGTTAAGTATCTGTGATATCGCACGGGCGAGTGAGAGAGGTGAGATCACGGCCCCTGGACGGTCGTTCTGCAAGTCGGTTCTAGTGTATGTGTGATTCGGCTATGTATCACGGCGGTCTAACGGCAGGACGGAGGGGTGGTCTAAACGGAGGGCCGCGGTGTGGGGAGCACGAGAACGAGAACGAGAACGGAAGCTGAGGTATAAGTCGGTGAGATATGACTCGCTTGCAAGAGCAGGGGAATGGGAGAGGGGAGAGGGCCGATAAGAGGGGGGAGGGGCGGGAATCCGTTTCCACAACTCCGTTTCTCGTTTTGTTTCCTGTTTCCGTGTTCCTCCCTCCACAAGATCGACGGACCAGTGCTCGCACACCCTCAGAGCTGTCAGGCCATGCACCATGCGCAATGCACCCAGCCAACTGCAACTGCTATAATTATAGAAGGCGTACCCTGTCCAACTTGGTCACCACCCTCGCCGGGGAGAGGGAAAGCTCAAGCGGAACAAGTACGGGGTACATCGTCTTGGCACTATCCTGACTTACATTCGTCACATTGGTTCCATGTACACCGGTACCGCACCCTTTTGCCCAACACACACCCAAGAGGGGGGCCGCCCCCAAGGCGCCAAGCGACGAAGGGCTATTGGACGAAAGCAGCGAGTAGGTGCAGATGGGGTCGAGAGCTGCATTGGTTACAGTGGTTCCCGTGGAGGCACACGCACAAGGTTCCATAGAAAACGGACATTGCGAAGGTATGCGCTAGCGTCCCATTGGAGGAAAGTGACCACCGGCCCCACTATCCCCCGACCGGCTCCGTTCAAAGTGAACAGGAACAGAAGGCAAAAAAGGTGGATGGGGGCCGTCACACGCCATGATTGGCCAGAAATCCACCATGGGGTGGTCTGGTTGGCTCCAAATTTAGGTCCAGCTAAGCGCCGGGGTTTGGCCCATCCCATCCTCCCCCTCCATCCTCCTTTCCTCCTCTTTTTTTGTCTGCAGGGCATTGACGAGATCAACCGTTACGGACGCGGGAAAACGGGACACGGAAGGGGAAAGCTCTTGCACACAGAAATTATGATTGCCAGTAGGCACAGAGAAACAAGCGCCGCCGCTTCGTCGTCTTCGTCTTCATCCCGCGCAATCTATCTCTTACGAGCACGTCGTACGTGGGCCGCATTTCAGATGCCGGTGCCCGACGACGGCAACTGTGTAAGTGCTTGCAGCTTTCAAGCAACTCCAAGGTTGATGATGGCGCTGAATGACACCAGCCACCACCGTTGGCCAGACCGCCCTCTCGAAAACTTCGTCTCTCGCAGGTACAAAATTGAAAGCACCAGTCCTGTCCTCTGGCCTCTCCCTCTGGCCTCTCCCCTCCTGGTTCAACCCCCAACCCCGTGAGCTACGCCTCGACTGCTGGTCGTGGCGTTCTCACCGACTAGGCCAATTTGACGGCCCTGGCTAACTCGCAAATCCGTCCGGATCCGGCCACTCCAACTGCTGGAGCGGGGTGTCGACATGTGCTTCGCGAGTCTGGCTGCATGTCGGATCACAGCTCGGACGTGATGTGATGTGACCGGATCCTCCGCGCCGCATTCGGCCCTGGCCATTTTTTTTTCCTTGCCAAGACGGGCCAGACCTGGTCGGCTGCTCACAGCTCCCTTGCCATCCCAGCATCCCCGTCCGGGATATACCTTGCTCAAGCCCTTGACGTCGGAGGGAAATTCAATGCCCACCCCGCCACCCCAGCACGGGGGGATCGGCGACATATCTCCCCCCTTTGGCTAGACGTTGAGAGTAAGAGCTTATTACCCTTAGGCGTTCGAGATCGCACACACACCAACATGCACAATTACATTATTATACATATTCCGTACATTTACGACTTTTTACTTGTGGTAGCTGTCAATATCGAATAGTCGTGGTACGGGTAGGCGCACGCACATACTGATGCTCAAGAGCTTCCGTGGGCATGCTAGGTAGGAATCCACCCGGTCTGCTTCACTGCGGCCGCGGGAAGGTGCTCAATGCCGGTGGGTATTGGGCCCATTGGGCCGTCAGTTTTACTATACGACATACGACGTACAAGTACTCGCATGCACTCCGGGCCCGTAAACCCGACCGTTCTTCAAGGAAGCTGGACACCCCCCCCCGGTCTTAGCTTTGAGGGTGCTCGTCGCTCGTATTTTCGATCGGAGTTATGACCGAACGAGCCTGGAGAAGATCCACGCCCCAGCCCTTGTCTCTTGCCCACAGGTGCATAATAGTCTCGTGGCCTCGCTAGACCTGTCAGTGGCGCACAATCAGCCACCTCGGCCTTTACACACAGGTTCCTTGTCATTTGTAGCGGTGAAACGGTGAAACAGCGCTGAAAGCCATTCGTCGTCGAGGGGGGGGATCGAAGCTCCTAGCCCTGCACGTCCGGAGATTGGTGCAAGGGATGACCCGCTGACGGACGGTGAACGGTGCGTTAGTGGATCTTCTTTCGCCGCCCATACCCCGGTCCTGCTGGAATTCGTCACTTGATGGAGAAGGATAATATCTCGTGGACTCTGGCCTGTTTTGTCAGCACCCATTGGCCTTGCATCTGGGGTTCACGACACACATGACTTTGCGCAACGCGGCCAGAATCGAGGCCGAGGGGCGCAGCGTGGATCCCACGAGACGAAGTTTTCTTTCTTTACGCCTCCCCCATTCCCCGCCCCCTCGTGGCACTGGAGTGGGCCCCCTCGTTGATGTCACTCGTATGACCTCATAGCTGGAGGATCGGTGGCGGTCAAGGAATGACAATGGTTCGGCCATCTTACTCACGCAGAGGGAGGAGCGGGGTTCTCTTGGAAAAGAATCCGGCGTCGGGAATCGGCTAAGTGATACCGATTAACGCGGACAGCTACAGCACTTCGTGCACCTCCGAGGTCTAAACCCGGGGCCATCGGCGCTCTCTACGTGAGCTCTGCTGGGCACCTTTCCAGCAGCCACCCAGCCACCTGGGCATTCCGGATCCCGAAACAAAGGGGACGGAGTCGTTCCCTGGGCTTTCCACATGGTTGTACCGTGGAGGTCTGATGCATGGGATTCCATACTTTTTTTTCTTCTCATCTTTTGCATTGTGTCTTTCATGCATTCCCGATCATGCCCGGCACGGACATGCTGTCTGCGGTTCACGCCGGATACCGGTTCCGGGTCTGGTGCGGCATACGTTCTCCGTTTTCCATGTTCGCTCTGCAGCTTGTCTGACTAGGCTATGTAGGAAACAAGTAGTTCCTCTCCACGAACCCCTTTGGCTGCTACCCGGGAACATTCTCGAGAAGTTTCCGGAGTTTCTGAAATGTTCTAGCCCGGGGATACAGGCTACATGCGTGGTGGTACGGTGAGACAGCTCCAGCTTCTCGTACATGGTATAAGTAGATAAAACGAAATCCGGTGCTGGAATGTCTTTGGCACTTACATAACTCCCCACTCGCATCTCCCCACAAAAGCTTTAATTTTCTCATGCCACGGACGGAAATCTAGCGGGGCGTTATCGAAGCTCCATCAGGCTAGGCCAAAATGTTTAATTCCGCTTTATAACTTCCGCACTTCCGCCTGCTGGCTTGGCCCCGTCGGCTGCGTTGCAGGGAAGGGAAAAGAATTGAATCTCATCGGCGCGCTGCAGCTGCACCTACCTGCACGGGACAGGCTCCTTCCCGCCCCCCTGCCCCCTCCCCCCCGGCTCCTGCCTGACGCACCGATAAACAATGGCACAGTATTACGAAGTACAGAAAGTGTGCCCCAGACCGACAGGAGCCATGAAGTGTTTGGCAAAATACCGTGGCAGTCGATATTTGTGGCGCTCTAGCTCCAGGGGCAGCAGCCCATCCCATGTTGTGTTTGTGTTTTGTGTTTTGTAGTTATGCCGTGCTATGTACTCCTGGTGGTTTCTTTTCACCGACGATCTAGCATCCCTATTAACTACTAGCACAGTATTCGAGGGAATACCGGCGTTGCGTTAACGTCCAACCTACCCTGTCCTCGTGTCTCGGGAAGACGGGGACATGGGCGAGAGCGCACTAGTCATGAGGATGAGAACAGGGATGAGAGTCATCCCAGAGTGGCTAGTGGGCAGGAGCGAGGGGACACTCTCGAAGTTAGATTTTACTAGTACGGCCCCCCACGGCAGACGATTGCGAATCCTTCTCGATATTGAGGAAAGAGCTGGGATTCCTCCTAAGATACTCACACACTGTGCGGTCTTTTGCATGAGACTAAAGGCGCAGGAGCGGCCGATCCAGATGTTTGCCCGTTGTGCATGACGCGGGATATCCAATCTTCCGCCTTTCCGTCCGTTATTACGGCGTATTCAAACTCCTGCCCCCGCCCCTCCCCAATCGCACCTTCCTCCACGGAGCGCGGAGGTTGGAATACATCCGCAAAGAGTACGAAGTGGTAATGTTAGGTAGTGAGGTATGTTTCGGCACGTGCCGGGGTGCTTTTACCTAGTACGAGTAGATGGGCCAGGATTGCACCTGCCAGACCTGCTAGTGAGTCTCCTCACACCGTCTTTTGTTGCCCACGCCATGCTCTTGTCCTGTCTGAGAGGGAAGCACCTGCCTCCGCTTTTCCACATATGCACGGCTCCGAGGAACTCGGGCGAGAATTGAGTCAGGCGATGGAACCACCGAACCGGACGTGGATTTCATCGTCAAGCTCCGCTTCCGTCCTCAATGGAACAACGCCTTTTTCTCAAGTCCATTGGATGTGTCCCGCCGACCTGCGCCTTTATTGTCTCAAGTCCACGCTCGCCCATTTTCCCCGGTTGACCTATTATTCCCTATCAACCCTGACCGAGTCTACCCGATGATGGCACGGGCGGGGAGGGCGGGACAGAAAAAAAGCCGACGACGGGGGGGAGGGGGTGGCTCTTTTGCCGTCCCTCGTTCAGATTTTACAAGGAGAACCCTGGGATGATCTTCATTATCATGACCAGGGCTCAAGCTGTCCTGTGCGCAAATCACCATCCCCTCTGGCTTCCCGCGCCCACCTGCTAGCTACTTGCAGCCGAGGTGCGGGCCAGGCGGACAGGGATCCCGGTCTCGAGAGTCACCATCACCAGCCAGTCAGACGGCTGCTTCGCCCTGGTCGTCCACCCTCGAGTCGTTTCCCGTCAATGCCTCACCTTCACCATCTGATCCAATGATTTCGTGAAGATGGCATTTTACACTTTGTTCCTGCTCACATGACGGCCGAGCAATGCGACACCTCTCCCTCAGTGGTTCATGAGAGGGAAGGATGTGGGAGCGCACTCAGGTGAAGCGCACGAGGGGCCGTGGTCGCGACCGGATTGGCAAGAAGCAAGAAAGTGCGATGAGAGCGAGAAAGAGACGGTCTTGGCGTGGATGGTCAATTCCGGTCTTGAGCAACCCACACTCCCGAGTTCTCCACAGGGACCAAAGGAGCGGGGGGTAAAATGACTCGCACTGGAGGGGGTGTGTAGTGAGGATGGATGATACTCTCCGGATAAGAGTTTGGTCTCGAATATCTAGCTACTGCAGGCAATCTACACCTTTGTATTATTAAATCGCTGATGGACAAGGGTAGGTGTAAGCTAAGACAAAAAGGCTGGGGAAGTGACAGCGAAAATCTCCAAAGACGAGGCGGCGACGCAAGGGAGCTAATAGCTGATTCTCCGTCCCTCGAAGGAGGAGTGGCTCGCACAAGCAAGCTAACGTAATATCTTCGGACTATCCCATGGCCGAGAGCATAATGCCGAGTCCCCAGGTTCACTCACACCAACGGTCAAGTATCCGCGAAGCGAATGCCATGGTGCTACAGACCCACTCACCACACCGGATGGGGGCTGCGAGCACTTCCGTCCTAGTGGAGGCCAATTCATTCTTCTCAAACCCCTCTCTCCTCTTCGTATTCACCACCTCGACCGGCAGATTTCTTCTCGTCCGCGGCCCCCAAAACACTATCATCCCTGGATGGGGAATACGAGCATACTCAAATAGGAGGACATCCCATACATATATACTGAAGAGTAGACACACCTTTAGGTCTCGATTCGAGCATATTGGTTGGTAGATCACTGCAGCACCTTCATTAATATGCCACCGTTGCACTCTTCCCGGGCCTGTCGTGAAGCTTTATTCAGTCCCTACTCGGCCGCGGGCGGGCGAGTGGGGGGGGGGGTAGGGGGGAAGGGCAACCTGGACGAGGGGGCTGGACATCGTATAGCGGGGGGCGTCCATGGTTGTACACGGACTGATTGATAGGCTTTTCGGGCTTTTTGCAGCTCTGGACCCGCCTAGATCTCCCACAGTGCGCTCGAACGGATTCCACCCACACACCCTTCATCGCTACGAGCTTTGACTTGGGGGAGGGGTCGGTTCAGTAAATTTTGGCAAGGTAGCTTTCAGCAGTGGGGACAGAAGGGGGGGAAGGGCGTTTGCTAACTCAGGTTTGGCGAACCAGGGTCGGCAATGACGGGGACTAGGAGATTATCGTTGCCATGTTTTCTCCAGTCCTTGCTTGTATGGCTTGCTTTGATGAGCAGGTGTGATGAAGGAAATTGCGGATGTGAATATTACCTGTCTCTTCCTCGAGGACGACGGACAAGGCTATTGAGGGGAGAGCTCACTGGTGAGTGAACTAGAACGGCCACCCCTCGCCCCTCGCACGACTTCCTCGAAAGCACCAGTTCATCCATCCCCTTGCATTCGATTGTGCCCAACTTGGAAAGTCGAAGCTGCTCGACTCGACTCCTCTCCTGCGGACGAAGTCCCCCCGCAGCCGGGAAGCAACCCCGCGCGAGTGCGACCTGTATATGCACCGGGTATCATGCATCTACGGACCCGCTGGGACACACTCCTCGGATGGGGTGAATTTTGAGGAGAGGGTGCGTCACACTCGGCCAAACTCCGCGTACCCACCCGAGCTTATCTAGCGTTGTGGAGGACAAGAAGATCATCCGAGTTCACTCACGTGCGGGGGGGAGGACAGAGTGAAAAGAGAGCAGTTTTCTGTAAGGCATTACTCGTGCTCGGTATCAAACAACGGTCGCGGCAGCGCGAGTACTTGCGGAAACCCATCAAATGGCGGGGGAGGCATAAGAGTGGCGTCTGCAGGTCGTCAGTCCCGTGGCCGCTCTCGCCCACGAGAAAAGAGGCTTTTCATGGACCCCACACGGGGAAAGGAAGCGAGTGGCTTTCTCCGCTTGGACTCGGGGTACGAGGGATAGCCAGGGCCGATAGCTGGAGGAGGAGGAGAAGCCGTGTTTCCTCCGACCGTAACCAAACCGAGCTTTGGGGGGGGGGGGGGGTAGGAGAACGAGGGGGAAAGTGGCGCTGCTCTGTTTTCCCGGATAATTCTTGAACCCCGCCCCCAAATATTTGAGTCGCGAAATCTGAGTATGCTCCCACACGGGGTGGTCCTCTATCGGCGGGGCTGAATCCTCCCAGGTTGTGGGTTGAATCGGGCATTAATCCGACCAACGCCAGATGGTCTCAATCGTCCATATATGAGGGAATAGTCGTATTATCTGTCACAGTTCCCTTGCGAGGTGACATCACGAGTACCGTTGTGGCATAGAAGCGGGACCATGAAGAGGGGGGCTGATTTTCTTATGAATGTACCCGGCTTGTACAAGTGATAATATCACCCGGGTCGCCCGGGGGGGGGTACATGAAAATCTTTATTTGAAGATAGGAGGAAGGGGGGGGGTAAGGGGGTTGATTGCGCCATGTTGCAACCGGGAACGAAGCGAAGATCGAGAA
>ONZQ02000004.1:1202032-1375006 GCA_900312665.1 Cephalotrichum gorgonifer | reverse complement strand
GGAGGAAGGGGGGGGGGGGAAGGGGGTTGATTGCGCCATGTTGCAACCGGGAACGAAGCGAAGATCGAGAATTTTAAGATGGATAAAATAAAGAGGACAAGGGACTTGACAACCGGCACCGACGGGGCTAAGGTGGGACGGTGGTAAACCTGGCATATAGCAGGACCACTTATACGTAGTATACCCTAAGCCTACTCGATCATCGATCCTCTTTCGGTTTATGCTGCGAGATCTGCGGGGGACCTGATCCCCTATTGAGCTCAGTGCCCACCCTGTGAGGACGATGTCACGGGTAGTAGAAGGACCCTTCTCTTCCTTGACTATCGACAAGGTATTATTAAGGTCCTTATCAAGAACTCCGGATAATGTGTGCGAGGAAGACGCACACCCCACACTTCTATTGTAGGCAAGAAGAATACACACTTGCTTACGAGTGCTCATGCAAATATCACACAAAGAGAACAATAGTTCACCAGAAACGGACTACGTCGTCAAGATTCGGTCTAGCGGGAGAGGCAAAAATAGAAATCTTGGGGGGGAAGGCGCGGGGGGGAGAGACAACTGACAAAGCCAGATCGAAGCTGCCCTGTGCTGGATATGCAGGATGCGGGCGGTGGGGGGAGACTCGAGTATCTTACGTCGTACTGAGACGATGTCAAGACCGGGGGAAGAGCTAAACTCGGCCGGAAGAGGTGGTCAGATAGGTGCATCCCTTTTCACTCCAATACTACCAAAAAAAAAAAGTACTCGCTCATTATATTACAAAGGAATATATCATGCTCATCCAGAGAAGGTGACATAGTCCTCGCGGGAAAAGGAATAAGTACGAGTAAGAGAGATAATAAGACGGATAATTAGATCATGGACTGAGCAAATGCTGTCAGCGGGCGCAGAGGAAGAAAAGGGGGGGGGGAGATCGGGTGCGCCTTCTTCTCCAGAACAGAATGGCCCCCAAGTTACGTACGACCACACCCGTCGCACTCGGTCATGAGCACAATAACCCCGCCCACACTCCGTCCTTCTTCAAGGGAAGAAAAAAAAAGCCATGGTCGAAAAGGAGAAAGCTCGGACCAAGAACCTTGTTCTGCCGGGGGAATGCTCAGCTAGCCTCCGGACCGTCCGACCCCTGTCAACCCCCAGAGAATGAGTGAGCGGGATTGGTCCAAACCCCCAAGCAAAAAAGCTGACGCGAGTGGGACCTGCACGCTAACGGGGTTAGCTCGCTAGCGTCCACCCCTCCCGCCCGTGTGCCCCCCTCAAACCGACCAATCACAGGGGGAATCGGCGACCTCGCCTAAGGACGAGAGTGGTACGGACCCCTGTCTCGTCACACGCCGCTAGGATCGGTTGGTCCCGCGTCTTTGTTGGTCCTGCACGGGCCTGCATTTCGTCACATCTCGGAGAGCGAATCACAGTGCGGGGATGGAGGGAAGGGGAGTCGAGATGGTGTGCTGACCATGATTCCCCCCCCTCCCTCCACGGTGATACTGTGAAGTTACAACCCTCTTCTCTTTTCTTGGTCTGGCTCTGCGTATTCTCGTCCAATAGGCGGTCAGGGATCGGACGAGGAGAAAGAATTGGTGTGGGTGGCATTGTTCACCACCCACCCCTTCGACCGAATTCGGAAGATGAATGGATCGCCCATTGTGACTGGGAAATTAGGTCTGTGTCCCCTCTGCACTCGTCTCAATAAGCTAGAGTCCGTGGCTCTCTTCGGAACTTGGCAAGGGAAAGCACCCGAGTCTCTGTCATTCTCATAATCAGATGGACCTAAAGCGGCGGCCATGTATGAGTGAGTTTGTTGCGGGGGAAGATGTCGGTTTAAATACTCATATCCGATCCTTCTGGTCGCCACTACTCGCACGAATGGCCGGAGGGGGTGTGAGGGTCTGTTCCTGGGCGGGTTGAGTCTTCATGAAGACTGGGGAAGGCCATTTCTCACGCCAGCCCCAACGGGCATTTTCTCATGAAGAAATTTACAAAATGGGCGGTGGTTGCTTACATGTAAACTGTCCAAACCGTCTCCTAAGCAGGAGCAGCTAACAGTGATCTTGGCCTCAATAGCAATAGAATATGGAATCGCGTTCTCTATTTCACTACGTATAAACCAGCCGTATATATTTGAAGGCTTGGGATGAGATATTGGGTAAATACTGCCCAGACCGGCTCGCTGGTGATAACGATACCGAGACGCATGTTGCCCCACGACAATCGGCAAAAAAAGCAGCTTCGGATGCAACCTCTTCTGTCGGCCCGTGGCCAGAGAGAGCTATTCGTGGACACAAGCGCAACAGCGACATCTCATCGCGTCCAACATACCCATTCCAGGCACGGGCCGAGCGTGGTTGCGCGTCTGTTCAAGCGAGCTGCGAGGGGAGGGATATCTGTGAGCTGCCGGTCACCCCATCTTGCCGACGAGGGTGCATCCGGATGTGGGTCGGCTCTTCCACGGCCAGTAGGGCAAGCGCTATCCAGGTCGATCCCTGTCCGAATTTTCTTGGAAATCAACTCTGTCCACAACGAGAGTCTTCTATTCTGGTGTTGGCAGGGCGGGGGGGACTGCGACCAGGGTCTAGAAGGCAGGGACGAAAAATAGGAACAAACATGGTGTGGGACAAGGAACAGGAACAGGCTGAACTTGAATGTGGGTCGCTACTACACACTCGCAGCTGTACCACTCTATACGTACATTGCGCTAAAAACGGGAGCTGCGAGGTCGTGTTCGGATATTCTGCAAAACTGATGTGGCAGAGATGCATACATATCTCAACTCTCTCTGACCTCAAAGTACATGAGCAGACGCGCCTTAGCGTCAGCTACATACTCTTGGTGAGGTAAACGGGCGTAATACAAGTCACCCACAAGGTCCAGGTTGCTAGTGCCGTGACGACGCCATGCAAGCAAGGCTCGGAGGATGGAGGACGGAGGATGGAGGATGGCATGCCATGCTGATGTTGGTGTGAGTGGGCGGCATATTGGCCGTGACCAGACCTGCAAGGCCAGCATGAGGTGCGGCCACCTGCAAACCAAGCTCGCCCATGATTGGCGCCTCTAGGCGCGGTGGTCCGCATCGGGAAGTAGACATTGAAAATCCCATGGGGGACAGCCCCAAAAATAGAAACATGACGGGTGAACACGCCAATAGCGCGCAACCTGGTCCCCCCCCTTCCCTCGTCCCCCGCCTGTTGGTGACCCAGTCGGCCCCATCCTCGACAAGGTCGTGAGATGGGAGACCAGTCGATATAAGACTTTGCGGCCGTCCAACACCCTACTCTTGAGAGTGCTTCAAGTCCCCAAGTGTGTTCTCAAGAAAAGTTTCCATTCCCAAGTTGTTTTTTTCCTTTGCTCTCCCGTATTTTTCATCATTTTTTATTAGCCTTTCTTTATTTGACATCTTCTTTCTTCGAAAGAAAGAATTACCCCGGATCCAACGAACTCTTCTTTTTGTTTACTCTCGACAATCTTGACGATTTACGAGTTACTCGAAGACGGCAAGCAGGCCTTGCTTGGACCCTAATTCCACTCACTCGAACGAACCCGACTCACAGCATCAACAACGAGTCAATTTTTTTTTTTTTTTCAGAAAAAAAACCGCCCAATCTTCGCTGGCGATAATACACCACCCACCGACACGACGATACGAACGAACTGGTTTCCTTGTACCGACGAAAGTTAATGACCTACAACAAAACACGCGCGCGAGCTGCTGCGATATAATCTAATACGCCAAACGACGAAAAATCACGGAACGTGTGGATATTCGTTTCCCGAAGGAAGAAATTCAAGAAGCGGCAATCTTTGATCTTCAGGTTTCTGCGGCCTCGGATCTCTTTTCTCCTTCCATCAAATCTCATCAACGAACCCGACCGTTCCCCGCTTGGCCCCGACCCTGGCTGTTCCTTCCTCTCTGTCTCTGTCATTCAGTCACAGTCACACGCACATTTCCCTTCTGCCCCCACCCCTGTCCTTTCCTCGTCCCGCTTTCGGTCGGCTCGAGCCTCGAAACAGTGTCGTAAAGACAAATTCTGCACTGTCATCACAACTCGCACCCCACCGACCCCGGTTCGACCACACCCACACCACACACCCCTCACCCCTCACCCCCGCCCCCCGGCCGTCAACCGTCGACCGTGCGCAAAAACTCGCTCTTAGCTCACCCCCTCCCCTGTCCGCGCCCCACCCCAAGCAACGTGCGGAAAAGGAAAGGAGCGACACTTCGAGCTTCCCCCCTCCCATTCGCAAGAAAAGGGAACCACGCCCCCCCCCAAAGAGTGGAATAAGTGAAAGAGGAAAGAAGGAAAACATAGAGGGAAGATACAAATGGCAACGCAACCCCCCATGATGATGCGCCAGGACGACCTCACGAGGCCTTCACAAGCAAAGATGGCCGTCGCACAGTCCGTTAAGCCCAAGTCGGCTTCAAAAGCTGCAAGCTCTACCAATTCAACCACCAAAGCAAAGTCACAGCTCCACCGACGCTCGAGAACAGGTTAGTTTTTTGACTTACACCCGCTCGCTCTCCGGGCTTACACGCGAAAACACCCGCCACAATAACCAGGACGGCCTCCTCCGCAACACCTGTTCCTTTTTATGATTACTCGCGATGACGATGGCGATGGCGTCGATTTTACTGACTCTGTGTCTCTAGGATGCTACACCTGCAGGTTACGACGGAAGAAGTGCGACGAGGTCCTCAACCAGTGCTCGGCGTGCAAGCACCTCGGACTGACCTGCGACTACAAGAGGCCGGCGTGGTGGAGCAACAACGACATCCGCAAGCAGCACAAGGATAACATCAAGACCATCATCAAGTCCAAGAAGCTTTCCACCAAGCCGTCGCAGACCATCCAAACCACTGTCACCACACCGCCAGGCCTCTCGCACTCCCTTCCCACGTCCGCCACGCTCTCGGAGCCCTTCGACCGCGGCCGGTCCGGGTCGATCGACTCCCACTTCTCCTCCCACTTCGACTTTAACAGCCCACCCACCGAGTACGCCCCCTTCAGCCACCCCTCTCCCCACCTGCACCGCGGCTTCGCCATCAACTCGTACTACCCCTACGAGATCGATGTCAAGACCGAGAGGCAGATGTTCGTCGATGACGTGCCCACCATCAAGGAATCCACAATCTCCACCTTCAGCACGCTACAAACCCCACCGCCACCCGGCACCATCCTGCCCTCGAGCCAGTGGTCCGAGCACCATGTTCTCGAGGAGAGGACGGAGTCGTTCTCCGAGGAGACGTTGAACCCGCACTTCTTCGACTTCTCCCACGGTCCCCCGATGACCTCCCGCCAGGTGGCCATCGAGCTCGACGAGAATGACCAGAAGCTCTTCGACCACTTCGTCAGCCACGTCCTGCCCACCATCTTCCCCATCCTCGACACCAACCAGCACGGGTCCGTCGGCTCCGACCTCGTCCTCCCCGCGCTACAGACCAACAAGTCCTACCTCCACTGCTGCCTCGCCATCTCGGCCCAGCACCTCAAGGCCACCACCGTGGGCGGCGGCGCAAACTCCGCCGACGACGTGGACCAGGACATCATGCGCCACCGGTACGCCACCATCTCGAGCCTCTGCGACGCTCTCAACCGCGACGAGAACCACCAGGAGATCCTGGAGGCCACGCTGGGCCTCATCTTCTTCCAGTCCGTCGTCGGCCGCCTGGATGACGGCCTGCCCGACATCCCGTGGCACCAGCACTTCCAGGCCGCTATCTCTCTCGTGCAGAAGCTCGACCTCCCGCGCCTCGTCTCCTCCGTCGAGTCCCCGCTGCACCAGACCCCCTTCAACATGACGCTCACGGCGTGGATCGACATCGTCGGCGCGTCCATGCAGGGCTGCGCCCCCATGTTCGCCCACACCTACCGCGAGAAGCACCTCTCCAACTCGCCCAGCCTGGGCCTTCGCGAGCTCATGGGCTGCGACGACAAGGTCATGTACCTCATCTCGGAGATCTCGTGCCTCGAGGCCCTCAAGCGCGACGGCATGGAGGAGGTCATCATCTGCCAGCACGTCCTCGCCCTCGCCGAGCAGATCGGGCTCACCGAGCTGGACGAGGCGCCCCCAAGGGACCCCTTCAACGAGAACGGCACCCTCAGCCCGCGCCAGCTCTCGCGCAACATGACGACGGCGTTCCGCATCGCCGCGCGCATCTACCTCTGCAGCCTCGTGCTCGGGTTCAACCCCAGCCAACCCTCGTGCGTCAGGCTCGTCGAGCAGCTCGCGAGCACCCTTCAGCACATCCCCCCGGGCCCCAGCGGCTTCGACAGGAGCCTCGTGTGGGTGTACCTCGTCGGCGGCTCAGTGAGCCTCCCCGGGAGCAACTTCCGCGCCGTCTTCGAAGACCGCATGGCCCAGCTCGGCGACCTCGGCGCCTTCGGGTCCGTGGGCCGCACGGCGACCCTTCTGAGGGAGGTGTGGGCCCAGTCGGACGCGCAGGTGGCCGCGAGGTCCGGACCGGCAAGTCCCATCTTCGACGAGGGCGACAAGGTGTGGTACGTCCCGGCGCCGTACGTCCACTGGAGGGACGTGATGCAGATCAAGAACTGGGACTTCCTCCTCATGTGAGGAGTTGGCCTCCCGGTTACTCTGGCACAGGCTGTTTTCTTCCTTCTATCTACACACACTTCTTTTATATATACTTTCACAACCCCCTTTTTTTCCTTCGTCTTTCCTAGATGGAAATGCCGCGAGGCAAGATATGGATCTGGGAGCAGAACCAAACAACACAAACACTTGGAAGAAACAAGCTTTTTTCTACTTGGAAACTTTTTCTTGGGCAACTTGAGACACACACACACACACACACTGGAGGGTTGGGGATGTGGATGGAGTGGGAAGTGGAGGAAGCAATGGATTCAACTCTCGTTAAATCTATTCTTTTCCTTATCTGTCTTCTGGGTTTTTCTTTTACTTGGTTTCTTGATTTCGCGGGGTGGAGGGAGCATATACCAATGCATAGCATGGGAACAAAAACCCGGAGTTCTAGGGGGCGCGGTTAAGGGTACGAACGGGGGATGGTAAACGTTAAGCGGGGCACGGACGGGTTTTTGGGGAGGGAGACTGGGAACCTATTTTTTGGGGGCCGTGAGGAGTAATAGCCGGGGATTTACGGTGTAACCTACAATATACCCGATTGAAATCGAACTTGTTCATGAATCTGTCTAGTCTCTCCCGTGCCTACTACTCTTCGTGAAGACCTTGGTGTACTAGAAGGGGTGTGCTGTTAGGAAGGGCCGTGTAAGACCGACCGTGTATGAAGCCGAAGGGGGATGGGTGAACCCGGGAGAATGCCACCCTGGAGCTCGGCCATTAATGCCCTCAGATATACCCGACGCTCGAGAAAACCAGTCTTCGAAATATATTATGCCTGCCGTCGCAGACCGGGATGGAAGCTCGGTCACTTCATTCTCAACTGATCGTTTTCGGGTGCCGTGTAAACTTGCCGCCCGAACCACGAGAAGCATAATCCCCCCCCCCCTCTTCCTCCCCTCCTCCCTTAGACTCTCGGATCTACAAGGCGAAGGAACTTGTTTAGGCGAGTGACACCCGCGGCCCATCATCTTCTGGGCGGTGAAAACGTGAGGAAAACATGGCACTCTGGTCTCAACTCCGTGCACCTCCCACACTCTCCGGATCTCGCTAGGAAGCGAGCGGTGAGCGACAGGCTCAATTTCGCCTGGTTGATGGTAGGCGAGGGCATCTATCGGAGACGGAACTCGGAGCGGTACAACTACGAAAAGCAAAGGGTGGCTTCCCAGCCTCGGATGAAGGCGGGGGGAGAGACGAACGTTGGTTAAAAAGCATCTGGCGCAGAAGGAACTGACTACCATCACAGCAAAAGTGCCAAAAGGGAAATAAAAAGAAAAGAAAGAGAAAAACAGAATCGAAAACCTCTACACACAGTCTAGAAACGGGGGAGACGGCTACAAAGTCGACTAATACTACGAGCGATTCGCAAGTAAGCTGGAGGGCGGCAATCGTCCAGAAACAACCGGGTGCTAGTAAATTTGTGAACCCGCAGGAAGGAAGGAAGAAAGGGGGGGGGGAAGCTAAAGTGCTTGCTCTACCGATATATTAATTACCTCACAAACATCACATTCCGCCGTCCCCGTCTCTTCCGCAGGCCGTGCCGCGGGCGGCTCGCTGAGGGTCCGAGTTAGGGACGGTAGCGGCAGGGCGACCTGCGCTCACGCTCGAAAGAGGTAATAAGGTATTACTATTGCATACTATTGCAAACTACTACAGTTACCGTAAGACGCGGTCGCGGCTATCGATTCGGCTTATCGTTTCTTACGGGTAGGACCGGGACCGGGGGATGTTCTCCCGGGTGAGACGAATGGCGCAATGAAGGAACGATATGTATCCCTCGTATATGTGTTATGAAGAGGCCGAGGAGGCGGAGGGAATGGAGGGGATAATAGGGAGTAGACGAAAACGAGCATGAAATTGACTATTAGGCGAGGGAAGCATGAACTGGTCGTTTCGCAGCTCAGATTGGTCAATAACCAGCCAACAGGAAAGCGAACAAAACGGACGCCCCCGAGCTTTACGGCGCTGATAGGCCGATAATTCCCAACAAATAACCACAGCCAGGATGCGAGTCGTCCTCTCAGCATTCAAGACGATACGAGAGTCGAGAACTCGGTAGATTGAACACCCCCGGGACACCTTACTCTTAAAGCCAGGATATCCCTCATTGTGGCTCATCGTAGGAATGGGATCTCGTGATCAAGTCAACTGTCCAATCGCCTGCTCAAAGACCCTTCCTCGCTCTTAGCCTGGCTTCGCCGGCCGCGGAGGGGTGAAGAAAGGGATGGAGCACAGTTATCATGAACTGTGCAGTTGGGGGGGGGGGGGGGGGAGAGGGGCGTGTAAGTCTAGAAGGAACAGAGCTGGGAGCCGGGGGAGGGAAGCTAGAAGCGGAGTCCGCGAGCTAGCTTTTGCACCCGGGCGAGGCGCTCCGCTGGTTCAGCCATCTCACCGCCTCGCTTTCCGACCGTGACCGCCGAGCGATGAGCCAGCATCCCAGTTTCAAACGAAGAACTTGAGCACGTGGACTTGGAACTAGGCCGGTCGGGCCGTTGCTGCCACACTCGCAGGAAGTGCCGAAGGTAGCGTCATATGCCCCTTGTCCGGCCGCCAGACCGCAAGTCGGGTAGACCGTGCTGCCCAGCCCTGCGGGCGATGATGTTCGCCGTTACTCTGTATGTGCAGCGCCTAGGCCTCGGTTGCGGCCTGGTCCGGGGGCCCCCCGGAGCCCTACCTGGCAGCATCTCAGCGGGGCACGCAGCACCCGGGACACTGCTGCACGTAAGGCAAAGAGAAAAGAGAAAGAGCACGAAAATAAAAAGCGGCCGCCGGCCACGGGCCACGGCCGCATGATCCGCACAGGAAGCCATAAGTCAAGGACATCAAGGCCTCAAAATCGGCTCCTGATGACGATGACGATGACGATGACGCTGGGAGCACATTGGAGGCCGCTTTGGCTTTGATTCTTGGAGGCCGTCGGGTTTTCTTTCCGCCAGACGGGCACCGTTCATTATTCACGCTTCAGACTTCTTGATTCAGGCTTGTAGAGTCAATATGGCTTTCAGAACACCCATTTTGGGCGAGGGTGGCGTCCACACACATCGCTTGGTGCCTGTCTTACTGTCTTTGCTCATACCGAATCGGGCGTCTGTTCCATGCAGGCAAGGCAGGTGCATTGTTCCACCGCACAAAGGCTGATGACATAATCCGCACATGACTGCTTGTGAAGACAGGCCAAGCTCTGCCGGTTAAAGACCGGCAAAACACATCCCCCCCTGCAGGTACAAGAACGGAGGAGAGTCGTCAGAGCCCAGCGTGCATCCACAGCCACTCATTCGACCCCAGATCTCGTCACCAACCAATCAAAGGCCCGTCCTCCGCCAAACGCGCTTGCGTCTGAAATCGACCAGTGCCTTCGACTCACACGCAAACCTCACCCACCTCCTGCGCCATTGGACAACACCTCCCCGGCTTCAGGCGTTTCCACCAGAGCCTCTCGTTTTCCGGCCTCCGACGGGCTCCAAGACGGCACTGCCTCAACGCGCGTTCGATGGCGCCGGGGCAGTCGCTGTGGTGGAATGCGGGAATGTCGCATGCCCAGACTTTTTCCTCAAGCGCCCATGGCTGCTGCCGCCGCCGCCGCCCATAGGTTGCCTCCTCCTGGCGCATGAACAACCAAGGCCCCCCGTCCGAACGGCGTAAGTACACTGTCGGACGATCAGTCTCCAGTCGTGGGGCTGGTGACGAGCGCGAGTCTGAGTGCCGCCTCCCGTCGCTTCAGGTCGGCATCGGGCAAAATCCACAGGCGCCCGTCCAGGACCGCCTCCTTGCGCCGACCTCGAACACTTTGCGAGGTCCGACTTGATAGGGTCACAACGCAGCGTTTCAGCCCTTGGGGGAAACATGGCCCGGCAATCAGGCATGAGGAAATGCAGCTCCCCCCTCTACCCTTGCCCTGGGCTGCGGGACTCACTCGCCCGCAAGACCCGCCCAGAGCGACACCTTGGTTTCTAAGAATGTAATCCATGACGGGCCACACGAGCCCCCAAGTCTAAGTCTAGGCGGCCGTTTCCCAGACCGCATCCATTGGGCTGAGGTGAAAGAAAGAAACCGGCGCAAATGGCTCATGTGGTCCGGTTGTGACGTTTTGTCCTGTCCTTGTGGTCCCACCTCTTTCTCCGACGCGCGCGACCTCCTTTGTACCCCCCCCCCGGCCAAAGATTTGACTCATTACCTCGCGGACGAGTCCCTCCTTTGCCTCTTTATCTTTTGAGTATCTAGAGACATATATCTACCCCGTGGCTGCTCATAACCCCCCTTGACCCACCTTTTTTCCTCTCGTAACCCTTTGCCGACTTACACAATTGCTCTTCTCTCACCTTTCGAGAGAGAGAGAAACAACATTAAGACCCAGGCTTCTCTCACAAGACTGCCTTGGTTGGCAACGCCTTCATACCTCGTTACTTTTTTTTGCTTATCCAGGCCCACGTCTACCCTAATGACCCGAAGTCACCACCACCGCAGCATCGGGCGAAGCAGTCCCCGGCTCGCGATGCTTTCTCTACCACCGCCCCTCCGGGCACTACTCCTATGCGCCCTCTTCACTCCCTCCCTCGCCATCCCCGCGAGACACCTATTCGAACGAAAGGACACCTGCTCCGCGAAGAGTCTCGGCTTCTGCCCCGCGGATCTCCCCGACAACTTCTGCTGCCCGTCCGGCACGACATGCATCCCGCTCGCCGGCTTCACGACAGCCCTCTGCTGCCCGGACGGTCTGACCTGCAAGAAGATCCAGCCCATCATCTGCGATATCACCTACCAGGACGCCGACGCTAACATCGCTGGCGCGGTCAAGACGACGGCGCTGCGGAGCACCCTGCCCAAGTGCGGATCCAGGTGCTGTCCGTTCGGATACTCGTGCAACGACGCCGACGAGTGCGTCATGGACGAAGACCAGTCCAAGTCCCCGCCCGATGCGTCGCCTTCCGAACCCGCCACCGCTACCGCCTCCACCCCCGCAAAGACCGGCGACCCGTCGGACCTGGTCCCCATCCCGGCGGGGGGCGAGGGCGAAGGGGACCGGCCGTTCCCCACGACGGCCGTCGTCCTCGGCGTCATCGGCGGCGTCCTGGCCGTCGTGGCCGTCGGGCTGTTCTTCCTCCTCTGGCGCCGTAGGAAGGGCAAGAGCGAGCGCGAGATCCCCGCCGCCGCCGCCGCCAAGTCCTCCCCGCGACACTCTGAGGCGTCGTCCTCCTTCGGTAACACCATCAGCGACCCGATACTAGACCCGGGAACCATCCGGACCGACTTCATCCGCAAGCCGGAGAGCGCAAAGAGCCACGGCACTCAGCGCCAGCCTCACTCCCCCTACCGCGCAGGGCCGCCGTCCCAGATGATGGCCCAGATGTCCCCGGTGTCCGTGGGCCCCCCACTGTCAATGGGGTCGATGCGGGGGGGCCAGTCGCCAAGCCCCCCCAGCTCGAGGGGTAGCACCCGCGTGTCGCCGATACGGGGCATGAACCCGCAGGCCCCGAGGCACCACCAGCGCGACGTCAGCATCGACGTCTTCGCCGCGCCGGGCACGGTGGGCGTCCCCGGCGAGGGGAGGAGGAACACTACCGTCTCGCAGTTCTTAGACTCGCTGGAGAGCGTCCAGAGGAGTAGTCCCTCTCCGCGCCGGGGTCAACGCTGAGAAAGTAGAAGTTCTTTCCCCTCCCCCAATCCACTTCATCATCATCTTCGACAGCTAGAATGGCGCTTTGAGTTTTATTGGGGCATCCCCCCTTCCTTTCCTACCTCTTTCGAACTCGAACAACAAAAGAAGTACACGGATCACTTTCCATCCTCGGGATTCTACCTTTCCTTTCTTTCCCTTTTTACCTCTGCGAACTGCAAACAAAGCAAGGACCTTTTAACTATGTGGCCGAGTTTCTGTCTAGTCTGGATGGGCATTTTCCCCAGACCCCAACGAGGAGTTTACGAGCTTTGGAGATGAGAAATTCCATCTATCTACCTAATCTAGGAGGTCGAGAATGTTTTGTTTAACGGCGTTTTGTCAAGGAAATAATACCCCTTTTGGTTTACTTTTTTCTAGAGAGATGCTTCCGGTATACCTTACGTACATACCACATAATAAATACGAAATCGACTCTCGTCGCAAATCCATTGATTCCCCAGCCCACCAAGTGAAGCGCTCGTGGCCAACTGCCAACCTTACCGAGAACAGAACCAGAAGCGATGGTAGCATGAGACAATCTTGCAAATAGATTCTTTTTATATTAGTAGCCGTGCCGTCCGTTCATAAAGATCAGCCCTAATTAAATGTAAGGAAACGGGGGTATTAGCAGTCTAGTCCTCCCACCTCACAATCCTCCGGCCAACATCCCAAGACTGCAAACCAGTATCATCCCCATACACGCTCTCAACCTCGAAATGCCAAAGGTAACAAACAAAAAAAAAACTATTGCAACGCTTATGCTCAATGACCGGAAAACCACCCCCTTCCCCTTCCAAAAAACAACTCAATGGCTAACAAAACAGAAAGGGTGGGGTAGACGTTAACAAAGGAGAGATGAAGAAAGCGACTCAAGGCGCACCACCCAACCCCAGATCCAACACCCCCTCCTCACATAACAATACACTTCTTACCGCCCTTGTCGTCCTCGGTAATCCCCTCCTCCAACAGGCCCGCCGCCATATTCCTCTTCATGGCCGGCCTCATCCTCACCCTCCTCACGCTCCTCGCCACACTCCGCCGCGACCCTGACCTCCTCAGCCGGCTCCGCCGCCGGTCCAGCTTGGCGTGCCGCGACGCCGCCGACGCGCTGTGCGAGAGGCCCGCGGACGGCGTGAAGAGGTTCTCCAGCCGGGTGACTGTCGGCCCGGGCGTGTGTGGGTTGTGTGGGTTGACGTTGCGGCGGGGCCTGGGGGCGAAGATGGTTGCTTCCGGGCCGCCGTTAGAGGAGGGGTCCAAGGTAGCCGGGTCGTCGAAGGCGCCCGATACGCCCGCGGGCGTACTGACGATGAGGGGCTGGTCGGGCGGAGAGGGTGGCCGGTACGCGGTGAAAGTGTGCTCTGGTTGCTTCCCCCGAGAGCGATCTCCAGCAAGATCCGGCTGATGGAAGCGAGGGGCGGATGGCCAGTTTATAGAGTCATCCGAGGCGCGAGCGGGGGCGGAGCGGGGGTAGCTAGTTAAATCCGATGGGCCCACCCCCGTTGCAAGCATTTCCCCAAGTGACCCGGGGGGGTTTCGGGGTAGGATCGAAGTCGGCGAGGGCTCACTGTCTCCGCTTGGAGAGCCCCAGGTGCTGTGCCGCTGGAAACCGGCGACTACAGGCTCTCCGCCGTCTCCGCCAGAAGCACCCCAGGTGCTGCTCCGCTGGAAACCGTATATTGTGGGAGACGGGATTTGCAAGTCAAGGGTTGGCGGCCCCGGCCTCTGACCGTCTCGACCGCTTTGCCTGGGCTGTCTCGGCGCAGCCGCTGGCTGCTCGCCCGGTGGTGGTCCACCTTGCTCAGCCCCCGTTTGACGACCAGCTTCGAAAGGGGGATTGAGTCCGAGTGGGTTCGAATACGTGGGGTCGATGCTGAACCTGTGGGATAAGGAATCCACTGCCGAGTCGCTCACGGGAGACTGGCTTTGCCCTCGGTCCGGCACATCACCATCCCATGGCCGAGTTCGGCGCCTGGAGAGATGACGGGAAGCCGGGACGTCAAGAGGAGAGACGATATAATGATCGGAAATGGAGTCAGACCGTGGCCGGGGGATGCTTGTTCGCCGCTCCACAGGACTGACCACGTCGGAAATTCGATAATGCATATTTGGCAAGGGGGGCAGCGGCCGATCTCTAAGCTGTGGCGACACGGGGTCCGACACATTCCGAGGGAAAAGTGGCACCTGGGGCCAATGGTACCTGCCGGCGAGGGGCAATCGGTTGTGCAGCTGCTGCTGTTGTGGCTGCTGTTGCTGTTGCTGTCGTTGCGGCTGCGGCTGCGGCTGCGGCTGCTGCTGCTGCTGCTGCTGGAATCCGAGTGGCTGCCGCGGTTGGAACTGTTGCTGCACCCCTGACGAGGTAGCAGGGGCGGGCGGGGCTTGGCTAGCAAGTGCCGCTGGTGTAATGGCCGGATGGCGTAGAAACGCGGGCAGGTCGACACTAGCCGCATCTGCCTGATACGGCGGTGGAGGCGGCACCCAGTTGTCCGCATCGCTCTCGTGAGGGTGCTCGGTCCTGCCGTCTGCGCGACGGTACTCGACCCCGGCTGCTAGAGTCGGCCGCAGACGCCGACTCATGGCCGCGGCAGTTGCTGCGCGGCGCAGAGTCGTGACTGATCGCGGGGTTGCTTGCGTATAAGGGGCGTCCAGGGCTTCCTGCTCCTCCGCCTCGTCGCCCTCGTCCGGCACGGAAAATCGGGGCACCACTCTTGGGGCAACTCCAACTCGCCTAGGCTGCAACGGGTCGTCGTCGTCGTCGTCATTGTTACTCCTTTGGGTTGCGGTTGGAAGTGGTAGAGGCGGATGCACTGCAATCGTCGCCCCACGGTCAAGAGTAGTACGGTTGTTTCCGCGACGTTGAGCCACCGTCCTCCTCCGAACCAAGGCCACTTCAGTCGCCATGTCACGCTGCTCCTCCTCGAGGGGCTCGGGTTCAGTCGTGCCAACCTCAATGGTAATGTCCGTCCTCTTGCCATCGACCATGCCGTAGTCGAAGTCGAGCAAAGTTATTCTCCCGCCATCGATGAAATCAATGTCATCTTCCTCAGCCATGGACGCGTTTGGATTTACGCCGCGAGCGGCGATGACGAGGCGTTCCTTGAGAGTAGACCCCCCAAAGCCCGCAACCCACTTCACGCAGCTCACGCCCTCCAACTGCGCAACCTGCTTGCCGCTGACGAACGTGTTCCTCATCGTGTCACAGAGCGCCTGCCACTTGGGAGCCCTGACCTGATCCGTACCTTGCGTCCTCGGGGTGAATCGCGGCGAGTGGCCGCCTGCCCTTCTCCCCGAACCGCTTGTGGCTAGTCCGCCGTCATACGGAGCCAGCGGCTGGTCTGGGACGGCGCTGAGGTCCTCGGGGATACCGTAGAGCCAGACCTCCTTCCCCTGGAAACCTGCAGACACAAGATCACCGTCGTAAGTAGAACTGGGTAGAGTGCAGGGCAATAGTCTCGACTGCGACGTCGGGGTCGGGCCGGTAAAGTAGGTAGTGCCGTTTCGTAGGTCGTCGATCCGGACGGCGCGGAAGGTCTCGAAGCTGCGGTCGTAGGTAAACGTCCAACTCGCCTCTTCGCCATCCGAGTCTTGCAGCAGTATCGCATGGCTGCAGTCCCGACTGATATTGGGGAATAATATCGAGGTCGTCCACAGAGCACTGACGTTGTCCTGGCTCATATGGGTTCCGGGGTCGTAGTAAGGGGCAGTGAGAATGACGGTGTTGGGAAGCTGCGAGTGAGTAGTAGTTCCAAGCAGTTGCGTCCCGTCCGGCGAAAAGGTCAACGAATCCACAGGCTCACACTTGACAGCTCGTTTGGCGGTCAGGCTGTCCGGGTTCAGCGAAGTGACCTCAATACCCCCTTCATATGCCGCCGCGAGTACGCTTCCACATGGGGAAAGGGCCATCGTACGCGGCCTGTTGTCGAGTACGATGGACTGTAGACGCTTGGGCGGGGAGTGCTTGAGATTGAAAACATCAATCTGCATGTCGGACGACAATACGGCCAGGAGGGAAGCGTCATCCTGGATACAGACTGATACGGGTCGCCGGAGGATCTTAAACTCCCTCTTCACGCGGACATCAGGCTCGCAGACGTCGATGACGTAGATTCGAGACGAATTATAAGCTAGGATCTGATGACCGTTTGGGGAGGAAGTGAACTGCAGCCCCTCCCCTCCGGGACATGACGACGAGCTTATAGCGGTGGATACGAGCGTTATCCGGGTCTCGGACGGTCGTAGGTAGGCCTCGAACAGGTTTCGCTTCACCTCCCCCGCAAAGGTGCTCCTAAGCCGGGGCAGGTGCTTGTCTGTGACGGAAGAGAGAGGTACAGCCACATGGCTTGCGGCGTACGAAGGGCATTTGCCGAGATGGTGGGCGTACAGATATCCCTGCTGCGAGATGCGTCTCCATTTGGAGTTTATAAGAATGAGAGAAGCGAAAGAGTCTGGGTCGGTCAAGAGGAGGACCCTGGGAGCGAAGAAACATTAGCATCGGACGGACATGGCGAGCGAATAGCGTGAAATGAAGCAAGCGCCCCGAGGAGGGTATTCGACGGGGGGGGGGGGGGTAGTAGCAGTCTGGCCATACTGTTGGATGATTTCGTCGGGCAGCCGGTCAAAGGCAGATTCGCATGGATCATCATCGTCAGTCCCATCGTCGGTCCCGTCGTCGGTCTCGGTCTCGGTCTCGGCCTCGGCCTGGACCCCGGCCTCGACTTCGACTTCGACTTCGTCGCTGGCGTCGGAGTCAGAGTCGGAATCGGAGTGGGCCACAGACGAATAGACGACCGAGCTGGGACTACGGGCGCCGTCGTCGCTATCGACTTCGCCTATATGCGACCGCGTGGGAGTAGTGGCGGACATTCGGTCGATGCGGCAATCCGCGGCGCAACGAGGTCGCGACTCGTAGCGGGCAGCGGGTAGCGGGTCGGGAATGTTATATCATCGACGGCGGGGGTGTCATGGCGATTGAGGAGAGAGCATTTGTGTCGAGGCGCATGCGTCGCGTCGAGTGGAGGGGTAGGTGTCGCCAGGGTGGAGTGTGTCACCTTGATGCTGGAAGGGCGAAGCCGAAGCCAGGAGAATGGCGGCGATGATGGGAGACGGTGGTGGTGGTGGTGTGGTGGTGCGTGCGTGCGTGCATGTGTGCGGAGAAAGGTCTCTCGTTATAGGAGGGATTACCTGCAGGACGACGTTGATGACGAGGTGTAACTCTGAATAGGAGTAGGAGTAGGGGTAGGAGGAGGCGTAATAATATTATTAGGAGGCAAGGGTCAAGGGGTGTCAGCGGACAGCACCACACACCACCTGCGATCGAGCAACTGTCTGCTTTGTGCTCGTACTTGTAATACTCGTAATACTGGAAACTGTCCACTACCCACACCCAACTGCGGCTGGTGTGGAAAGTGGAAGGTGGATGGAGGCGGAGGGGAGGAGGAGGCACTACGTACATGGGAGAGGTGGGGATGGGATGATCTGGGCCAGCCAGACAGCGAAACAGGATTTCCGAAACATTCTTTCACGTCGCACGGGCACAGCGGCGACAAACATGCAGGATCGCTCAAATTCTACGTAGGTAGTAGTAGAATCCTACATGCACTGATAACGATACTATGTAATATCCCGAGTAATAAGTACCTATGCGGAAATGCAGGTCGCATGGTTGTAAAGAAATTATGAAGCAATTGCCACAATAAGCCGGCCAGTTCTTTCGCCCGTATCATGGATGCTACGATACGTACGTATCTTCATACTAGCGTATGCAAGTGCGAGTGGTGGGTAATAATCCCATTTAATGCGTAATATCCCCGGAAGACCAGAATAGAAGTGCGAAAGTGCTTGTTCCAGGTAAATCCCCGAAGGAAGGGGCGAAGCAAACGAAATCGCGGTGTAAATAACGAGACCATAGAACGAGTATTAGTATACCCGCCCCCGCCCCCAAGATGGTCGACCCTTAGACTTCCATGGATGTAATACTGAAGCAGGAGTATATGTACTCGTACATGCCCCGGAGTAAGTCCTCGGTTAGAAGACTGACTGACGCCGCCATGCCCACGCTAGTATCATAAGCCCCAGGTTAATACTTATTAGCTTGATGGTATTAATAGCTCCAGGCGCTAGTCTGCTCGCCTGGGCAGATCATTGAACACGCTTAGCCGTAAACCTGGTACAAATGATGTAATAATACATGAATTGTAAAACAGAGGTGGACAAGGACTGGCAACGTTGCTTCGATCAGTCAACCTCGGCGGCGGTCCACGACACCAGGGTGGCCCGACACCCATTCCGGTTCCGATTCCCGTGCGTCGACGCCGTCCGTAACGGCCTTCAACATATCCATCAAGGCCTCCCAATGCATTGACTTCAACTCACCGAGCACGTTCGCCGTGGCCGCCGGGAGCTTCACCACCCGAAACGTGCCAGGGTGACTGGTCGACCGGGACCATCCCGTTAGGCGCGCAGCCTTCTCCGGTCGTAAGTCGCCGAGCCTCTCAGGTAGGCCGCCCTGTCCCCATCCGCGGGCTCTCTTGCTACTACCCGTAATGGTTGCCGCCCACTCCTGGGCCCCAGGGGTCCTCGTCGGAGCCCAGCTTTTCGGGGTTTCGTTCCCTATGCAACGAGTTTAGCAATATACCCTCCTCGCCTGTCGAGTACGAGGTGTCGAGACCTACTCATGCGGACACTTGTAGCAGCTCTAAAGAAAGATCTAGTTCCTCTAGCTTCTTCATTCCGACCTATCCAGTCCAGTCAGTACTCGGATACCTCCACTCGCCGCCCTATATATAATATATATTCTATTGAGCGTCTTCCATACGTACGACGGTCGGACTTCCAGAAGGAACACATTTGTGTATGGCCCAGGTAGGAGCACCCCGCGCACGCTCCTTCTTGGAGAAGTGGATGCGTCACACACTCAGTCAGTGGTCCGTTCAGATATCGGCAGTTCTCGCACTCCTCTTCGGCCTTGTCGCCTGTCATGAACGCCCATGCCACTAACACAGTTAGCTTGAATAGGAGCGTAGTACTTTGGGCACCTACAAGTACAGCCATACCTTTGTGCCAAAGTTCTATGTTGTACGAAACTTTTCCACCACCCCGCTTTGGTCGCAGAGTAACCAGTCTCTTGATATCCTAGACGTACAGGGGCTGTTAGTGTCTGTTGGAGTACCTTAGCGTCTTCCTTCGATACGTATACAAGACGCAATCGTCGACCCGTATGTAGTATGTAGCGGACAAATGTGCGCGATTCCTTACCATTGTCTCCTTGCCCGGGCCATGTAAGTAATCTCCGTATCTGTTTCCCAAGCGTTGCAAACGTTGGAGGGCCCAGACCGTGATCTCGGGATCCGTGAGGGGCTGCTTGGAGAATACGACGTCCCTCGGGAGCCATACATCCCCGATCCGCTCAGGGATGTATGGAGACTTATCCCTCGCGATTGTACGGGAACTGGGGTGGTCGCTAGGCCCGCTGGCGGTTTCCGGTCCCGTGGCCGGTTCGGGCGTCGATCCGACGTGCCTCGGGGTCTCGGGAGCCCGGCCTTGGGCGGGGGTTCCGGGGGCCCGGGGAGAGGTGGATGCCCCGTCACCAGTCTTCTAAACAGACAGTGGCGGCATTCCCTCGCCCGCCATTTTCCAGACGACACGTCGTATTGATTTCTCTACCCCGTACTCGTATGTGGCTTGTCCGATGCCGCTCGCATCTCTGGAGGATACTGCACAGTATCCAGAGACAAAAAATAGGATGGTATAAGTTGTATGTTGTTGATTTTCGATGAGAGTACAAGTAGTTAGTTGTATTGCCGCTAGGGATGTGAACCCGAGAGCTGGCTGGACTAGTAGTTATTAGGTTGGTCTAGATTCGAGACACCAGGTGGAAGATTGGGTCCTTCTCTTTGGTGTGGTATAGTCAGTCATGTTCATGAGGATGACGAAGCAGCTTGAGGTACGAGTCCACCTACTGCCACATATGTAACTTCCAACCAAAGCAGGCACCATGGAACACCCCACCTCCAGCCCCTGCCATCCACAGAGGAAGGCTCGGCGGTTTTGCCTGCCCCATTATTGCAAGCTGCACGAATGTCTCAAGTCGCCCTTTCTTCATCCCTAATGCAGGATTCAAGAAGATCCTATTTCGTGCACGACTTAATAGCACTATTGCATGATAGGTTATACATACGTAGATCGGCATCGGTACCTATTGGGAAGATGGCCTAACTAACACCCTTGGAAGACAAACATCTTCTTTCTTTACCACGGCCCGTAGCGACAGCGTTGACCTGACCCTACCTGTATTCGGCGAACAACTTCCGAGCAGTTCCTGGTAATACTGCCCAACATTAGTTTGGTGATCATCGAAGTTACTCCATCCCTTCCCTCGCAGAGGGAGGATTCATCTTAGACATCGTGTAAGTAAGGAGACCATACAATTATGCCGCCGCGGTTGTTTTTATACTTTATACCTTCCTTACATTTTCTATATCTCACGTATCTTACTTGCATTTCATGCGCCTGACCCAAGAGCGAACACTCCGTCACTTTGCAACCCCCCAATTATTACATACCGAGTGAGGCTCTTTTCTCGAGGCACTTGTCGTACGAGCACGTGTAAATTCTCCGTCTCGCTGCCTCCCCGAGCTACAACGCCTTGTTTGCCCAATATTGCTTGGCATCTGCTAGATCCGGCGTGGGCTCTCTCACCCTCGACTAAGCCTCAAAACCCCGCTTGACCGCTCCAGCATTTAGGTCCAAGCAAGACAAAAAGGCCTTGCCAAGACGCGCGGCTCCCTGTCGTACTCGAACGACCAATACGTCTTGCAGCCCGTGATCCATCCTGAGGCTCGACTCTGTTTCTTTTTCTTCTTTTTCCATTTTTCTGACATTACCTTTTTCCGTTTTCCCCTCTCATAATCAAAGCTCCTCTCATTTGCCGGTTCTTCCATCCGGTACCCTCCTCCCGGATCCTCCGCCCGGATCCGGGTTGCTTCCGTCATTCCGCCATTCCACTAAACCCAAGGCGCATCTCGCCTGCTGCTCCCCAAGCCCGAAATCGTGTCGTGCCAAGAGTGGATGTCCACCACTTGAGTGGGAACGTGAGAATTGCGGCTTGGGGAATGTCGATGAGTGACCAGCCCCAGCCAAACACCTTCCCAAATGGACAATACAAGCAACCCCGGGTTTCTGCGCAGTCGAGCCGGCGGGATCACCTCCTACGGTTCGGCTATAGCGCTCTTTATCTTCTTGGTATTGACTTTCACGACGCTCTTTGTCGACTTACCGTTAGTCAAAAATAAGGTATTTTCTTTCTGCCCGATCCGATCCGATCGATCACCTTGATATAGGTGAAGGGCTTCCTGCCCATGCGCATTTCCCCCATTGACGGCATCCCCCTTCTTTCTCCTTCTCCTTCTCCTTACGCCCACATGTGCTTGTGTTTTCTTCCTCGATGCTCCTCCTAATCCTGCTCCTTTATTTCTTATATGCTAAACAATACCAGGGTCCTAAAGTCTCCCTCGACTATGCCACTTACAAAGGCACCAAGGTCGGCAATGGCGTCGATCAGTATCTCGGCATGCGCTACGCAGCCCCACCAGTGGGTGACCTGAGATGGCGAGCACCGAGGGACCCCCCCAAGGTCAAGGGAGTCCAGAAAGCGCAGAGAGTACGTAGTAGCCGCTACGGCTGACCCTACGAGGAGGATCCTACGAGGAGACAGTAGGCGTGGTATAGTGTAGTGTATACTGACTCGTTCCCTGTGTGCGGCTTATAGTGGGGTCCTATTTGCTATGGCATGAATCACGGGCTTCCGGGCCACGAGGACGAGGATTGTCTCCATGTTAACGTGTGGGCCCCCTCGGGTGCCAACGAGAAGTCGAAGCTGCCCGTCTGGGTGTACATCCAGGGAGGAGGTAGGCCGCCATATCCTCGGGTCCCGCCCCCTAAGACCGTACCGGCGGGTTTCTCAAGTCGAACTCAGCTAAAGTCGTCATATAGGTTACACGGCGAACAGCAACCACGACTACAAAGGCACGTCGGCCATCGAAGAGTCCGGCGGCAACTTGGTCTTCGTCAACTTCAACTACCGGGTCGGGCTCTGGGGCTTCCTCGCCGACGAACGAGTCAGAGAGGACGGCGACCTGAACGTGGGGCTGCTCGACCAGCGCCACCTCCTCCGCTGGGTCAAGAAGCACATCTCCAAGGTATGTGTCGCACCTCCCCGTCCACCTAATCCGCCAAACCAAGCTTCCAGCCCCGATCTCACATAGACTGGTCCTAGTTCGGCGGTGATCCCGATCACGTAGTTATCCACGGGGTCTCGGCCGGCGCCGGTTCCGTCGCCCTCCACCTCGCGGCATACGGAGGACGTGACGACAACCTATTCGTAGGCGCCGTCGCCCAGTCCATATTCTTCCCCGCACACCCTCGGGTTGATGAGCTGCGCTATCAGTTCAACGCCACCCTAGATCGTCTTGGCTGCGAGGACGCAGATAACCCGATGGCATGTCTCCGGGGGTTGAGCAAGGAGAGCCTCCAACAGGAGGGTAACCAGGGACAGCCGTTCCCGGGGAGGTCGTCGGGATCGAGGTGGTACTGGACCCCCTGCGTGGACGGAGATATCATGGAGGATACCCCATCCGCTATGTTCGGATCGGGGAAGTTCATCACAGTGCCTGTGATGCTAGGGACCACGACTGATGGTGAGAAATCCCACTCACCATGTGCCCTTCCCCAGAGAAAGTAGGTTCACCATGCTGACACCATTCCCTTCTTCTACAGAGGGCTCCATATTCTCCGCCAACGCTGCCAGCTCCGAAGCCTTCACGTCCTTCATGCAGGACAACTACCCCGGCCTCAGCGACGACGACGTAGAAGCCATGTTGAAGTACTACCCAAAGGAGGAGCCCGTTCCCCGCCATCTCTCCTGGTTCCCCACCACCAGCAGAGCGTACGGCGAGGCGACCTTCATCTGCCCCGCCAACCTCGTCCTGGACAGCTTCGACGCGGCCGGCTCCCCCGACAGGGCGTGGTCCTACCGCTACAACGTCTGGGACGCCGACCAGCAGGCCTCGGGTCGCGGCGTGGAGCACACCTTCGACCGCGCGGCCATCCACGGCCCGGATTGCACGCCGGGCTCCCCCAGGAGCTACTCCTCCTACAACGCGCCGATGGTGCCCCTCATGATGAATTACTACATCTCCTTCGTCCGGGCGCTCGATCCAAACGTGCACCGGCTTGACGGGGCACCCGAGTGGGGGACTTGGAAGGGCGGGAGTAGATTGCGGCTCGAGCTGAATGCGTCGAAGATGGAGGTCACGGACAAGGGGCAGAGGGAGCGGTGCGCGTTCTGGGGGGGCCTGGCGGGGCGTATGGAGAATTAAGTGTCGTTGAGAGGGTGTGTATTGGGCTCGTTCTGCATACTGAAGCGTTTCTTTATTGCTTAACCAGGGGATATTCGGTGTTCAGGGAGGTCGGGCGCATATAAGTTTGGGGTTTATATATCTACCACCTTTAATGATTTTACTGGCATATCCATCATGGAAATAGAGAGAAGCGTACTGTCCCATGCCCGGCCAACCTAGTCAAGCAGTCAGGGGCAGCGCATCCACGAGATGGGAGACGTTCTTGGTCTGGTGCCACTCCCGGCCACACAGTCTGTCTATGTTGACTGCAACAATCATCTATCACTCTCCGAGCAGCACCCGGTATCGCGCATCCAGTGTCTTGCTCTACTCAGCCGGCATTCTACGCGCCCATCGGATGCGGGCCACAACACGCCAGCCCGGTCCCTGGAGGGAGTGTGTGCTAGAGCGCAACCCATAGATGTGAGGTCTCCAGCACTATCAACGGAATCCCGGAGCCCGCAATACCATCGTTGGGGTCTTGGGACTCCCGAGCGTACTTACTTGACGCGCTAGGGAGCTGGCGTCTGAGCGGATCAAGACAAGATAGTCATAAGGCCCGCATCCTCCGCAAGGGATATCGGGTCTCGAGCCGGCAGATCCTTCTACACCCCTTCCTCGGCTTCGATCGTACGTTTGCATACATTAGCGGACTGCACACTCTTAGGAGCCGGAGAAGAGCCAGCGGCCTACTTGGAGACGAGCAACACCCGGCTTCTCCCGTCGTCGTCGAGGCAGGGACTCCCACCAAGCCCACCAAGCCCACCATGTATTACTAGTATCCCGTCGGACAGCAGCATAGCAAATCTCCCAGCCTCCATTGCCAGACTTCGGTCTTTCGGCCCCCCGCCTCCTTCCCCGCGTCGCGTCGAAGACGAAGCACACGCTATCTTCCGCTTCTATTCGATCCATCGAATGCAGGTACCGCTGGAATAGGAAGGACCAGTATTTTGCGCACACCAAAACGACGGAGCACTGCACTTTTCCGGCCCCCGATGATACCTTTCACCTTCCAAGAACGCGTACCCTTTCCGGGAACGGGTTGGGAGGAGGAGAAGGAGGAGAAGGAGGAGAGAAGGCGTAGCATAGCGTCCCGTCCGTTGGGTTACATGCCGATCTTCCCACGTCGCGCTCGGGCACAAGTCCACCGTCCACAGACAGTATAGCGCCGAGAAAGTCAACGATGGTGAATTTTTTGGACTCCTTCACCGGCCGGCCCGTCCCCCCCTCTCTCACTCCACATAGTCTCCGCTGTCCCTGCTTCCCTTCCCCACGCCACGCCCCGCACAAGAAGCTCTCGAGGCGACATTGGCGTTCGCTTTTGGGGAGGGGAATAGGGAGAGAGGGAAGAAATGCAACCCCATGGACGAGTAGCATGGAAAGTAGCCCGTCCGCCATTCGAACTCTCTTCCCCTTCGTTACTGACCATCCTCGAGCAAGTATCCGAAACTACTCTGTACGCGTCCTGCACATGCAGAGCACGGATTCTTCTCCGGTCCCATCTGACGGTGTGGGTGCATCAGTCAGTGCCCTCGACTTTTTTTTCTCCTCCCGACCCATGTTCCCACCCTGGCCGGTTGACCCTTGTCCCCAGGCCGCCACTATCCTGGGGCGAAGGATTCCTGGGTCCCGTCCTTCCCCGACACCCGGGAGGCTTCTCTGTGCTTCCACCCTGAGGGTCCGAGCGCGAAGCAACCTACCTTTGTACGCGACTTGGAACGGGAAGGGAGATGGGCCGATTTTGAAGAAACTCGGGGAAGGAGAATCCTAATGGGATGTTAGAAAATGTTCTTGGTGACAATGGGTATTTTCCCTCCCCCCTGCCCGAACCTCGGAAGCGCCTCGGAATATCAAACACTCGCCGCCGGGGTGATTGTGATGGGAACTCTCCCATGCTACATACGTACACGGTAAGGGCGGAGTAGGCGTGATGGCTTTCGCGTGATTGTGACGTGATTTTGACAAATGGCATAATTAACAAGAGTCCGACTGAGAGGGGGCAGGGCAGGGGACAGAGAACGCATCGTTCCCCTGCCCTGCGTCTCTGCCCTTGCCCTACTCCGACAGGAGGGAAGTTGGACCGGCGAACATCTTAGACGCCCGAGCGATAGCCATGGAATAGGTTCCAACTCAAGTGATACCAAGGATCGGCCACCCAACCTTAATAAGTCGTCTCGTCTAATGACCCCATCCTATTAGTGACCCATTCCCGTTCCAAGTCTGAACACAAGAACGGCCAGTGCTAATATCTGGTCCGCCCTTCCGCTCCGCCGGTGCCGGACGGTCGGTCGTCCTCGAGGAGTTCCAGTGGACACGCGGCCCAGACTAGAAAGTGACATGAACGGCGAAAGGGTGCAATACAACATGCGCAGGTGGGTCCTTCACCGAGTCGTGTCCCTCCCATTCTCAGGTATTAGACCGACCCGGTGAGGTTTTAACTGGTAGAACATGTCAAACCGTGTTTTCCGATAGGTTTGGCCCGTGGGCCTACATGGCGGGCGAACCAGACTTTTCCTACCTGGCCACCCGTCCCGGTCAGGTCAGCCAGCCGGCCTCATCGCATGCCGCTTACCAGAATGCCTCCCCCTCACCATATTAGAAAAGGGGCGGCATGCCTTGTGAGTCCTTACTCTGCCTTCCATGGGAGAGAGAGTATCTCTCTCCAATATGCACCGCTCGTCCCGGCATTGGCAAGCACGCCGATCACAATCCGAAGGGCACACCGCGACTACGACCAAGGTTCGCCAGGAGATCCCATCCCCCGGCACGCTGCCCGCGGGCCTCCGAAGTCCAAGCGTACCAGCAGATCTTTGTGTATCCGGGGAAGATCCGGGGGAGGCTATCCGGGTTCCCCCCCCCCCCCTAAAAAAAAAAAAACCATTGATTCTGCTTGGTCCTCACCTCGTCTTTCTGTCCGCATTGCGCCTGATGGCGCTTGTACGACGTGGTGCTTACAGTCGACACGTGTGACGAAATTTGCATTCAACCTCCCTCTCCCCTCTTTTCGCCTCGACACAACGCGATTCGCGACCTGGAAAGCACATTACTTGTAGTGGAAGGAAGTAAGGAAGGAAGGGAGACACTCGTAGACCTGCACAGGAGCGACATTTGTTTCTAGAGGAGCTGCGTTGCGTCTGCAGGATGCAAGTGACCCAACCAACGGCTCATAGGGCATACAGTCCAGCACAGTACAATATAATACTAATACCCGCCCACAAGGGAACGTAAGAAACAAGGTACAGGGCAGGAGTGAGGACGGATTTGGGCCGAAATACTGTCCGCAGTTTGGGGAGAGGGCCCGCTCGACCCGATGGGCGGCATCCTTGGGGACCAGGCCCTTCTCCCTTGGACCGGGCAGCCGTGACGTTGTCGTCCCCAGATCTGTCCGACGTGAACACAGATCCGTTAAGAAGGAGAGGAGGAGAGGAAGGGGGGGGGGGGGGGGGGCGAATTCCTCGTAGCATGGGTAAGCGTCGGACGAGCTCTTTCCAAACCCGGTTTCTAGTAAAGTCCGGGCTGCTCGCTTCGTCCTGCCCTCCGCAACCGACCATCCTCTAGAATCAGTTTCGCCAGCAAAGCAACGTGACGAATCGTCTTGTTCACAGGAACGAATACTTGTACATACTTGTAGGTATATTGTGCGGGCGAGGGAAGGGAGGGGATTGACCTGCTCCGATTGGAACCGGGGGATACGGGGATGCGCCTTCACCTGCCTCATTCACGCCACCAAACCGGCCCTTCCCCTGCTACATCCGCGTATACTTGTCCTTATACGATACGAGGACCTGGGCCTAGACCACAACCGTGATGTGATTTTTTTGGCGTGTTATGGTCCTGCCACCCGGATATCTAACCCCCAGCCACGGCCCAAGGGAGAGGAGAAAGGTGAAAGAAAAAGGAAAGAAAAATACGATGTGTAAGTTTTCTTGCCTGTACGTACTAGTAGCACTCGCGCACGCAAATGTGACGAGCAACGTAGCAAACACCAAATACCCCTCTTTCTGTTTCTCCCTCGCTCGCTCGCTCTCTCTCACTCTCTCTCTCCATGCAAGCAATCACCTATTCACTCGAGTCGAAGCCCCCCCCCCGGCTCGCCGGACACTGACCCGGTTTGCTGGGAGTAAGGGGGTGCGGGTGTGAAAGCACACTACACTCCTGCAGGCGCAATCACCTATTGCGGATTCTAGTCAATCACCCTCCTCGCGCCGAAAAAGGCGCCCGCGCCACTCTCACCTTTTTTTCCTGCCTTTTCTTTGGCTCGTTTCCTTGGGGGCGAAAAAGAAGGGGGGGAGGGGGTATGTGGTTACACTGTGGTGTGCTCTGGAGTCTGTTCCTGCATCGAGGCGGGCGCGGGCGCGCCAGGCACACGGAAGGCGATGCAACGCAGCTGAGGGGTGACGGATCCTTCCTCCCCAGAGGACAAACCGGGTTGAATCCTTAGGGTCTTCCGACTTTTTGGGGGCTCCCGGGACGTGTTTCCCCTTCAGCGCCACCCTGTGGGCGGAAACACCGTCCGTCTTGGTCCGCCAGAGTGGCGTGGGTCGATCGTTCGGCTTGTGGCATTTTGGGGGGGCTCGCCTTTGCTTTTGCTCCATGGTTTTTGCTTTTTGCCCCGGACCCGGCCCGTTCCTTGGGTTTTCTCAGATCCCTGCGCTGTCTCTTGCTCCGCCTATCCTTTCCCGTCCCGAGAACCCTGTAATAGTAGGAATTGAAGAAACCAACCCTCCTTTTGATGATGGTGGAGGTGAGTTCTCGCAGTTCCGATAGGTAATAACACCAAGAACCCGAAGATCCAGAGGGCGAGGTTCTGCTTGATTCTGGCCCTCGGAGAAACGAAAGCGATCCTTCCCCCTTGGATCTGCGCTCGCGGCCGTTCTGATTCACCCACCTTACCTCGTTCGCGATTATACTCGTATTGTATTCCAAGTACCGCGTGCTCCTGCTCGCACGAAGCAGGTACTTTGCAAAGTCCAACTCCCTCTCTCTCTCCCTCGCCACTCCCACCTGTGGGCTGACTGGTGGAGAACATCAACAGCCTGTATTCAGGTAGGTCGTAAGTAATAACCTCTTTTTTCTCCGACTACTGCACGCGACATATCGGATATCCTCAAAAGCTGAACCTCGCACTCGTCATGTTCTGTTCCTTACCTTGCTGAAACGGAAATGGCGGCGGCGTGGGAGAGCGAGGGGCCACGAACACGGCGCACCAAGTGCGTCCGAGGAGAGGCGATTGATGCGGAAAGCCCGGGATCTGTCCGATTTCCGGAAATCCGACCGTGTTCCTCTGCAGGAGTTCTTTTTTTTCCAGCCCCCAAACCTGCGGAATAGGCAGCTGAATCCGAACAAGGAGCTCTTCTTTCCTCCCGCCTTCCCCTTTGCCTTCCTGCATTACGAGTGTGCCGTAACATCGCGGAGAGGGGATGAGGCACGGCCTGCGTGGCCGTCACACTTCCCCCATTCCCCACTGCGACGTTCCCCGTAATAGCCTGGGTGACATGGCGGAGGTCGTATCGCGTGCGCGTTCCTGTCATAGATAAACCAACCCCAGATAGGATAGTGGATAATAGTAGCCCTGGAGTTGAAGCTTCCGGTCCGCTATCAGTACCAGTACCGATATCTATTATTCCAGCTACCCATATCGGGACAATCTGATAGCGCTCTCGCCGTATCTAAACCAAGCAGGTGGAAATGGAGAGGGAAAGAAAGAGAGAATAAAGGGTTCGTCCTGCCTTATCGGGAGAGGGCCGGCCTTGGGCCCTCCCCCCAATCCCCCATCGAGACTAACCATCGGTTCGCGGCGGGGAGCGGGGTGATGAGAAACTTTCTTGCCTCCGAGTCATATCTCCATGTCTGTCTCGTAGACTTTGAATCCGACAGTTTGCGCGCCGTTGAGACCTGTCCCCCCCGTCAAGAATTGGTATGTAACCTTGTTCTTTGCTTTTTTCTAACATCCCATTCCTTACGCCCCTCCCCCTTCCCCTTTCTGATGCGACGGCTCTCACCCTCGTCAACCCCACGTCCTGGACCTGTGCGTTCTTTTCTCAGACACACAGCCACATCAACTTCCTTTTTGTTTTACGGGTACGCAAGCTGAGACGTTACTCAGTACGAGAAACGGCCTCAGCCCCCGTTCCCGTCGGTCTTCCGACTCGTCATGGTTCTGTCGTATCTCATATAACCCCACGCCCTCTCCCACTCCTCCGATTGCACTGAAACGTCCCGAAGTGAACCTGGCCCCCACATAGACAAGTGCCAGTAGACCGAGAGTCGGATAGGTCGCAGGGTGTCTTTTCCAGACAATGATCGTAAGACGTAAAAGCAACGAGACAGCTGCAACAGTACGAGTAATTGATCGATACATACCCGATACCGCGACTAAATCCAAGTGGATTTCGGCGCCTCCCGGATCCGTCACCGAAAACGTCGAAGTCTGATCTCCTGTCACACATCTACTGAGTAAACTAGAACATCATCCACGATGCTAGCTCGACCCCCCGACAAGGCCCCCCCTTACCCGTCCCGAAAACCTTAAACCGATCTTTTCTCCTTCTCGCGCCCTCTGACCACTGACAGGCTACCGGGCATGCTCGTGGCCTCGTGCTCTGGCGGACGTGAAGCGTTTCAAAGCGGCTCCCGACCGAGGATCCAAAACTAGCGCGCGGTCTCCAGGGCGTCTCGGTCACCAAGACGGGGAAAACGCGCTATTGCCCCGCCGAGTTCTACCACGTAAGAGAAACTAAAGATCCGCGGCGTCCTGGCGTCCTATCACAGAGTCTAGTGCGCCTCGTGCTTTCAGATTAGAATGGCGCAAGGTACGCGGGATGACGACAGAGAACGAGGAAGTAAAAAAAAAAACCCATCCCACGAGCTTACAGCCAGGGACAGGATAAGGCTTCCCTCCCCCCACGTTTTTCATATCCCTTCTAGAAAGGATAACAGTACTTGAAGAGGTGGAGGTTGAGGCTTTTTTTTCTCTCCCGTTCGAGTGCCGGTAACCCTGTCCTGCAGGAACCAGTCGTCCAATCTGAGACGACCCGCGCGATAAACTTCTAGATTAACGTGCTCTGATTGATTGAGCCACAACTTGTAAATCCGCGGACCACGTCTATCTGTATCTGCGCACAGAAGGAGTGCGTGGGGTGCCTGCATGTGACACCCGTTTTCCTTCAAGGGTAGACCTGACGATGGTGGTCCTGGAGGATTTCTCTCCAGCCGATCGAGCACGCTCCTCCATCTTTTCTCGTCTCGGTATCGGAGAGGGAAGAGGAAATTGTGGCGACACCCCCCCCGAACACCCACCCAACCCTCCGTTTGTTTGACCCACGAGTACGAGTAGACCACAATAATGTATTATCTCCCGAATGTCGGTGTGGGGCCGGCGGGAGCCAATACCACACACTCGTCGGCCACGCCGCGCCATCGTGGTATCTGCAAACAGGGTTGCAACCGGGGAACAGAGTGTGGCGGGGCCTGTCCCAGCGGATGGGCCCAGATCTTGGAATTTATGATTCCTGGGCCCAGAGGACCGGCGAAAGCTTCTGAACACGGGGTTTTACGGGGCACGGTGGGGCACGGTAGCCGTTCCTGGAGAGCTATCGCTCGAAGCGGTGCGTACCTGCTTATAGCACTTACGCCTTCTGTGTGGTAACGTCTAGATACTATTAGTCCGTACCTGTACTCGTACTTGTGCCAGGACTGAGGTATGAGTACCTACCTTCTTTCACTCGGACTCAGCAAATTGCCCGGTGCCCCGGCAGGCATCGGTACCAAGATTCCGGGCTATAGCTGGCTGGGATACAAAGGATGAGACGCCATGTCCCAGGTCCTCGGATTCTCACTATCCAACTCGTTTAGGGGTGCTCGCGGCACTCGGAACAGGACCTAACTCGGCGGAGTTTCGAAACCAAAACACGGCTGCCACCGAGGTGTCAGCTTTATCATCGAGACAGAATCCGTGATCGACGACGACAGACGATTGCGACAGGCGCTACTACTATCCGGTGACTTCAGGTGTTTCGCTCTCTTTCCTCCCTCCACTTGCTCATACTAGACTCCATGGCGCTAGGTGGCTGCTTGTACTCGAACTCGTACTCGTACGAGCACGGGGCACCAGCACTCGTGGGTTGGTGGTCAGGTTTGTCAATGGTTTGAAAGGGGGGCGTCTCCGAGACTCTCACCGGTCTTGATGGGCAAGGGTATTCCCCCACTCGGACGACGGTTACTCGTACCTTCACATGGAGTCCCAGTCCTTGTGCCCAGGAAAGACTCGCTCCCCACAATGACAGTCGAGAAGCAGCTCATCGTCGTTGCGTCAGAGACAGAGCTCGGGATACCCGTGATTAGATCTGCCCCCATCTGGTCAACAAGTTGCAATTGGGTCCATTGTGGATTGAGCTCGCCGTCCACCTACCCTGATAGTTTGATAACGATGGCCCCTGCCAGACCGACCTCCACCACCAACCCACCCCCATCTCCCCCATCTAATGAAGCAAATCATCGCTAGCAAGGTCCTAGTTTGCGCCATCCACGCACCCCCCCCCTGCCTTCGGGTCTTCCCAGGCTCGCTAAGAGCCGTGGGGTTCCTGGTGCTGCAAGTCGACCGGATAGGAAGGCGGCCGCTCTTCCCATCCTTAGCGTCTTCAGCATGGGTCTATCGCAGCCAAAAAAGCCAAGGGTCTTTTGCCTTCCCCTAGCGTGTTTGCCGGGGTCCACCCTTGTCTATCGGTACCTACAAGCAGTATCAGTTGGCTGGTGGAGTGGAGAGCTCGTATCATGCCCATGTGCCCTTGCACCCTTTGGGCCGTTGGGGTTGGCCCGGTGGCACTGAAGCCTTCTCGAAGGGGTCCCGCCAACATGGTCGTGGAATTGCCGAAGGAAATTGACAGGTTCGCGTTGTTGTTTTCTCATCTCCCAAAAGATGTTACCATTACGAATACTCCCAGGAAAGTGCGATGGAGAACCACCTATCTTTCGTTGTCACGGGGGTTACTGTGACGGGTATGTACTCCGTACTCGTACTTGTACTAATACATGGCTACAGTCCAAATGGCGGGCATGACATCCAATGTGCGGTGTACATAGGAGAAGTGCCTTGCAGATTTGGACCCTGCACCGACTGCAGGAGGACTCGGGCACGTGCCGTCACTCTCTCCGGCGCTGTAATAATATTTTTTTCTCGATAGCACCCGCACGGGTACTCGACGCTGTCCCTCTTACGACTAGGCGGGCACGCGCCAGCAGCAAAGATCGTCAACTGGCGGCTTCACGCACAAAGGCCACGTCCCACCGATTCCCGCTATCTATCCGCTCAACCTTGCTTCTTCAGCGACAGCAGGGGGAGGCTGGGGGTTCGTCCCGCCCAAGGAACCCTGCTGCGAACCACTCTGCCCTTGTCCTTCTCTTGCCGTCCAAACGACCGACGGCAAGTGGAGCGTAATAGCGTCCGGGGCTGGAACTTTGCAAGCCCCGCCTCGACAGCTTTCGCCATCCACCATTGGCTACTACGACGTATGGGATGGTATTGCGCTCATACAGCCACTTGTATCGTAACTGAAGCAAAGGGCCCTTGCCATCCTTGTCCCATCCATCCCTTTCCTCTTCCCGACCTGACCGGCGCCACACGGCATGAATTTTGGGGTCCGCAACCCATGTGCGAGCCAGCCACTCACCACTACCTTGGGGGCCATGGGATCCGTGCCTAGTCCACAAGAACTCAAGGCTCGATGCCCGACTCGGGGGTTGTTGTTCTCGGCACGAAGCTCTTATCCCCCCCGGCGGCGCCAGTCTCGGCCTGGAGAACTATTAGCTGCTAATACACTAAGTACTGGCGTATAAAAGTAGTCATAGCGCGGGGTATAGAATTGGTATGGATCCTGTATCGTAGTGGCGACCTCTGAAACCAACCTGTCAAATGATGCCCCGGCTGTGGCAACATTTCCTCATCTTCGTACCAGCATGGGTACGTCCGGGGACCCGCGGTGAAGGTACGGAGCACGCTGCATACATCTAACTGCCGTAATAATGTGATGGGTCACTTTCATGATTGCTGCAACATGAGCATCATCGGCCGTGGCTTACGAGTACTTGTATCTACCTTGACAGACGACAATCTCGCTTGTTTCGCCGTTTGTCGAGGAGATTGGGCATGTGGATTAATGTAGCATGCGAGGGCACGTTAACATGGCGAAAGATCATGCCTTCAACGGCATGCCTCATGAGTACAGGGATTGTCGCGGGTGTATGAAAGCGCCGTTTCTGCGCACGAGGACTTGTAGTATATTCTCCTTCCGACCGCGGACTTGTACGATTAAGATTTTAGATTTGTGTGTCAGAAGGTTGCGAACACGGATCCCATGGTATTGGTGCGGTCCATCTGTGAAAACCGAAAGTATCGATGTGGTCTAATTCGTCCACTTCTCATGCCGTACCAGCGTTTCTAATCTCAGCTTTGGACCAGAAAATGATATATGACGGGCGGGACCACGGATAATTAATTACCTCGACTAATCTCGTCTGTGCTGAGCCCGCTCGTCCGCTTCGTCCGACGCACGCTGAGGCGATCATCATGCTCCGCTCCGAGGAGGTCATGACTGCAGATAGTCTGGGCTTGGCTGTTTGTTTGCAGCAGCTACCTCACCCGCCTCGTAGAGCTAAAAAAAACCAAATAGGTCATTCATATCGAAGCCATCGCTGATTGCTTGTAAGGGTCCTCTACGCTAATCCGAGTACGCCGCACTTGTACAAGTACCTCTCGGCCAAATTACTTAAGATGGGCCCACCACCGGAACGCCGTCTTTTTGCTGATGAGGCTAACACAGGATGAGGCGCCCCGGCTGACGGCGGCGGCCCTTCTGCCCTTGGATTGTTTGTGGTCCATTTTCCCCACCACCGCTTTCTTGAGCCAACGAATGCCACCCCCCTCCCGGTTCAGGCGATTAGGCCGGTCGAGCTCTGGGTAAACTGAAGGTATACCCTAAATTACAGTTTCGGGATTGCTTGTCTCGACGGGGGTTCCTGGCTCCCGCTGTGGTCTCTCTCACAATTACTACGTAATGGAGAACCACCTCGTACAAATCTCGGGTTGAAGGTCGTGATGCCACCCACCTTGCGGCAGGATGATAATTTCTATCACTTTTCTTTTCCGGGTTGCTCGGCGGGCCGGTTCGGTCCCGGCCTGGATGACCCGGCCCTTCCGCCAGCCAATCCCATCGAGACGCCACCCAACACTGGCCCGTCTTTCCAATACTCGTCGTACTTGTATCAAAGCTTGCTTGTATCCGTAGGAGTACTTGGCAAATAGCGCCGTCTCTTGTCAGACCAGATTCCCCCAGATTCTTCCCTATTCTGATTAGCGTGGCCGTCGCAACCTCATCCTCTTCTGTGAGGTATACTCGCAGTCGACGAATATGATAAGCGAGCTTCAAAAAGTCTGTGACTACTTTAGTGCCAGTACTACGAGAATGTGCAAGTAACCGGAGGGTCAGTCCCTCCTAACCCGGTGGAAGCGTGCCAGAGCTAGGACCCACTCGGGGCAGATTGGCGTGGATACCTTATTTTGCCCGACCTCTTTCATCGGCCGTCCCTGGCACGTTTCTGGGAGATCCTGTTGGAAGCAAAAGCCACCTAACCTCGCACACCGGTCCATCCCAGGCCACAAGTACCTACTTGTAATTTTGCCTTCAGGTACCGTTTCCTTTCCCATAAAGTACAGAAGGAGCTCGATTAATTCGGCAAACTCGTACTGGTACTCGAAAATGGCATTGAAGACGGGAGAGACCAGGTTACAGAAACAAATTTGCTACCAGAAAGCTCTTGGCGTACGAGGACTCCTTCCTTCAGGCCAGGGTACTCTTATGATAAGACTGTACCTAAGATGAGAGTACTTTTTATTTCGTGACACTTGCACTTGTTCCCAAGTATTTTTGTATCGATAAAGCTAAACCCCGAAAGATTCGGGGGTGTACGAGTAAACTAAGATATTTAATATCCTCCGACTGCGTCCCGAAGCATGGGAACCCTGAGTTCTAAGACAAAAATGGCGGCCGCTTGAAGAAGCTTAGCTCGAGGCGGGGAACCTCAAGTCGTGGGCCATGAGGACCCCTGTCCGCATCCCACCGACGCCCGTACCAGCGCCCGTACCCCGCGTCTGGTTGGCTGGTCTGCGGCCGGTGCCTGATGGCGGGATCGACCATATTGGCACACTTTGGCGGTCTGGTAATGGTGGTGTGTGAATGTGTGTGAGTGTGTGCGTGGCACGGAGCGAAGCGAGCACCGACCTACGACGTAGTAGTACTATTTGATGCATATAGTGCTCCGGTCGAGATGATAATAGTCGGAGCTGGCGATCTTCCCACAAGAAGGGCTAGTAGTTAGATTCTAACGAAGATGAACTTGATCATGAGGACTAGTCCTGCATCTGGCCACGGGCGAAGGTTGTACTCGTAGAATAGTGATCGGCTATCATTCATGTACTCCGCACTCGTTGCAACGATTATCGCCTTTACCTCGTGATTATCAAGCTAAAGTGGGAAGGAGAGATGGCTGGGCTCCCGGGAAGTCCGCCTGCTCACATTCTGTGCAAGCGTGGAGTATTATGTCGTATCTCTGGCGGGGACCTTATTCCGGAATGTGGGGTTGGAGGAGTCACTTACTTGTACTTGCCCCGTCCTCACATGCGTTCCCTCACAAGTACAAGTATTCCTATAAGTGTTCACGACTGCTATTCTACTGGTACAGACACTTGTACTCGTACTAGTGCATGCTTAAGTGTATTTCGAAGGAGCTACTGGGACTCGCAGTTGTACGCTACCGGTAAGCGAGCGTCCTCTTGAATGCGCTTCAAAGGACAATGCAAGAACTAGTGCAGCCTCGATGCTGCCAGTACAAATACTCTTGGCCTAGGACATGATGAGCTTCTTGCGAAGGGAGGATATACCAACATGGACTTCACACATTGAGGGCAGAAAGTACCGATGCGCGAGCTGAAGGTTCATAAGCCCTGACTACACATTTGATGGGGTCGGAGACACCCGGCAATTAGCACCTTTTAGAAACAGTACTTTGTCAACCAGCGAGCATTCGACCAGGGTCCTTCGAGTTCCGTCCTGGTGGGTGGATCCTCGCCATTTCAACCCATGTCGAATGCCTGCCCGGAAGACCAGAGACTCTCCCCGGGGCCTGCTCCGACTAGGTTGGACCAAGGATCAGCCTCCCCCCAGCGAAGAAAAAAAAACATGCCCAAGAGATGGGAGAATGCCCCGCCCGCCCGGTCTGCAACCTCGCTTCCCAGCACCAAGGACATGGCATGGAATCCATGTCAACGGTCAAAGCTAACCCACTTCTGGTGGTAGATGCTTCTGGTTGACATGTTCAAAGGGTGAACGAGGCTACCCTGTAATACTGGGCCGTTGCTTCGTTCTGTTGCAAACCACAAGGATCCCAGATGACAGGACAAGGACATGGTCTGACATGTTGGGAAGGATGGTTCACGCCATCGTTGCGGGTGGCTGAGGAGAAACTGGGGAAAGCCAGTTTGCGGTTTGGTTGTGCTCCGTACTCGCACCCGCGCTTTCCAGAAGTCGCAACGGATTGAGTTAACTAATCCTTTTCCCGCCGCCTTCCCGCTCGAACTGCTTGGGCTTGGGTTTGAGGGGGAGGGTGGTTGGTCCTCTTTTTAGCTTGGTCTAGAGACTAAAAGCAGTTGGGCGTCCGCCTGGACCGGGGCTGCTTGGCCACGAAGGGACGATCGAGGACGACGAATCCAAGCACACTGATGGCGAATTTTGGGGGTGGAGTTACTGGCATTTCGTCGCAGTCATGGATACTCAAGGCACGACCACGAGTTTGCAAGTACCGCCTAACGACCACACGAGCAAGGATGTGCGCTGCCCTTGCATGAAGTGGGGTCGTAGTAATGAAATCCACTGAAGGTGGACTATCCTATCCCATGGCATCAAAGAGCATGGCACAGTACCACGACACGGAGTACGAGCGCTGCGCTACCTACCTAATGCGGGCTGTAGCGGAGCAAGGAGTGCGCTCAGGCGGTCCGCAATACTTGTACAAGTATCGACAGCGCCGACAACCCCGCTGTTGGCAGCGGGCTAGCGGGCGACTGGTGTTATATTAGAGCGGGGGTTTATTTTGCTCGGACCGCTTAGGCCGCCTCCGTTGCACATTAATCCAGTTGTGCGTGGTCCTAGTTACTTTTGTGGACCCCTCCATTACCTAGCACCAAGCGGCGCAAGGTACGAGTACGGTCACATAAAACTTGTGTCCAGTGGATATTATTTTATGCAACGCTAGTGTCTCAGGTTCACAACAACATGGAGTCTACTCGGCGCCACTTCCCAATCCGGAACCGCCTGCATTGAGACGCGTTCTGCCCACAGGTCTGGTAATGTCTCTCCACCGACGTCGTTCCAGAACACGCCGCCGGGACACAATCCTGGTTCAACCCGCCGCCCGGCCCCCAGTGGCAGGCTGTTGGGGGCAGGCACGATCTCGCTTATGGTCCGATTCTTTGGTCCTGTCATGCCGTCTACGGGCCATTTTGCATCACATCCGAGTATTAACTGTTTGTAATTATGTCCTTCCATCCCAGTCCCTCCTCCATGCGATTCTGGCGTCTCTCGGCTGGAGAGCACGAAACACACAAATTGCAGGCCACTGTGGTCCCCTCTAGTACCGTGCCCTGACCCATATTAGCTGAGTTTCTATTTGTGGTATCTGGAGTTCGAAACTAATAATTCAAGTAATAATCGCGGGCGCGGGTGGATCGATCGATTTGGGTTCAAACCACTGGAGGGATCATGGGAGTAATGGACAGGTGCCAGCCAGTACCAGGGTCTTACGTCAACAACAATAGTGAGAGACACTATCTATCGGACTAAACGGACCCGTCTCATTAAATTGGGCTAATGCGGGGGAGGGAGAGTAGCGTGGCTTGGAAGTGGGTATGTCTCAGACTCGCTGATGTTTATTCTTGGGTACTTACTCGACCTTGATGATTTCTCCCATATCCTTTGGTAACTCGCAACAACAGTGAGTGACTCGACCGACGCCTCACCCGAGGTCGAGATGACTCCCCACTAACGTCATCTCGCCTCGCCCCGTGTGCATACTCTGGCTCAACGGTCTCATGCAAATTGCTTCTGGAAAGGGAGGGTCGCACCGGCTTGGGGCTGCCTACCACGTAATACTAGTACAAGATACCTGACTGCGGGGGAAGCCGGTTCCCCAGTGGCTCTATTGTAACACTACAATGTAGCGACCAAGTCAGAATGATGGACTTGACTCGGCCCTATTGATACACACTATGCGACTGAATGGCGTATTCACCCAGAGAACGCGTCTGTGTCGCCCGCTCCATCGGTCCGTGAGGGATTCGGAGGGAGGGAAAACCCCCGGATAAAGCCCTCGGCGTCGTATTCTACCCAGGGTCGCAGTCTCGACGTAACATCGGTCAGGACGTAAAGTCCCAGCACCATGGGGTAAGTGAGCGCTTGAACCTATCGAAGACGCGCCTCCAGGCGTGCTTTCGTCGCATCGAGCCAGAAGGATGGACCGGCGCTCCGCAATACGCGGACGTTTCCCCTCCGGACATAACTGCCGCCCTGATTCCTGGGGAAGCGGAGAAGTACGGATGCGACGGACATCGTAGGTGTGGGCATTAGTGCTCCAACTATTTCTTTTTGGGGGTTTTGGGCGGATTCACAACGAGATGCATGAGGAAGGATTATGTCGTTAACCAAAACAGTATGACATCGCTTGGCCGGCCCGACCTCGGATGTGATTATATCCACCACAGTGTGAAGCCCTCGCTCCATGGCCTTTTTTTTTGTTGTCGTTCTCATGCTCGGTTCGTGGGGTGGAGAGGGCAGTACTAGTGATGATCCTGTTTATGATACGAGACGATAAGATGGAGGGGTGGCGAAAGGGTTGACGGCCTGCAGGTGTAGGACACACGAGCACTAGACAGAGACCCCGCTGATCGAGCTGATCGAGAACTAGGAAGATGCGGGTGCTCCTCTTCTCTCGTTTACATACGTCACATGGCTCCATTTTGAAGGCGGGCGGGCTCAGTCCGTTGTTTGAGAAATGGCAAAAAGCACCGGCGCCAAAACCCACTTGTTGGACACCACTATGAAGCCGACGATGGAGTTAGCGTTGTGATGACGGAAGGCATTGGCCCAGCTAACCCTGATGTCACTACAAGTACTCAAAAATAAGAAAGACGCTGTGGGCTCAATGGTCGAGACCCCGCCCGTGGAGGGGCTGACGGCGCTACTGAGCAGCGGGGAGGGTGTTGCTTGCGAGCGCTCGAGCAGCCTGTGATCGCCTTCACATGTGGTTCTCATCCAATGCCAGCACGAGTTCGGTCTAAACCCCAAGAACACGCGATCAACCCCAAGAACACGCGATCATGTGTGCTTGCATCCCCCCAGGAATGGTGTGCATAGGCACCTACATTGTGGCCTCCATTGGTGGCCTTATCGACGCTGTAAGAACATCTTGGGCGTCTGCTCCCCCAGTCAGATAGTGGGGATTAGGCTTCTGGGTGATTCTCCGGAGGCACTGGCCCGGATTGGTTGGTCGCACGACCACTCGTACTCGTTCTCGGAACTCAAGCAGACGACACGGTCGACTCTTCACACGAAGATGTGCACTTGGACTTTATTGGCCAGTAACCAGTGGCCGGTATTCGTACCGTGCCGCTTGTGCTCTGGCACAAGCCAAACGTCGACACCACCTCTGCCTGCTACAGCGAATAGGAACGCAGGGCGACCCACATATATGCAGGCGCTCGTATTAGGTGCGTGCACAAAAATATGCCATTGGTAGAATAATGAAACTTCGGCCAATTTCACAATTTATCCAACACGAGATCAGCAAAGGACCTCGGCGGGATAGTAATTCTCGTAATGGATAATGGGATGAAGGCGGTTTGGGTTTTGTGGGACCATTGAGACTTATTCTTAGAAACGCGCCAGACACACACACACACACACACCACACAGCCTCTTTAGGGCCCGACCCGTCCCCGAAGGTTCGATGGACGACGAAACTGGAATGCCACTAGAATGACCTCATATTAATTATCCTTCTATCGCAGAAGCATAATCAGATATAGCCTTTGAAGGCCTTCCCGTACTTAATTTCCGTATCCCAGGTTTCCTCTTATATGGCTTGTAATATACTTGGTTTCGGGAACGAATGACAAGGGAAGAGCGAAGCATTGAATGGCACCTCGGTAGGAGACCTCTCCCCACCGTCATTCATGCCTTGTGGCAGATCGTCGCCAGAGTGCATGAGAGGATTTACTGTCGTTTCGCACATCTCGGGACTTTTCTTCCCTCTTTTCCTCCTCGATCGGGTTGGTGAGTACGTTTCTCAATTTTTTTTACCCGGCTACGAGTAGCCCTGACTGGATGATCGACATATGTGAGGATTGAAGCGAGGAAAGCTGTTGTTCCAATGAACACCTGTAGTACAAGTATCTATACCAGGGACGGCGTGGGGTTAAGTGGGCTAGGGTGAACAGGGCCGGAGAACGGAGTTCCAGGAAGGTCGACATGGCTGATTCCAATCAACCCCCCCCCCCTCCCGCCTCCATCCTGTGTGACGATGTGGTGGCGTTCGAGAGGCCGCCATCTTCTTTCTCGTACCTGGCATACGAAAGTCACTCGTACTTGTACAGCCGACCTGTGGCTTTCGCCGGCATCTGGGCGACATAACTGGCCGACACGGGATGCGCGAGGTGACGGGGGCGAGCGAATGGCTTCCCTCAAGAATCAAGATGCAGCAAGCGGACCCGAGCGTCGGGCTCTGCCCGCGCCATGGCGACACCATGTGAGGGAGATGCGATGAGCGATGAGCGATGGGAGAGGATGAGTGGACGGTGGGCCAACGGCTGATCACCCCCAATCGCAGCACTTAGCCCGAGAGGTGATATGCCGTCCTTGTTGCGAAATCACGGACCATTATCGCTTGGGGACTCAATACTCTATCTGTTTTAGGTGGAACAGGCATTGGCGTCTTATCCTAATGCATATTACTGTGTAATAATACGAGTACAACGCCCGAGCCCAGCCCCGGTGATGTGGGTGGCTCCGCGGGGAATTGATAAGTGATACCGTGCGATTGTCGTCGATGTCAAGAAAGTACGAACGACCGAGTAGGGGCGTTACGTAGGTCTCCCCACACCCAAACTTGACCTCCCGTGAGACGGCCAAGGACGGGAGGGAGGGAGTGACAGAGAAAAAAAAAACTGGCTTCATGCAGCTTGAGCACTCAGGTCCGACCGAACAGTGCATTTCACGTTCAGCAAGGAACATGAAGGGACACAGCCCTCGCGGCGGCTGGACCTGGAGGCCTGAGAGAGAATGTGCTCAAGCAGATATTTGGACCAACGAGGAGCGACTTCTCCGGAGGGTGCATAGCGCTAGGGAAAAAGTCGCCAACAGTCTTTGTGATCACTGCATATCGCTGCACACTTCGCATGTGCTCGTTCGTGCCCCGTGCATCGTTCCCCCCCAGCACCTTCCCTCCCCGACCGTATTGGGGCCCATTCTGCACTTAGTACACACAAAATGGGAAAATGGCGCTTTCACTTCGTCTCCATACTCGAAAGAGTCCGAGTACGAGCACACGACGAGCACGAGTATACGAGGAAAGTACAGAGGCTTAAACGGGCCACTTCCCTACTACCCCACCAGTCCTTCGGAATGGCGAGAGCCAGCCGAGCCGAGGCGAACCAGGAAACCTGGGAAGGTACAGGAACATGCACCGTACAGCTATCTAGGCCTGAGTACGGAGTACGAGTGCGAGTACAAGGACTTGGCTACAGCGTTTTTGGTGCAGCGCGTATCCGGTGCTGCAAGACCTCAATGGCCCAGGACAAGAACACTGGGTCGGTCGGTGGCTGCGCCTTCCCTCTGCCTCAGTCAGTGTGGGTGGGGTGGGTCGCAAAGCAGGTACTCTTACTTCATACGAGTACGAGTACATACCTCTAAAAAAAAAAGAATAAAAAAGAAAGAAAGAAAATACCCTCCCAAGTACCCCCGTACCTGCAAGTCTTCCCCTGCAACCCTGCCATCGCAGACCAAACTTGGAAGCCGCCTGCTCTCCAATGGATACTGAGCACGCTCCGGTGTCCAAGTGTTCCCGGATCCTAGACACCACGCCCCATTCCCGCTCACGCCCCCCCCCACTTAGTGTCGGGGTGGGGCTTGGAGGGGAGACTGGGGGGCGTGAGTTTTTCCTCTCAACTTTCGCCGTCCTCGCTCGTGTCTCACCCCCCCGTTCCCCACCACCCTTGGGAGAGCTGACATGGGTTAGACCTCGACAGGAAAGACTTCCGGGTACAAGGGGTGGGCGGATCTTGCAGGGGTCGTCCCACCCAGGAAACCAGAGAGAGGGAGACGAAGGAAGCTCTTGTTACCACACTTTGGAGGCAGCACTTTATCTTGAATGAATGCCCGTGACATCCCAGACGTTCTTTTTCGCTTCTCCCATACATATCTTGAAGGGTCCCCCTCACCACCGACACTCTTTTCTCCCCTTCTGCTGTATATCGACCCTTGTCGAAACAGAGTTGCTTTTGGTTCTTTTTCTTGTTCATGACATCTCGGTTTCTTCTTTCGTGACTTGGTTCACCTTGCCTGAGAGACCCTCAAGACTTCTGTCCTTCCTTTTTAGACACGCAACGCAGCTTTCGTCCTTTTGACCACCCGATCGATATCCCCGCCTGCTACTCTTCCCCGAGGATATAACACGGACGAAGTTCATGTAGACACATCAGTTCCCGAAGTCAACCAGTAGACAAACTCCCACCCGCAGTTGTCTGCCGTCCACTCCTTGCTAAAGAAGCCGAAACACCACCGTCATTTGGCCATCTGCCACTCCCCACGAATACCACGACCACACGACGTCTTGTACACTACCGACACACGCAATATACTTAATTCCACAAGTCACAAAACACACAGTCGTCCTAGCTGCGCTCTCGGTAGGTCCCCCTCCCTCCTGTGGGGTCCCTCGCCTGTTTTCCGGGGCTCGGAGTGCGCGGTCGACTAACGCAGCGTGTGTGTCTCTCACAGACTAGGACGCAATGGATCCCGCCATGATGACCGCCCAGGCCGTTGCGCAAGCACCCTGCTACTTCTACAACCCGGAACACAAGCAAGACGGGAGGCAGCATGGCCACTTCCACCCGGGCATGCAACACATGATGTACCCGACGGTGCCGACCCTGCCCTCCACACCGATGTACTCCAGACCAAACTCGGCCGGCTCGCAACCACACGGACAGGCCATCTACAGCAACACCCAGGCTTCCACCATGACGCCGATGACCTCGCCCCAGTCCATCTCCCATAAGCCAACCATCATGGTCGAGACGGACGACAGGTACTTCCCATCCACGCCGCCACTGTCCACCTCTGGCAGCGTGGTCGGTAGCCCCAACAGCTACGATGTTCTGCAGACCCCAATGAACCCCATGTTCTCCGGTCTTGATGGCATGGGGGGTATGAAGGAGATGTTCCAGCCTGCAGACCACTTCGCTGTTGATCCCGCCAGCGGCTCATCTCCGCCTTTGTCGCCTGGTAAGAGGACTCCCTTTCTTTTCCCCATTCCCTTGAAAGTCATTTTTGCACTAGGTTCCTACCGAGCACGGCTGGAGTCTACCAGCACGACCAGTGCTCCTATTGTGTGTTGTTTTGGTGTGCAGCTTGTAAAGGGGGCATGTTCCAATTTTGGAGCAGGTTCGCTGAAAGTCACAAAGCCCACTCTTCCCTAGCGTTATTCGTACCTGGTGGCCCCTGCCCTGGTTGGACTCGTTGATGCTGCTATTTGCCCAATTTTGGCACTGTTGTCGTTAAAATTACCACGCTAACGCAAAACGGCAGTGTACCTTCCACAATCACAACTGTCAGAACCTACGCACACTGATTCTGCCAGCCTCTTCTCTTCCGCCTCTGCATGCCCTTCTCTCTCCCCCTCTCCATCTCACTACGCCCGATCCATCTCATCAGAGCAGAACGTTGATTTTTGCGATCCGCGGAATTTGACTGTTGGCCTCAGCCCTGCCCTATCACTAGATTTCTCGGGCCTTTCTGAGGAGGAAGGGAAGCTCGAGTCCGATCCCTTGGCCGCTGCTGCCACCCAAGCTACTTTCGACTTTGGGGCTGTCATCCCTGACCTTCCGCCTTTTGAGGATTCGTCTGACTTCGAGCCCGAGCCTGACTTCTCTGTTCTGGTGGACATCGATCAAGTCACCGCTTCTGAGGGTGGGCGACCTCGGGCCTGCACTGGATCTAGTGTCGTCTCATTTGGTCACGGTAGCTTCATTGCCGACGAGGAGCTTAGCTTCCGCGAGAGTGAAACCTTCCCCTTCCCAACCCTTCCAAGCCCTGTACACCCCGCCGCCGCCGCCACCGCCACCGATTCCCACCGTGACAAGCGGGTGAAGAAGTCTCCCGCCATCAAGGAGGAGACCCGCAAGATGCCTGCTGTCAACACTGCCGCGTCGGGTACCGAGTCGGCCAAGACTAAGCAGGCATCGCCTGCCCAAGAGGACCGCAGCGGCTCTGTAGACGACAGCAAGAGCTCTGAAGGCTCTGAGGGCGCCGGTGTCGTCAACCCCGCGCCTGCCAACCGCAGAGGGCGCAAGCAGTCCCTCACGGAGGACCCGAGCAAGACCTTTGTGTGCGAGCTCTGCAACCGAAGGTTCCGTCGCCAGGAGCACCTCAAGAGGCACTACAGGTCTCTTCACACGCATGATAAGCCTTTTGAGTGCACCGACTGTGGCAAGACGTTCTCACGAAGCGACAACCTCGCGCAGCACGCCCGCACGCACGGCAGCGGTGCCATTGTCATGGATCTCATCGATGATCCCGAGGCGGCCATGTACAACGCTACTCTCATGGGCACTGGTGAGGACTACCAAGACCTAGGCAAGGTGCTCTTCCAAGTTGCCGCCGATATGTCTGGGAGTTCATGCGACGGATCGTCAGGGGAAGAGTCGGACGGCAAGAAGAAGAGGAAGCGATCCGAGTAGATTCTCTCTCTGAGGGGTGATTCACTCTGCCGGGTCTATCGCCAATCACAACCGCCGAGCCTCGGAAAGTCCGGCTCGGCCCATGCCTATTACGACTTCATGACTTGAATTTCTAACGACCATCATGCGGGTCGCTAAGATCGGTCAGCGCGGGCTTCGATGGGGCTAGTTAGTTAGTCTCGCTAACTGCCCCGACGCATCAGAGCTCAGAATCTAGGCAACTGGATGTCTGTCCTCTGTTTGCTTTTTATCCTCTTCACTTCACACACCTTGTACACCAACCTGTTTTATCTTTTTTTTCTCAACATAGAGATTTTTAAACCCCGCCCTTCGTCAGACCGGATCGATCAACGGCAACCCCGAAAAACCACCGCCATCCATGGTGAAGACCACGCATCGCGAATCAAAAGTTGTTTATTGTTTTATTGTGCTGCGCGGGGAAGGGATACGGGGCACGCAAGAAAGGAAGGAAAGAGCCAGGAATACTACGGACCTCAAATGAAGGAAATTGAGTGGGCGCTGTTACGGTTGTTTTGATGTTTAGTGTTTTTATTGCGAAGACTCGGCAAACAGGGCGATCAAATCGGTTATATTTTTCTGGTACGAGATTTGGAAAGAACTATTTCTTTTCTCTCTTCCGGGACGCTGGGACATTGGTGGACACCATGCCCTCGTCTAGTTTGGTTCTCGCTTTTTCTTCTTTTACTCTCTCTTACTCCTTTTATTTAGCTCGATGTTCTCTGGTAGTGCGTCGGTGAGAAGCTGGTTTTCTCGCTCGCCGACCGCTATCAGGCACGGTACGATTCAAACTTCTGATTCTCTCATTCTCCGAAATCTATAAGGTTCTCCTGATTGGTATTTCGCTTCGTTCCACTGTGATGTCTGGTGGTGTTTCGAGTATGGACGGATTAGTGTGACGATAATCGTGCCTTCTTGGCCGTTGGGGCGAAGGGGGGAGGCTATGGTGCTAAAGGTTGTCGGGCATGGCTGGGGACACCTGGGCACACCAGGGACGCATGGGGGTTATATTGGGCACGGAGACTGAAGCATATCTTGAGTAGTGGATTCGGGCATTGGGCAAGGAGACCTAGAAGTGAAGTAAGAGCTGATGCGGGAATGCATTGTTGGGCGTGGGTGGCGTTGGGTGATGTTAGCTTGACCGCACACTTGTATGCGATGCCGCGTCTGTAGGAGTCTGAAGATAAAGTTCCAGAGCAGGGCGGATAATGTGTCCAGTGCAAAAAAGAGTGTATTGACAATCCACCCCCCTGTGCTTACATTGTGATCTACATTTCCCTGCGGAATGTCTCCTCGGGAGCACACATCGAGACTCATCGTTCCGACTGTCCACGGAGGGAAGATGCAGCTTCGGGCCGCTTGGGGCGTGTGTGCGTGGTTTAGTGTGTCCAACCATGAACATGGAAGTGTGCGTGGTGGGGTTTTAAGTGGGACAAATTCTGAAGCTCCTCGCTCACACTCATTACATGTACCCTGGACAGGAGCCATATTGCAAGCCTTTTTCAAGACCACCACATGTCAGGTGCCACCCGACCAACGCATCCCAGCCTGACAGAGACACGTGGTCCAGGAACCGTCACCGCGCCTATTCATATTCACACTTGTAACCATCGTGTACCCTCGCCCCTTGCATATTCCGACATCCCTCCGATCTCACGCCCCCTCCTCTTCCCCCACCCTTGCTTCTGACCCCGCTGGCCCCTGCCCGCGCGCGGGCAAACCGTCAAATCATGCCTGACAACCTCAACGTCATAGCCCTCATATCGGGCGGCAAAGACAGCTTTTTCTCCATTCTCCACTGCCTCCGCCACAACCACCGCGTCGTCGCCCTAGCGAACCTGCACGCGGGCACCGATGCAGCCGTCCAAGCCATCCACCCGGAGACGGCGCCGCGCGAGGTGCACCCCGCGCCGGAGGACTCAGACCTCAACAGCTTCATGTACCAGACCGTCGGCCACGGCGTCATCCCGCTGTACGCGGCGGCGACGGGGCTGCCGCTCTACAGGCGCGCTATCACGGGCGGCGCGGCCCAGAGCGCACGGGACTACGACGGGGCGGTAGCGGCGTCGGGGGGCGCGGAGGAGGAGGCGGAGTCGATGACGGAGCTGCTGCGCGCCGTGATGGAGCGGCACCCGGAGGCGAACGCCGTGTGTGCGGGGGCCATCCTCTCCACGTACCAGCGGACGAGGGTGGAGTCCGTCGCCGTGAGGCTGGAGCTAGTCCCCCTCGCCTACCTGTGGAAGTACCCCTCCCTCCCGGCACCGGGGGGGGACGACGCCCAGCTATTGAGGGACATGTACGCCGCGGGGCTCGACGCGCGGATCATCAAGGTTGCGAGCGCGGGGCTCGATGAGAGTATGTTGTGGGAGAGGATAAGTAGCGAGGCGGGCATCGCGAGGGCGAGGAAGGGGCTGAGATTCTACGGCGGCGGGGAGGGTGCTGTTCTCGGCGAGGGAGGGGAGTTCGAGACCGTCGTGGTGGACGGGCCGCCGTCGCTGTTCAGGGGTAGGGTGGCAGTTGAGGAGGGGGCGAGGATGGTGGTGAGAGAGGGAGGTGGGTGTTCCTGGTTGAGCTTTTCCGAGGCGAGAGTGGAGGAGAAGGGGGGCGAGGGTGGTGGAGAGGCCCAAGTCCGGGTGCCAGATATGTTGGATTCGAAGTTTGCAGCGATATTAGAGGCTCTCAGGGGGGGTCCTTCGGTGACAGAAGTCGACCCGGCAGTCAACCACCCTCTGCCAAGGCTGGCGGACCTGAGACTCTCAGCACAAGCGGATGGCAATAGTCCGAGCACAGGAGGGGGAGACACCCATTGGGGATGTTTCGCGGATCCGCTCGCCCTAGGGGCATCGATCGAGGAAGAAGCTAGATCCGTGATGGATAAAGTGGCCGGCCACGTCCAGCCTTCCTCGCCGAGGTGCATCACGAACACGATCGTGCTGCTACGCCGCATGTCGGATTTCCCAGCGGTGAATAAGATCTACGGTGCTCTATTCCAGTTCCCCAACCCGCCCTCCCGAGTCACTATTTCTTGCGGAGGCCTTCTTCCAGAGGGCCGTAATATCGCCGTCTACATCACCTACCGACCAGACCTGGCAGCGGGGGACAGGAACGGGCTACACGTGCAGTCAAGGTCGTACTGGGCGCCGGCAAACATTGGGCCTTACAGCCAGGCCATCGACGTCCCGATCCAGTCGCGCTTCACCAGCGAGTCCTCTTCTGCGGGAGGCCCTAGGTGGGTAGCCATTGCGGGCCAGATACCCCTGATCCCCGCCACCATGGAGCTCCCCCCGCCCTCGGAAGAGGCGTCACTCACCCTCTCCGTCGTCCTCTCCCTCCAACATCTGTGGAGGATAGGTGTCGAGAAGCAAGTCCAGGTCTGGAGCAGCGCCGTTGCCTACTTCCCATGCGCACCGGATGCCGAAAGGATGGCCCACCGCGCTAGGCTAGCCGGGATCGCCTGGAAGGAAGCTCACGCCGAACCCGGCGAGGAGGACGAAGACGACGGGCTGCAGAGTGGCCCTGATCTTTGGGATAGGACGTATAACCCGAACTATATGACTCTAGGCGATGGTCCCGCCGGCCCGGCTCCCCTGCCCGACTGGGAGGTGTTCGAGGACTCCGAGGGGCTGTCGCAGCGTGAGCCGCCACTCTTTGCGGTGGAGGCCGAGGAGCTTCCTCGCGGAGCGGCAGTTGAGTGGCATGCTCACGGCGGGCTCTCGGGCGTTGAGCCTCGAGCGGTTCGGACGGGGACGTGCTCGGGAGTGTCAGCGATCAAGAGTAGGAGCGTCCACTGGAGAAGCTGTGTCACGGCTGTAACTTGCGGCCAACAGACTCTTCTCCACAACGTTGTGACTATAGAACAGGAGATGAGTGGCGAGCCTGAGGTGGCGATGGAGGGGATAGAGTCCCTGGAATCCGTATTCCGGGCGATCTGGAAGGGCACCATGGCTACCGCCGGAGTCGAGGTAGATGTGCTGGATGCCATGCAGCCTCCTCGCCCGTATCTTATTTACGGCACAGTCTCAGACGGTCATGGAGGGGAGAGAGCTTGCGGGGAGGCCCCGTCCGGCGTGCCCTTCATTCCATGCAGGTCCATATGGGATGTGGATGGGAGGCGCGTCGTCGCGGTGGCCTTGTTCAGAGATACCTTTTAGAGAGCTGCCTAAAAAAACAAGAAGAAGAACATTGAGAGGTCCGTAATGAAACTATGTGGCGCTGGGGCTCACGATGGTGCCTTCCCCTCGCACACATACACGTCGACCGGCTGTTGCACTTGATATGACTTCCAGGTAAGCAGAACGTACATTCGCCGCTTGACCTCACCTCAATAAACACATGGACGCGTCGCAGCTTTTCGAAGTCCGAGAGCCTTGCCCCGTTCCATCCATGTGTCCTGGCTGGAGAGTAAGGTGCGACTCGGAACCCCGTCTCCGACTATGTAGGCATCACACGGTAAAAAACCGAATATCTACCTTGGGCAGTCACTTGTTCGTGGCTTATCCCTACCTCTTCATGCGAACCTGATGGAGTGGTAAGAGTAAGAGAGGGCATAATGGTGGAGAGGAACCACGGGTTCGAGATTGGGCATTGCGTCTACGTGTGGTTTCGAAACGATCTCGCATAGGGAAATAATAGGCAATGTGTCTGCAGTTCGTGGGTTCGTTGGAAACGACGGTCGGTGATGAGTATATTCGAGGCCTTGAGGCGGTGGACCATGCAATGAACGACGGAGAAGCGTGCTCGTAAGGGGATGTTTGGCCGGCGAGGGTACTGTGCCGAGGAGGGTAGCCGGAGCTCGGTGCTAGTATACTAGTAGTCTCTCAGTCGTAATTACGGTGCATCTAAGTGGCGGTAATTTGTCGTGAAGCTGTCGTCGTGGCGGTCGGGGTGGTGGCATGGGATGAAGTGTTGGAGGCGGCTTTCGGATTGAAAGTTGGAGATATTATCCGTACATACTATTCGGGAACTTGGGCGTGTCACGAGTAGATCTCAAGCCGCTGAGCCTGGTCATCCACGCGTTATTAACTGTGCAATCCACCTGTGGTTGGTCGTTGGGCCAACATGACCAGCCCGATCAGTAATCATGATGTACGTGTAGTCGGACGAGTGCACGGGCTACATGTACAGACGAGGGTCAGAATTGGATTCGACCGCCACACAGCCAGGACATATTGTGGGGCAGTAGGCATTCTTTTTTCCCTAGCATTAGTACTACCGATCTCGCTGCAAAGGCTGTATTGGAAGATGGAGGGTATCAATATCAATATATATATCTATATCATATCAATATCAATCCCGGTACTCGTACCATAACTTGCAGATGGCTGCGTTACACTACAAATATTGCCACAGAGTGGGGGTTCTTACTTTCTTTCCGCCAGTACTCTGTACTTCCTGTCACTTATCGGAGCAAGCACAGATCGAGAGTACTAGTAGAGTGCCGAGCACAAGTCCTACATTCATACTCGCCACCCGGATGACTTGCATTCCCGGCTAGTCCCTGTTAGGCGCTTCCAAGCATTGCCATGCTACTGCGTCATCCGACCGATCCTGGCGCAAGACCTCCAATTGAGCTTCGGCGACCCTCACTGGACGAAACTAATGACCTAAGTCCGAATCCCCAGACTTATCTTGGATTTAGACTCGGCAAGGTCTAAACCAAAGAGGGTCAAGGACGGAATCGATATATCACGCCTTTCGGCCTCATTCCGACGAAAAGTAAGCCACGCCCGCCAGGGAGTTGAACCTGTGCCAAGCGACACATCCCCTTCCCCCCACCGACAGGCCGCGTCCCATTTCCAGAGCCGGGCTCATTCGTCAATCAATCAGCACGTTCTCCACTTCAGCTGCAGTTTGCTTCCCTCCTGCCAAAGCACGGCCACCGGGGAAGGCCCGGTCACGATCCGGATTGGAAGCGACGATACAGACGAACGCCCAGGCCAGGCCGCACCGCAACCGCAACAGCAACGGCACCAACCCCAGCAGCGGCAGCCATGGCCCCCCGCCCGGGACCCGCGAATTCTTCCGCCGAGGCATCAGCATCACCTGCTGGCCCTCTTGACTTGCAGCGGACGAGGAGTAGCTCATATGGGCTGTCGAAGCAGACGACCGCCGAGCGAATTAACCAAATTCTCGAGGTATGGTGTGTCCCCAGCAAGACCGCTCACTCCCCAGGTCCTGCCCCCCCCCTCCCCTAGGAGGTTCGACCCACAGGTTCGGGCCCTCGGAGTGCGAGTAGCATCCGTATGTATGCAAATAAGTATATTCGCATGGACCAGTCACGACCGAGCACCTTCTTGGCTCGACGCCGCAGCTCCCCTCCCTCCCCCCGTCCATGAGTTCCCCATTTATTTATGGGGAACCCAACACTCCGGGGGGGCCGCACCCACCTCACATCTCACTCCTTCAAATTGCCATCCGACCCATGCTCAAAAACGACAATAAAATCTCTGGACTGACCTTTGACTCCCTGTTCTTACCCACCCCCTCTACAGACCGGACGCGAACGAGCCGAGAGAGCCAGCATCTCAAACAACCTACCCGACCACCCCATGCCCCGATCCCCAGGCGGAACCCACCCCTGGTCGATCCTGGGTCAGCGGCGGCCCTCTTCCCGGGCCAATGGCGACTACGACGACAGCAGCGCCGACGAGCGGACGCGAATCGTCTCCCGCGGCGGCCACGTGAGCTACCAGGGCACAGCGACGTCCGAGACCTCGGCGCGGGCGAGAAACGGCACCGGAAACGGGTTCGAGTCCACGGAGTCCCGAGCGGAGGGAGATGATCAGTCCGAGGGGCGGGAACACAAGCCGGCGAGAGCCCCGTGGTACCAGACCCTGCTCGAGCCGTTCCAGTCGATCGAGCTGGAAAATAAGGGAAGCGTGGCGAGAGATCATCTAGCGATAGGTATGGCCCCGTACTCCGCCGTACTCCCTCCCATACCCACCTACCCAATCACCTCTCCACCCCAGTTCCTGCATCGAACATGTTTCACTGAGACTTTGCTCTTCCAATAGAAAGGACATTCCTCGCCTGGCTGCGGACCTCCCTAGCCTTCGCCTCGATCGGGATAGCCGTGACCCAGCTCTTCCGCCTCAACAGGTCCATATCGGATGACAACGACCCGACACACCATACTCTCCGTCAGCTCGGCAAGCCCCTCGGCGCGACGTTCCTCGGCATCAGCATCGTCATGCTGTTCCTGGGATACCGTCGGTTCACCGAGAGCCAGAAGTGGGTCATGCAGGGGAAGTTCCCCGCCAGCAGGGGCATCATATTGCTGGTGACGTTCCTGGCCTTCGCGCTGACGGTTGCGAGCTTGGTGGTCGTTATCGTGGTGAATCCAAAGGATAGAGAGCTGTAGGGTGCGGTGTTTGTACGAGCATGGGACGGAGTGAGGCGTTTGGAGAGTAGGTGGAGCTGTATGAGCATGGACGGGTCACCAGAGAGGGATGCGCTGTGGTGCGGGTGCTGGTTTTGTTTTTCTATCGACATAAAACACTTACATGACTGGCTGGTAGGCATTAGATGGAATGGGTGAGCGGGAGCTCTGGCTGGGGATTGATGATACACAAGTCGGAGGCGCCATCATCTACGCCGTGAACTGGGAATACATGTAGGTAGGTGTGTGTGCGTGCGTGCGCGTTTTTCTCAACGCTGCGGAGTTTTGATGAGATTGTCCGAGGACGATTCGAGGGAGGATCGTCAGATTATATAAACGAGTAAAGAATACCCATGTCCTCTTATGATGGGGTTTTGTCACGAAAGTCGTGGGGGTTTTTTTGTTTGGGGGGTTGGGTTGAGGCTTTCAATAAGTGTAAGTAGCCCAGCCCGCTGACTACGTGCTCGCTCGTAGCTCCAACCCAAGAGTCCATCCAATCCAAACGTCAACCGAAGAAGCTTGTACCACCATCCCATTCCGGCAACACCGACATCGATCAATCATTTCTGTCTCATTTAAAAAGGAAGAAGCAGCTGCGAAACCTCGTCATTTTCGTCCGTGATTAGTGCGGGGCCAGCTCACGCCCTAACAGGTTCCGGGGCCAAACTCAACCCCTCAAAACTCCTCGCCAAGATGCCCCCAAAACTATCCGTCCCCGCCTTCGCGAGGACCCAGCTCGCCCTCCTGAAGGCCGAGCAGGAGTCCGAAATAGCAGACTCCACGGCCCTCATCAACTCCCACACCCCGTCCGCCCTCCACCGCGCCGGCCTCGCCGTGACGAACCTCGTGGTGACGTCGCAGAGGACGGGGCTGGGAGGGAAGACGGTCCTCGAGCTCGGTCCCGACGCGGCGACGGGCGGGGAGCTGGGCGAGCACGGGATCCGGACGGGGGACGTCGTGCTCGTGGCGGGGCAGCCGGGCGGCAGCGCGAAGAAGAGGGAGGTGAGGGAGCTGGAGGAGAAGGGGGTCGGCGGAGTCGTGGTCAGGTTCGGGAAGGGGGCCATCTCGGTTGCCGTCGAGGAGGGAAAGGATGAGATGCCGGCGGGGAAGGTCTGGATTGTCAAGGTTGCGGATGACGTTACGTATCGGAGGTAAGTCGGTTCGGTGTGTCGCTGGAGTCGTGGTGCTTTGGCCGGGACCGCCCTCCTAGTCGAGGGAGGGCGCGGACTTCGATGGTGGCGCGAGAGGTCTTGTTGGAAGTCTCCAGTGGTTGACGACCCATTACAGGATGACCATAACAATGGAGAAGCTCGAAAAGATGGATGAGGGGGAGTACTCCAACCTCATGAGGGTCTTATTCGGACTATCCCCCCCAACACCTGTCTCCGACGACCCGGAGTCAGACCCCGCAGTTGGAAAGATTGAGTGGATCGATCCAACACTGAACGACTCCCAGAAGGACGCCATCCGGTTCGCCCTAGAATCCAAAGAGATCGCCTTAATCCACGGGCCGCCAGGGGTAGCCTCTCCCCCCATACTCGCCCCTCCGGATACCGCCCCATCCCACTAACACCCCCTCTAGACCGGCAAAACGCACACCCTCATCGAGCTGATCCTCCAGCTCGTGTCCCGCAACCTCCGCATCCTCGTCTGCGGGCCCTCCAATATTTCCGTCGACAACATAGTAGAGCGACTCTCCCCCCACAAGGTTCCCCTCCTCCGCCTCGGCCACCCCGCCCGCCTCCTCCCCTCGGTCCTGAACCACTCCCTCGACGTCCTCACCCGCACCTCCGACGCCGGGGCCATCGTCGGCGACGTGCGGGCCGAGATGGACGCCAAGCAGGCCTCCATCCAGAAGGCGAAGAGCGGGCGCGAGAGAAGGGGCATCTACGGCGACCTGAAGGAGCTGAGGAAGGAGTACAGGGTGCGCGAGAGGAAGTGCATCGGGGACCTGGTGCGCGGGAGCAAGGTCGTCCTGGCGACGCTGCACGGCGCGGGCGGCTTCCAGCTCCGGAACGAGAGGTTCGACGTCGTCATCATCGACGAGGCGAGTCAGGCGCTCGAGGCCCAGTGCTGGGTCCCCCTGCTCTCCGCCCGCAAGGCCGTCTGCGCGGGCGACCACCTGCAGCTCCCGCCGACCATCAAGTCTCTCAACTCCAAGGCCGGGGCGAAGAAGGGCAAGCGGCCGGACGGAGGAGAAGACGAGGCCGCCGTGATGGGTATCACGCTGGAGACTACGCTCTTCGACCGCCTGCTCGCGCTGCACGGCCAGAAAATCAAGCGGATGCTCACGACGCAGTACAGGATGCACGAGAAGATAATGCGGTTCCCGTCCGACGAGCTCTACGACGCGAAGCTGGTGGCCGCCGAGTCTGTCGGGGACAGGCTCCTCACCGACCTACCGTACGATGTCGAGGAGAACGAGAACACGACGGAGCCCCTCGTGTTCATAGACACGCAGGGCGGCGACTTCCCCGAGAAGAGCGAGGAAGAGGGCGCGCCGAAGCGCGGCCTTCACAGCGAGAGCAAGAGTAACGAGATGGAGGCCGTTCTTGTGAGGCAGCACGTCAAGGAGCTCGTAGAATCGGGCCTCAAGCCCGAGGATATTGCCGTTGTTACGCCCTATAATGCCCAGGTAGGGCGGTCTCTCCTAGCCCGGCCCCCCTCATCTCATCCCCCCTCATCTCATCCCCCCTCATCTCATCCCCCCTCATCTCATCCCCCCTCATCTCATCCCCCCTCATCTCATCCCCCCGCATCTCATCCCCCCGCATCTCATCCCCCCTCATGCACCCGCGCTCCCCGGCGACCGCTACTAACTTTTTGCGCAGCTGGGCCTGCTCGCCCCCCTCAAAGAACGCTACCCCGGCATCGAGCTTGGAAGCGTAGACGGCTTCCAAGGCCGGGAGAAGGCAGCCGTGATCCTGAGTCTCGTGCGGAGCAACCCGGAGGGGGAGGTCGGCTTCCTCGGCGAGAAGCGGAGACTCAACGGTATGTGCCACGTCCCCTTCCCCCCCCTTTCCAGTTGAATTAGTGCCCTTGGACCTGGAACTAACATGGGGGTCCAGTGGCGATGACGAGGCCGAAACATTCCCTGACGGTGATAGGGGACTCGGAGACTGTGAAGAGGTGAGTTGAATACATCTTGATACCCCCCCCCTTTCCCTTCTTTTACCCCATCCCCAACCTGCCTCCTCCTGCAACACGTATACCCGTGGCAATCGGCGTAGTATCAGCCCTTCCATATAGGAGATGCACAGCGCTGGTCTCGCCCCTCGGCGCTGATCGCCCGGGAGACACGCGGGTGACCCTTGCGCCGTTTCGACATCTCCCATATGTTTTAGCGTCGAGCATCCAGGACCCTGCGTGCCGCGGCCCTTGCCTTGCCCTCTCCCCCCCGCACCCCTCCTCCTCCCCCGCCATATTACTCATGTCAAACAAATTGGACACGTTCGAACTTAACACATGACGGGGTTGACATTCTGAGGGGGAAACAACAGGGGGGGCAAGTTCCTCAAAAGGTGGATGGAGTTCCTCGAGGACAACGCCGACCTACGATACGTAGATGTTTCTACCCTGCCGCAGGACGTCTAATACCTTCCGCGACGAACCAAAAAAAAAAGAGGACGAAGAACAGAAAAAAAAAAAAGGCTCGTCTTGGAATCATATCATAGAAGGGTCCCCCTATATTCGCTTGGGGCGGATCTAAGCTTAAGCTTGTTCTTCTGTGAGAGGCAAGAGGGCTAGAAAGGGAAACAAGAAACCCACATCCGCCCACTCTCCTTCCCTCATCCCAACTCCCAACCCGTTTTAGCCTCTTCCCGCGTAGCAGGAGTGCGGATCTCTGTTCCGGGAGATTTCCGTCCCTGCCCTCCCCCCCCTCCCCCCCTTCCCCTTCCATGTCGAACTCTTCGGTCCCGGCGTTTCGCTTAACGTGACTTGGGACGCCGATGAACCTGGTTTCCCGAACAGGTGCCACGGAACCGGGTAAAGATGCGTCGGGGTTTTTTTCTTTTTGCGCGATAACAAGTACGAGTATACGGGTAGTTACAAGGATCTATCTTCGCATGGACCCTGTCTCGTACCTAGCAGGCCTCGCTCTTCAGCGCAGGATCAGAGTACGGGGGGGGGGCGGTAGAAACAATACGATACGAGAATGAGTATTAAAAAGCGGCCATATGCCGTCTGAGTTTCACCTCTCCCCTGGAATACAACGCCGGATCTACTTTTGGGGTTGGGGCCAAGGGTCTGTGGACCCTTCAATTGAGGGGTCCAACGGGGCCAGTGCCACCCCTGCCTACGGTCCATCCTGCTTTGCTTCTACACCGCTGCCGTGTCTTCTATTTTTCCTTCGCGACGCGTCGACTTCCCCCCCACCCCACCCCAATTCCCCCCTGCGTTTGGCCTGGGGCTCTGTGCAGATGCTCGATGTGACCATACTCCATGTGAACGTCATCCTCTGGTCTTATTTGACCCGAGCAGGAGTGCGTCACCACTCCCAAGGCGCTTGGGCCTCCCCTCGGGCGTTGTGAAGGAAACAGTTCCATCGGTGGGTGTGGGAGCATCGGAAGCTTCATCACGATGCACCTGTTTGAGCACGTCTCTGTGGGGGGCTGGGGGGTATTGCATCATGCTACCCTCACGAGCTGCTCTGATTTCGACGCAAACAATGCCGTGGAGCACGCGGTCAGGTGTCTGGAACAGTGCTCATACAAGAACGGAGTAAGGCGCATTCGTAGTAACATCGCCTTGGAAGATGGAAGATGGACGAACAGACCTAAGCATGAATGACTGGCGTCGCGATAACGACCCCTCTTCTCGTCTTATTGTTCATGTACTCTCACGTTGGGTTCCTGCCCGTTGGAGCCGCCGACTCGGCGGTATCCCCAGGCACGGCCAGGCCCCGATTCGCTCTCCTCTCTTGTGAGCGCGAGGGAATCATGCCCGTCGTATATCCGTCCAAGGATTAATCACCACGTTGGACTGCAGTTGAGACGGCAGATGGCGCAACCCCGCGTGGGAGAGATAAAAACGCAAAATAAAAATAAAAAAAATAACAAAGTATGACGATGATGACGATGAGATAATAATAATAAATAAACAGAACGCGCTTTCAGTCGTTAGGCTGTGAAGTTGACGATAGGCCATCGCGAGCGGGTGGCGGGGTGCCCACTTGGATGCTTCTGGGACACTAGACCAGAGTCGTCGCTTGTACTTCGTAGTACGGAGGTCCCTCCGGAGTACTCGTCCTTGCAACCCGAGTTTCGCAATTGGGCGTTTCTTGAAATCGCTCTCACCGCAGCCCCGAGACGAGCGGGCTACTCCGTACAAGTCCGGCGACGTGCTCAGTACACAGGATGATACATAGTGGTTAACCGGATAACCACGGCCCCAAATACTACACAACTCAAAACCCAATACTTATGGTGTCCGACGCCGTGGCCGTGGTGGAGGTGGATTGGGCGTCTCCAATGTGCCGTACTTGTAACAGCCGCATGAAGACCACGGGCGGGTGTATGGAAGTTTGTGCGCTTTCGGGAACCCGTCCAGCCAATATTCTCCTCGTTTCGCGTGGTAGCATTTTACCACAGCCGCCGTAATCGTAAGTCGGTCGACTGATGGAAGACACACCTCTAATTCTAGTTTGGGCAGATCAGAATAGGCAAGGAGAGGATGTCGGCCTCTCTTGAAGATGGGGGCGGAGTCTCAGAGGCAAAGCAAAAATGACCCCGGAGAGCTTGGCCAGCTCACCGTAAGCCAAGTGGGGGCACACTTCGGGCCTTTTGCATAATAATACCCGTCGGTGTGAGCATGCAAGCAAGGTCGCCTTAGCCCACCATTCGCTTCCTCATGTTTGAAGGCACGTTTTTGTTATTCTTTCTTCCCGTAGGGGCCTGGTCAAACCGGAGCGCAAACAAGTGTCGGCGTCCGCGATCAGGACGTGTCGATTGGCTTAGAATTGTCCACATATCCGGGTATAGTTGCTTCCCAATATAGAGTGCAGCATCTGGCGGAGTAACAATTTGCGGAGGGTTGGGATGGACACAGGTGCAAGCGCCCATCCAATGTGAGCATCGGCATTGACGGCTCCTACTCCGCATCAGTACTTGTGCCCGTCCTTGGCCAAGTGCAGCCTGGATGCACTACAGGTGACACTGCAGAAGACATAAACTCTGCCTGTCGAATGGGATTTGTAGCATGTTGCCATGAGAGTTTTCCTGAGACAACAAGCTGTGGACCCTCCATCAGAGTGCGCCACGATTGTCGGGGTATCAGTGTAAGTAGACGAAGCTCCACTAATCATGTCCACCACCTCGGCTGTCCGCGCCAGAGTTATTAGACCACAAGTAAGAGGCTGCGAGGGAAGAAGTTCGGCAAGTTTTGCCACCACACCTGTTGACTGGCATCGAGATCCGGAGGTGACTGAAGTGGTTGTGGTGCGGCGCTCTTGATCGGCTGCGTCTGTCGGAGCAGAACCAAGATTTCATTGGACGTGGATGCGGGCAAGAATACATGCAAGCTTGGCGTTCTGCAAGGAAGAAGTCGGTGGCAATTTTCGTGGAAGACACTATTCCCAGCACCGATGCCCAGCCTGATGCCACTGCCTCCTTTCGGAAGTAAGACGGCCGCTGCTTCCATGTGTCCGTATCGGTCTCTCCTTGCGAAGTGCCTGGTCCACCTTCCTTGAGAATGCTCATGCTCCTACATTAGTGTACAAAGTGGGGTAGTAAGTATACGGAGTCGAAGGGAGCGCGCCTTCCGGAAGTGGTGGTCGTACCTGTACTTGTAGAGGCACCACGGGGTACGTCGATCATGCGGCTAATCGCGAGGCCGAGATGGGGCACGAGTTAGTTAAAACCCGTACTGAGCCCGTGGAATGGAATGACCTCGAGCTCTCAACATTCTCTAGTTATAAGGTACAAACAAGTATGAGTATTATTTTTCCATCCCAATCCGCGTTAATTGATCTTGGCTGAACTGGTGCCTTCCACTTGGACTTTGGCCGTGACCCCCCGACCCCTGCCAATAGAACCGACTGTAAACCCGTCTCCACCAATGTCTTCCTCAGCTCGGACCCGTTGTTGCTTGGCCCCTTCCAATGCAAGTATTATCGCTGGCCGGCTTCGCCGGACGACGACATGGCCCCGGCTTCCCCGGACACCCACAGCCACACCCCGATGCCCGAGCACCGGTCTGTGCCTGAGGGTGGCCCCTGACTTCGCTGCTCACCCAAGCTCAGGAGGCAGTGACATCCTACGTATATGTACTTGCATCAGAAACATACTCGTCCTCGTAAAGATAAGAATACAAGTACGAGTACGTGTACCTAACTAAACATCCATGGCCCCGCGCTCGCTCGCTAGGAGTTATAGCTTCTAAGTTGTATTAATGTGGAGGAAGGTGGGCCAGAGGTACTTGACTATTGCTTTCCATGCCCCTGAGACTGAGACGAGAATATTTGTACTTGCACGGCACCCGACGCCGCGTCCAGCTGAAGTAGCCGAGAATATTGATCCGCATTAATATGGTTGAAGTCATGATTAGAAGGGGTCCCAATAAAGCCGTGGGATTTTTTTTTTAGCATTAGGATCAGGGGTCCAAAGATGTTCGCATATGGGATGCATTAATATGCTTTCTATTTCAATAATCAACCCAGACATCAGATTATCGGGCCGGTCTGTCTACGTGTAGTTCTTGATATTTCCTCCAATGGTCTACGTTGAGAAATATATAGCTCCGATGTAAGAAATAACATGCCCATCTTCTTCTATACGTTCGCCGACTCGTACAAGGTCTCCCCAGGGCCACGTCCGGGCATCGATGATTCTTAGCCGATCGCGGTGGCGCCGGCGAGGCTCCCGTATTGGACGACACCCTGAGCGGAGGTGAGAAGGAAGGAAGCAAGCACCACCCACACCCCCTGCCTTCCCCACTCATAACCCTCGCCCGTCAGTTTCTTACACCCCTCTACCCCACCTCACCCCCCCTTTATGTTGTAGCAGTGCTCCCTCTATCCCCGTATGGCGGAAATTGCCCTTGAAGTCACGCTGTAACTGCCCCTCGACCCCCAAAAACGAGAAGTGACACTACTACACCACCCCGCTCTCGTACATATGCGCGTGCACCAGTATCAGGTCTTGAGCTTTCAAAGCTGTCTTCCACCTCACTTGGGACGCGCGAGTACTCGTACGGAGTGGGCGACATCCCTGCCTCCCTGCCACACTACCACCACACTACCTACAAGTCAGGAAGGAGTGGGGGCTTTAGCTCGAGGCTGGTGGTCTGCTCATGCATGACACTTGACATCAATACAAGTACACCATTGGCGTCAATCCCCGAAGTCCGCCTGCGTTTCATGAGAAGTCCCTGGAAGCCTGTTGCGCTTCCTCGTATTCTTCTTCGCTCTTCTTGTTTTGGGCGGGGAAAAAGCAGATACTTGATTGACCCCTTTCTCATTTGCTTTTTTTTTTCTTAATTCAGTAGTTATCATCTCCCTTCCTCCCTTCGCCTACTTCACCCACGCATCTGCAGGCCGGCGCTTGTGCCCATCGTGATCGTCTACCTCTCCCCACCTTCGCCGCTCTGTGAGCGTGCCTCTCTTTCTGCAAGGCTCGACTCTACATTACTTTCTACATGTGGTAACTCGCTGGGAAACCATCCAGCCGGGGCACCAGTATCAGCAAGCTGATACTCGAGGGGACACCGATAGGCCTTGCTATCTCATCCTGGCCTGTCGCCGCCACCGTCAACGCTTGACCAGGCCAGGCCAGTCGCTCGCTTTGCTGTGTTGTACCAGCCCACTTCTCTCTTGTCTTCATTGTCGTCATCCTTTTGACCCACTTTCTCTCCTTTACAACACCCTTCTCCAGATATAATTTCCCCGTCCCAAACTCCTTTTCCATCCACCGAACCTAGGCTATTCTTGTCTCATCCGAACCCCCCCACCACCCATCGTGGTCAAAACCTAGAACGGCCTGCCGTTCCACTGGACCACCCCGGAGGATCTACTCGTGACCGTTGGTCGCACTTACTCCGTCCTTATCTGACACTCCGATACACCTCGGAACCTTGGTTCCTGGTTTACCCGCTACCGCCTAAGAGGGTCATGATCGAAGACTAAAGCATTGGCTTCTACTTGACTCAGGGTAGATCTCAAAAGGGGGCGGAACTCTAGGGCGTGAGCGGAAGTACGGCTTGGCTTGCCACGACATCCATTCCGTGGATACTGATGGTGTTCAATGGCTTCTCGTAGACGCCTCCCATTATCAGTCCCCCCTCCGCCTCACCTCTTCGCCCTTCCGTTCTCTCCCTAACAGCCTCATCCATCTGTGACACTCTGACGGTCTATCCCCGGACCTTCTCAGCGCCATTTTAGTCTCGCGTCTCGGTCTCGATGAAAGTCAGTCTGTGGAAGTCGGCCGCTGGCACTGGCCGCCAGAAGACGGGCCAGTCTGTCCGCGGCAGAATCTCCAACCCTATCCCCATTCCGAACCCCGCCGACAAGGCGTTCTCCGTGCTGGACCCCGGACCCGCCGTGACGGCCTCGTATGGCTCGGATGACAGGGACCACCCGGCCCCTCAGCGCCCTCCGCCCTCCCAACCCCGCTATCAGTCCGCTGCGTCGTCATCCTCCCTGCCGCACAACGGCTCTTCTCCTATCTTGGAGCACGTCTCCGAAGGTTCACATGGCAAGGGAAATGGTTCAAACAACAGTTTGCCCACATCCACAGCACCGGCTAGCCACCCTGCCCCAAGTCCCGGTTCCGGTTCCGCGAGGAATTTATCAGGCAGGACGACGAACCAACCGGCCCATATACGGCATTCGGCAATAACTGCGTCATCTCAAAGGACGGGCAACACCAACGCCAGCAATAACGACTTTCCCCAGCGCAAGAAGTCGACAATACGCGGCGCCCTCAGCAAACTATTCGGTCGCAGAAGGAAGGGTGGTAGTCAAGCGTCATCCACGGGCCCGGGAGCTAGTTTGGACACCTCTATCCAGCACCGTAGTGTAAGTCTTCAGTCTCATACTGGCCATTGATTCGCGAGCATCCGAGACAATTCAGCAATTGGGGGGAGGAGGGGCAACCTACCAACGTTGCGTCGCTAACATGGTCGTCTTAGGATCTTTCCTCCCTCGGCAGAATCGGTAAAGACGGCGAGCCCAAGCGATCTGCATCGTTGCCAATAACCGAATATGACCGAGCTCTACGTTCACACTCTATCGGCCCCCAGGATATAACTGCGATAGAGAGCACACACACCTCCTTCCAGGCGGACTTCAGCTTTACGAGACGACGGGCGGCTACTGCAAGCAGTCAGCTATACCTGCCGATCCGGGCAAGGGATAGCGAGCTCGCCGGTCTTTCACCGAGACCCGCTAGCACACATGCTCGTAGCGGTGGGGCACTGGGTGATACAGATCCAAACGAGATTGGCCGGGCTATTACGAGTGACCTCGCGGCGTTACGAAGGCGATCAAGAAGTTTGTCCGGCCTCGAAGATATAGGTGGTGCTAGAAATGGCGGTGTTCGGCGGCGGAGCGACGAGATTCGGTACTGGAGAGATAGTTACGGGACTGGGCTCATATCCCCACTCTCATCTAACATTCCCGAAGGGGATGATGAGAGAGGCGCTGTTGTTGTCGACCCTCCTGGGGAGAGGTCATCCGCAGAGAGGTCAAGGTCACCCCCCGAACCATTCCATTTCGGGTCGCTGGCAACCATGAACGAGATGGCCGGGATGAAGATTACCCAGGCGGCCAGCCTAGAAACTCGGACCGCCGATCTAGAGGCAAGGATGCGCCACATAGAGGGCGTTGTCACCCGCCTCTGCAATGCAGTTCCCGGTTTCGGGGCGCAAGCGTTCGGCCGGGAGCCGGTTCAACCTCCAACAGTCTCTAACACGACTCTTGCATACGCGGGTAGTGCAGGTGCTCCCGATCCTTCCCTCTATAGGACAGAGTCTCAGGATGGGGGGGCATCCGTAACCTACAGCAGCTCTCGTCCCTCGGAAGAAGCGAGATCATCCTTCGGCGAAGTACCGACGCTTGTCGGATCGCTTCACCCACCGCCCGGCGCTCGTCACCCGGCCGCCAGACGCCCCATTTCAAATTCCACCATCCGCGGGGCCGCAAGCCTCCCCGCGCTGTCGAAGGAAGCGAATGGCGCGCTGACCGTGGATCACTACACGACCCTCTTGGCGCTCATCGAAACCGAGCGATCGACCAGGCGTGTCTTGGAAGCCCAGATCAGGAAGCTGTCGCATACTGTTCACGTGCTAACGAAGCAGGCGGGGGCCAACCTGCAGCTCGAACCGCCCCCGACGGCAAGGTCCTTTGGGGGACAGTCGGCATTCGACGAGGATACAACCGACGACGATGACGATGAATCGGAAGGAGGTACCGCGAAGAGGAGGTCACCGAAGCTCGAGGACTCGGGCATAGGTGCGGGGCTGGAGGACACTGATGACGAGAACATGTCAGATACGTTCGCGGGCCCGCAAGAGGAGAGGACGTTTGGCTTCGGGGCCTTTGGGGAGGAACTGCGTGACGATGATGAGGACGGGAATAGGAAGAAGGCGGCGAGGACGCTATCGCTAAGCCAGTTAACTGCAGGCAATAGGTAGCCAGGCGGGACTTATACGATAGCATACCCTTTCCCCTGTTTCCCGCCAGCACAGGGTGGATTACTTGATGGGCTGTCTGGTATGGCGTCTAAGCAGGAAGGTGGGTTGATTTTTTCTTTTTTCTCTTCCTGGACGGTGGACGATCTGGGTACATGTAATGACGAGGGGGGGAGGGGCAGAGGTCTGAGCATTTGGCATGAGCGTTACTATTTGCCGGCATCTCATGTGTATGACTATGGGATTTTTCCTTGAGTTATACCTGCAGGCGTTGATTCGTTATTTGGATTTATTTCCGATCATTTCTGGCCGTGTTTTAGTTTGATGGGCGAGCTTCTGAGGCCTCGTCCTTAGATAGGAGAGGTCTGGGCGGTCGAGGGATAGATATCCCTAATGGTCATGAACGCTCTCCTGGTGAAGCGAATGCTAGGAGGATCCTCGAGGGACCACCTTTTGTACAATAGCTGAGGGCGTCAATGCGATGGTTGAATCGGACTCGGAATATTGATCTTCGGAGCTCTCTCAGAGGTCTTTGTAAAACCGATCTCACCCAGCTACGGGCATGGTTCTCGTGAGGTTTTTGACCTATTTTTTTTTATTTCCCATAAAGAGCACATGGTGTTCTAGTCGCCAATACTTTGGTAAAGTGAGACCGCTCGAGCATCATAACACAGGATGGAGCTAAAGTGCGTGTTTCCTGACCTTCGAGGAGTGCTGGTGTAGTGGTACGAAATGTTTCGGGAGGACAAGTCAGATGTCTCGTGTAAGACAAGGTGTGTGTGATTAATGGGTGAGTGGACGTGGTCATCTGATGTCATTTGGTGGAATTGGCGGGGTGGTTATTGACTGTTAAGGACATATTACAGGTGTGTACAGAGTAAAAAGTCTTCTATTTAGATGCCCGTGGACTCTCTCGGAAGTATGGTATTGAGTGAAGATACTGATAGCTGGGTGAGAGCAGCTGGATGGAGTATCCAATGCATTCTATGTACATTGATACGACCCTCCCCCCAATCCAGCCACGAGACTGATATGAACAGACGGATGTTGCGGTAGTCGCTGATATTTGCTTGTATAATCTGCATTGAAGGATACCCTGCCCTGTTGCTTACCCCAACTATCATCATCTCGTTCTTTCGCCTAGGACCACGTCGGGCCGTAGGCACATATCCTCGCCGGCGTTCTCCCCCGAGCTGGTCTCATCTTCTGCCCTCGCAGTTCCTCATATCCAGGAAGCATATTTGGAAGGACTGCTCAAGCGGCATGTAGCTCAAGAATGCTCGCGCCTATCTAGGAGCCATAAGGGCTACCCAACAAGGCAGCATCTGTGGCAGGTCTCATAACATGCCCGTGTGTGCCTCGTAGTCCTCGACTAGCAATCAATATTGCCCGGATTGGGCCCTGTAGGGCTGGCGATCCGCCATGGGCAGCCGCCGTCGAGGGATACTAGACCGCAACAGCACGTCGCATAAGACCTGCCCGGGTACGGATTCAAGAGTAAGAGTTGCACCCAGTGCACAAGTATCTTGATTGGCCTGTCCCATGTCGTCTTTTGCTATGAACTTACCTGGTTCCTAGTTGCCTGTCTTCATGCAACGGAATATTTCTCTCCCCGCCTGGGCGGGGGGGCGTACCTGTATGTATTCGTACGAGTAGGGTTTAATAGGAGGCGGTCATGCTTAGAGACACACGGCTACGTCATACATGGTGGGATGTGGGGAAAGAACGATGGGCGGGGCAGGGGTCACTAGTATGATGGAGCGGTCAAGGGCGGCGCTTGGTTGGGACTCCTGGCGTGATTAATAAGATGTCGTGTCGTATGAGTACGAATGAAAGTACAGCGTACGCGGTCATGTTTGTTTCGTATTGTTTACCTAGGACTGGTGGGGTTCTATCTCTCCATGGGTGTGCATTGTTGCTGGAATGCACAAGCAGATGGATGGAACAAGGCTAAAGACCATGGACGGGGACTGACAGTGGGGGCATGTTCGTTCCGCTTCCGCTTTCCATTCCGATTAGTTGTACTTCTTGTAATCCTGGGGAGTGGAATTAGGATGGAAGATGGCTACATCACTGGAAAAGGGGGCCACAAATTCACAAGTGTGCATAGAGAATAAGGAACAGTAAGAGTGTTAGGCGAGAGGCTCGAGAGGATGGATAGGGAAATGTGATCGTGGCTCGGGTGGTAGTACACGACGAGTACTACGTACCGAATAGCCCAGCTGGGCCGCCATGGTGGGCAAGTGTAGTGGCGTCACTCATCACACGCATGCTTGCCGCCCCACACTCCCCGCTCTTGATGCCCCCAGCATGCCACCCCCGCCCCCTGCTATTGCACCTGCCGCCGCGCTCCCCCAGCGCCCAGCGCGGATCTGCTGAGGAACCGCTATGATTATGGTTGTCACTCTCCGTACTCATACCCTCCCTCCACCCCAACCAATCCAGCGAGACACTGCCACGAAGTCTAAGTCGCAACAAGATAGGCTGGCGTGGTCCCTCACCGTTTCCTCAGCCCGTCCCCTCCACTATCATCTCCCCTCGTAAACATTCTCATACCACGACATCTTTGTTTCTTCTTTCCCTTTTCCTATTTGTCCTCCCCTCCCCTTACCATCATCTACCCTTACCTACCACTTTCTTCTCCAAACACCCCTTATCTCTGGCGCCGTTTCTTCACCTGATAACGGCCGGCCATCAGTACATGCCCAGAGACAGAGAAGGCGGGGTTCCGGCCTTTGGGATTCACAGTGTACGTGTACGCTTACACACCACGCCGTCTCTCTCCCCCTTTTGCCTGTACGACGCCTAAGGCTCCCATCGCCTCTCATCATCACGCAGTTACGCGTTGACACGGATCTGGGCTTCCTCATCACTCTATTCGACGGGGAGAAAAAAAAACAACTCTATTGTGGCCCAAGGATCTAAACCGTGAGGCGTGTAAGACCGTAATAATCCTGATCCCGCGATATGGACCTCCGCTCGCAGCAGCAGCAGCAGCGCCGGCAAGGACGACTGGTGACGTCGTCGTCGGCCCCCTCACAACAGCAACGCAATGATGGTTTGACTCCCTCCCTCTCCCGCTTCCTAAGCTACGCGTATAAGAAAGTTTACTAACGATTACTTTTCTCCTTTCCTCAGAGTCATGGGTAGAGATCGCCTCCCAGCCGTCCTCCTCCTCCCTCTCCTCCATCGGCGATGAAATCATAACTACCGGCCTCCGCGTCGCCGGCTCCTACCCCCCGCGGAGACGCCGCTCCTACCCCGCGCGGAACACCTACCAACCTGCCAACCCACCGCCGCAGGCCGGCGGCGCGAGCAGCCAGGAGGAGTATGAGGCGAGCGGTAGCGAGGACGATAGGGCGCTGGCCAGCTCGATGGAACAGTCGGCACCCACGCAGGTCCCCTCCCTGTCCCGCTTTGGCGCTCAGCCGGAACCAGATACGGACTCGTCTGAGGAATATGACGACGACGACGACGAGAATGCCACTACGCTGGGCGCAAGGGGCACAGGCGACTACGTTTTCCGTCCGCAGCCCAACGCCTTCTCGAACCCGCCGAGCGCCGTGTCGCGGAGACGTCACTCTACCAGCTCGCGCCCACCGCAACGATCGCAGACGAGGGCCGCCCCGCGCCAGCCTGACTTCCTCTCGCCTGCGTACCAGGCTGACAACGATGCCGCGCTGCGGGCATCCCTCACCACTCTACTCTCCTGCGCGGCCGCCGCGCGGGGGCTGAGCAAGCAGAAGGAGGAGGAGGGCCATAGGGAGAGCAGGGGGAGTCCCACGGCCGGCGCCGTGGCGGGGACGAGTAACCAGCCGATGGAACTCCGCCTCGTCCCCGAGTCGGACCTGATGGGTGAGGCGTCCCCTCGCTCCCGACCCGCCGCTGCATCCCCTCCCGCCGCTGCCCCGAGCGTTTCTCCTTCCCCCGCGCGATCACCGTCTAGGACTGGGAAGTCCAAGAGGGCTGCCACGGCACTCCGCGGCACCCGGGCGAGCAAGAAGAAGAGGACCGAGGAGTCGGCGGCGCTCATGAGTCCCACGCTCATGACATGGGTCGTCTCGGCCGGGGTCGTGGTCCTCGTGTCGGTGGTGGGCTTCGGGGCTGGGTACGTCATCGGGCGGGAGGTGGGGAGGCAGGAGATCCTGGCGGGGTCGACCACGGCCGCCGCGGGCGCGAGCGTGAACGCCTCGGATGCGGGGTGCGGGAGGGAGGTCATGAGGTCTTCCGTGAGGAGGCTGAGGTTCGGCGGGATCGGGAGGACGGCTGTTACTTCCTAAGGTTGGGGGTAGTACAAGGGCGTTTCATTTCTATTCTATTTTTTGGGGGGAGTTTGGGAGGGACGTTGATGATGGATGACTGCATGACGGGGAAACATTCATCGGCGACGGAAACACGGGACTTTGACTGACAGTGCCGTATATACCCTGTTTCGGGTCGGCTTTTTCATATGTTTTTCTTCTTACTCTTTCTTTCGTTTCTTTCTACCCGCTTTTTTTTCGGACCAAGGTAAGGAACGCCTATGATGAAACGGGAAATGGAAATGATATCATTGAAATGGACTTTGAACACGAGGCTGTAATGGGCGATATAGTTTGCCCAGCATTAATATCACTAAAGACTGCTTGCCGCACGGGGATCCCCTCGACCTCTTTTACTCGTATATAAGAAACATTGTGTTGGTTCCAGCTCCGGGATGGGATTTCTAGCACTGGGATGTAAAGGCGGTCTGTTATTTTTCGAATTTAATGGAAAAAGTTCATGTTGGGTAAAATCCATGTTGGAGCATGTTATGTACATTGATACTCTCTCCAGACCTCAGCCACCCCCGCAAGAAAGGTGCTTCATGGCACTTTCTCGCGGCGACAAGCTCCTGTTCTTCCTGGCTCATCCTAGCTACTGGATGCTGGGGCGTCGTGGCATCTTAAAAAAAACCTCCCGGGCTACCATCTGTTAGCTTGATCCGAAACCTTCTGGAGGCCCTTTCCTTGTCTAACCCCTACCCGCCTAGCGCCGCAAGGTCAAGCGGGACGCTGCTCCCCCGCCCGGCCCGGTACTTCTTGGGCCCGCCCGAAAACTGCCTCGGGGGCGGCAGGTACGTCTCGTCCTTGAACCTCCACCGGCTATCGTCCACTACGAACCTCCCACCGCCCGAGTGAGAGACCGAGTCGGAGCCGGGTGAGGTCAGCCCCTTGGTTGGACTCGGGGATTTTGCCCCGTTGGGCCCGAGGGTGAAGGAGCTGGGATCGAGCATAGATGCCCGGATCGGGGCTGGCGCGTTGGAGCGCGGGGGAGGGGATGCTGTCGTTGGGGGGGGTGGAGGGGGCGCGGCGGAGGGGGAGGCCTGGCCGGCTGCTCGGATGGCAGCTTGCACTGCGAGACTGGGGGTTATGCCTGCTGTAGGGGGCGAGTTTGCCGGCGGAGGCGGAGGCGGTGGGGGGGGGCCGGGAGTGTGGAGCGGCTCCTGGCGGCGGCGGCGGCGGTGGGGGAGGAGCAGCCGGAGAGGTGGAGGACGCGGGTGGAGGTGGGGGCCGAGGCGGAGGAGGAGCGAACGAAGGCGATGCCGACTGTGGGGGTGGAGGGGGCGGCGGAGGAGCGGCGGGAGATGTCGGCTGGGGAGGGGGGCGAGGAGGAGGAGCCGCGGGCGATCGGGAAGGCGGCTGTGGTGGTGGAGGGGGGGCTGAAGGCGGCGCTGGAGCGGATGAAACCGGAGGCGGAGGTGGCGCCGGCGCGCCGGGGAGCGGAGGGGGATGTGATGCCGGAGCCGACGGCTTTCGAGATGTCGGGAGGGACGGCTTCTTCCCAACAGGCGGTGGCGGTCCCTTCGCTGACGCTATTGATGCCATCGAATTCGGCCTTGAGCTGTCGTTGAGAGTCTTGCGCAGGTTCGCTACAGATGGCACGGCAGGCGTAGGTCGGCCTGGGAACGGCGGTGCTGCTGACACCGGAGGCTTTGGAGCGGAGGACATCGGGGGCTTCGGCGCAGAGGATACGGGTTCTGAGTCGGAGGCAGATGATCTCGCTGTGAGTATATGTCAGTAACGAAAAAAAACGTAGTCGGTTCGAGGTCGAGGGCTATGGGAGCAACAAACGTACCACCAGTATCGACTCCTCCCCCTCGCTTTTTGAGTTTGGGCATCCCCCCGGCGAAAAGACCACCGAGTTGGGGAGCTCCGTCCATGCTTCCGGCTGGCGTGTGTCCCTTGCTCGCTAGGTCGCTATTACTCCTCGGTCGGCCTCCGGGCGCTGGCGGCGCCAGTCCGCCGGGCGGTTTGGGGGCCATGCCCGGGACCGGCGGCGCTCCACCGACGGGAGGCCCTCCGCCCCCGGATCCGGACGACCCCGCGAGCAAGGGTGCCGAACGATCGTTCGTAACAGCCTTCTTGAGGGCTCTGCCCTTACTGATGTCGGACAACAAGGCATTCTGTCCCGGCGGGGGTTAGATGACAGGCTGCGCAAAGAGCGGGGACGGACATAGCTCAACATACCCTATTTCCTCCTGCTGGAGGGCGTGATGGAAGGTTCCCTGCTGGCGGAGGAGGTGGGGGAGGGGGGGGGCCGCCTAGCATAGGAGGAGGCGGCGGCGGGGGAGGCGGAGGCGGCGGCATTGTGAAGGTTGCTGGAGGGGGACAGTCCTCTCCGTACGATGAGCTGGTTCAGCCTGGGCCAGAAAATGCGTCTTCGTTTCGGGATCAGGAGTCCCTGTCCGTCCTCGATGAGCGGACTTGACCAAGGAGCTCGGGCTATCGGCTGGATCTGGCCGAGAAAGGAGCTGCGAGTAGTGGCGTGTGGCAAGAAAGGGCGCGGAAAGTGTTGTGTCAGAGCTCGCTCTCGCTCGGAAGCGAATGTGAGTTTTCGGTTGGGGAGATCAAGCTGTTTCGGCAAGCTTGTGGAACGCTAGTTGGAATGGTGGGCAAACCGGGCGAAGTTGTTGAAAGGGAATACGGAGGTTGGATGGTTTCGTCATTCTCCCCTTTCCATGTGGTTCTGGCGTTCATGGAGGCCTTGGGCGGCAGGGCAGGGGCGTAGTAGATACGAGGGTACGAGTACTAAAGTACGTACGTGGATTCGAGGTCCTAGATCCACTTTTATGCTCTTAGCGGCCTCAAATTGCTTGTGCTCGCATGTGTGGTCCACTGTGAGGGGAGGAAGAACGGGCTAGCGAATGATAAGTACTCTCAGGTACTCTAGCATGTGGTATTAGATAGAAGTGACAAATTATGTACATCTCTATCTCTTCGTGGCGTCCTTCTATGGGAGACTCTCCAAGATTTTCTCTAAACTAATCACTCGCGCCGCGACCATCTTCAAGGTTCCTCGACGCATTGGCTACCACCATCACGGAAAATAGCGGCCTTGCATCGAATACCTAGTGCCCCGACCGTCCCGGCCACAATCGCCAATCGCAAATATGTCGCGGCCCTCGGTGCAAGGCACCAGGCACCTCTGCCGACACACCCTCGCCAGTCCCATCCCGACCCAGACTCTCCGGCCCCTTGCCATACACTCAGCAACGCCGGCCACGAGGCAGCTACGCCGCCGACTATGCCAGCAGGTGGTTCGGAGGAATTATGCGACGGCATCAGTTTCGACTCCGCCGTCGATACCGACAGCCCCCGCGGACTCGGACTCGTCGGCGACACAGAGGAGGGCCTTGCCTGATCTGACAAAGTTGGTGTCCGTCGTCGACCAGACGAGGAACCGGTTCCTCTCGGCAGGCGGGATACCCTCCTCCCAGCTGGCCCTCGTCGCGCTCAAGACCTGCCAGACGGCGGCCTCGACCCTAAAACCCCACCTGAACAGGAGAGACTTCCGGCCGCCGTCCAACGCCAGCTCGGACCTGCTGGCGCTCGGCAGCAACGGCTCGAAAGCCAGCGCCAAGGCGATCCAGAAGGAGCAGTCCCTGATCAAGGACACCGCCGACAACATATCACAGGCCGCGTACGACATCGTGGCGAGCCCCAACGTCGTCATCACGCCCGAGATCCTCGAGCTCTACGTCGACGTCCAGTCCCAGCTGAGCCGGCCCAGCACCATCCCCGACGTCTTCGAGCTATTCGCGACGAAGCCCCTGCCGAAGAAGGCCGGGGCGGACGGCTCCGTCACCTACAAGGAGCGGTTCCGGAACAGGCCCGACGCGGCCATCGAGCTCGACGTGGCGGACAAGGCGCTCAAGGCGGCCATGGCGGCCAAGGACCTCGACGCGGCCATCGGCATAGTCGAGGCGTGCTACACCGGGAAGCCGTTCCTCATCCAGAAGCTCCTCCGCACCGCGGCGGTCCCCGGGATGCTCGCCGTGGCGGCGCCCTTCGTGATATATACCCTCGCGCACCAGTTCGCCGCCGCCCACTTCAACGTGGACCCCGTGATGGCCACGAAGATCACCTTCGCCGGGGGCATGACGTATCTCATCTTCACCGGCTCGCTAGGTCTCATCTCGAAGGCTACGACGGCGGATCAGATGGTCCGCGTTACGTGGGCGCCGGGCGTGCCGCTGCGGGACCGGTGGATACGAGAGGAGGAGAGGGCGGCGCTGGACAAGGTTGCGCTGGCGTGGGGGTTCAAGGAGACGTGGAGGCATGGTGAGGAGGCCGGCTCGGAGTGGGCCTGCCTGAGAGAGTATATTGGCCAGAAGGGGATGATATTGGACAGGATTGAGTTCATGGAAGGGATGAACTGAGTGATGTAATCGCCGGCGGCGTGTATAGATGCGAGTGCCACATCTCGCCCTGTACTTACTTTTGTATAATAGAAGAACCCACACCTCCGGCTTTGACTGGGCTAGAATAAGACTTGTATTAATGCGTCTGCGTCGTCAAGCCGGTCGGATATCCCGCCCGTGTTAAACACGCGAGCCGGGCGTCATAATTTAGGTATGACCGGTTTTAGCAGGCGGTGAGACACAACCAAGGAGTCCAAGTCAGAGTACAAGCAAGTATTAGCTTCCGGGTTTGGCGGGGTGTTTGTCGGATTGCCCCGCTACGCTTTCCAGCAGGCCCAAATTCTAGAACGCCACCGAATCCTACCCATAGCTCCTCAACTGGCACTCTCGCCCGGCATTATAGCTGAACACACATCTACATTACCCTTTCCGTGGACGTGCCATTTTATCAGCGATACAAGGGATATACTGCTCTACCAATAGCCGAAATGTCTCTAAAGTGCGTCCACAAAGGATGTGGCAAGAGCTTCAATGAGGGCTCCGAAGAGGTCTGCATCTATCACCCTGGACCTCCCGTCTTCCACGAGGGCCAGAAGGGTACGACACCAACCCCCGTACCCGTCCCCGATAGACACCCCGGCCCGCTGACAGATCCCATCCCCGAGCAGGCTGGAAATGCTGCAAACCCCGAGTCCTCACCTTCGATGAGTTCATGACCATCCCGCCCTGCACGGAGGGCCGCCACTCCTCGACCGACAAGCCCCCGGAGCTCGAGAAGGGGAACCAGGACACGGATTCCGAAATCGCCGCCAAGATCGAGAGCCTCAACGCCGCGGCGCCCACGAGGAAGCCCATCGCGGCTCCCCAGCACATCCCCACCCCGCCGCCCCCGCAGCCCGAGTCGGAGGACGACGACCCCAGCCTAGAGATCCCCGACGGCGCGGTCTGCAAGAGGAGGGGGTGTGGCGCGAAGTACAAGGCGGGAAGCGCCAGGGAGGGGGAGTCGTGCGTCCACCACCCGGGCGTGCCCATCTTCCACGAGGGGAACAAGGGGTACTCGTGCTGTAAGCCGCGCGTGATGGAGTTTGAGCAGTTCATGAATCTAGAGGGCTGCGGGAAGAAGGATAGGCACCTGTTTGTCGGAAGCGGGAAGGACAAGGATAACAAGACGGGCGCGGGTGGAGAGGAGATTCTCGAGACTGTCAGGTGAGCTCCATGGCCCCTTCCCTTCCACCGAACCCGAAACCCTTCCGGGGGGGAATTCGAAAATGAGTGGCATGGTTTTGGGGGGGAGCGGCGGCACTAATACTATGGGGCAAACAGGAACGACTTCTACCAGACCCCGACGACCGTCATCGCGTCCTTCTTCCTGAAGAAGATCGTCAAGGACAAGTCGACGGTCAAGTTCGGCGAGAACAAGATCGACCTCGACCTCGTGACGTCCGACTCGCCGCCAAAGCGGTACACCGCCGAGATACCCCTCTTCGCTGCCATCGACCCTGAGAAGACGTCGTTTAAGATCCTGGGTACGAAGCTCGAGGTTACGCTGGCGAAGGCGGACGGCGCCTCGTGGGCTGTCCTGAGGAGCGACGACACGCATACGGGGGAGATATTCCAGGTTGGGAGGGCAGGGAGTCTGCGTTAAGCCGCCGCCTCAACAGGAAGAGAAAATCAAAAAGGTACCAGATCTCAAAGGGCCATGTTAGAGAACGCAAGGGGTGTGCTCTTGCACCAAACAAGAATAAATATCTCTCTCGACTTGACTATTATTATATTGTTCCGTACTAAGGATCTGGGTCGCTGTGACAGGCCGTCAACAGGTGCTGTCAGCTGATATTATATCGCCTTCCTTGACAGATCTGCCACCCATTACGAGAGCACGTAGGCAACAGGGGAGGCGAAGCTTATCGCCCCTAATCAGTCACCTACCCCTCCAACCCACCCACACCCCATCCCACCAACCATCAAAGCAGACCTCCATAATATATTGAGCTCCCAACCTCAATCTCAACACCACCACGCCTCCTAGGCCAAGCCTTACGATGGAAACTCCGAACCCACACAAAACCCCACTGGTAGCGCCCCCTACCGGCACCAACAACACAACGCCAAACCTAACGATCAACACATCCGCCCAGCCCACGACTCCAACCCCGACCCCGCCCGCGACAGCAGCCGCCACCACCCCGCAGAGCGCCTCGCCCCCGCGGCCCCCCATAAGCCCCATAACGCCGACCCTCGGGCCCGCCGACAAGCCCGGCAGCGAGGGCGGGCTCGGGGCCTTCCCGCCGCGGCAGACCTACGCCCACGCGCAGCCGAATCAGGTGGGCGTCCCCGCGCCGCAGCCGCGGCCCATCCTCTTCGACGAGAACCCCGACGCGCTGGCGCTGAGGAGCGCCATCGCGGTGCTGCAGATGCAGAAGAGGCGCGCGGAGGGGGACATCGTGTCGCTGCACCGCGCGAAGGAGGCCGCGCTCAGCGACGCAGAGGGATTCACGAGGGACCTCGGGGCGGGGAGGATACGGACCGGGCCCTCTGCGGGCGGGGGTGGTGGCGGTGATGATGATGACGATGGCGAGGACATGGATGGGGAGGAGGAGGGGCGCGGCAAGGAGGCGAAGCCGTGGAGCGAGCTGCCATCCCGCCAGGACGTCGTGCGGTGCCCGCCGATAAACTGGTCCAGGTACGCCGTGGTCGGGGAGTCGCTGGACAAGATGCACGACGAGCAGAGGGAGGCCCCGACCCTAGGCGTCCCCGCGACTCTGGGCGCCGGCGGAGCCTTCGAGTTCAAGGGCGATGGGGACAGGAGGGGCTTCACGGGCATCGCGGCGCCATACACGCCGGGACGGGACAAACTTGCCGATAAGAAGCCCAAGGCGTCAAGGAGGTAACTGGCTGGGAACATGTGGTGTATCGGAGGGCTCGGGGGATTCCTCTAGAGGAGGCGAGGTCTCAAGATCCGAAACTTATGAGTTTACGAGTTTGTACGTTACACGAGTATGAAGGCGTTTATGGGTTGGCTTGCATCACATCATTCAAGGCACAGCGCTATCGCGTGCTGTCGGCGTTGGAGGAAGCATTTTGCCTTGATGGCAGAGAGTGGATTGCATCGCGGAAGGATGTAGAGATTCCGTGTCATTTCACCGCGGGCGGATTTGCCCCTGAACAAGGGATAGATAATAGTTCTCGCGAAAATAGAGGACTGCTAAGCACACAAAGCCCCCCCGGCCAACCGCAGAACTGGTCCCAGGGCAAAGGTACTCGAATGCCTATGCCCATGATGTCTAGGGCTTCAGTCCTAATGAGAGAGGCGAACCCCCTGATACGACGCGGCTGTAGACCGAAAGGAAGAGCAGGTGTGAATCGATTATTAAAAGAAATAATTTAAGGACATGGTGACTTGGAAAAGAACCTCGTAAACACAATCCGCCAGAACTTCCGATCCCCTGTGGTATGCCGGCCTGACCCCGAACGCCGAAGAGTCGCAAGAGCGACGAGCCGTCCCAAACTTCCGTTGCTAGCCTCAAGTGGGCATGGTCATGATTTAAGAAGAAAAAAACGAGTGATGCAAACGCTAGTTCTCCCCACAAATGGTGGACTACTAAACGTAGGACTGAGAGCACCGAACCTTACGCTTCAGGGAAGTCCCTAGAACGGGTATTAGTTTCGTGAACATCTAGTAAGGAAGGGAACGGGGAAGAGATGCCTCACTCCATGCTTCTCTGGACGGATCTCCGGAGCTTTCGGTTGTAGGCTTTCCTGTCCTCTGGCTTCTTTCCCCAATATAGCGCATGCGCCTCCGGGTTCACGATCGTCCGGGGATCGTAAGCCGGGTTCTCCTCCTCTAACGCCGAAAAGACGGCATCGATATGTGACCGAGCGTCCTCGCGCTTCTGATGGTTGGGGAAATAGCAGATGGTGCCGTCTGCTGCGATCCTGTGGTGGAATATTTTCGTCTCAAACCGCACGCGCGGCTGCTCCTCCGGGAACCGGGGGCTGAAGTGTATCCTGAAACGGAGCAGGCCGCCATCGAAATTCGACATCGCCGGGCCGAAGTAGGTGACCAGCCATACAAAAGGATTCTCGTTTTCGAGCTGTACATGATGGGGTATATCGTCCCGCTTGAAGCTCTCCAAGACCTGGCTGTATTGGTTGTGCAGGTTGACAGCAATGGTGCCATCCTTCTCAGTCTCCTTCGAGCCTTCAACGGCCCACGTTTCCAGCTCAACATCCAAGGCTGACTTGATGTTCCGCAGCCGGCGTTCCAGTTCCGCGTAGTTGAACTTCCCATCCATGATATTACTGGATCCCTCGAATGGCATTCTGGTGAAACTTTGGCCGTCCTTCACCTCGGCCTTCCCCTTTCGAACCGTTGCGAGGTACGAGTCGAAGTACCAGAGGAATCTCTGCTTGCAGAGATCCTTGAACGGCTCGAATGGGGCGTTCGTTTCGTCGAGGTCCTGAATGTCAATGTCCATATCGTCCCGCTCAAGAGCCGACTTGTTCGCGTTCCCCTTGATCGAGTCCGAGCTAAGTCCCAAATAGTCCTCTAGCCGCTGAATGACACTAATTCGTAGGGTCTCGTGCCGAATCTTCAACCCAACCAATTACTATTAGCCATTGGTACCCTGGGTATGCGGTATTACATCGTCGATAGTCCTACCTTCTGAACATAGTCGGCCTGGTTCTTCTTATCGTTGGCGTCATTCGCATCCTCGAAGCCAGGTTCATTCTCATACGGGTTGGATGACATGAGGCTTTGGATGGAGAGAAGGATTGACTCTAGGCCTTGCGCAGCTGACCACTCCTCACCCCTCTCACCGCGCCAGGTTCTGCGAAGCGATGTCAGTCATCAAGTGGCTCGCGTCCACGCCTAGCACGGCTCATGAAGAAATCCTATACGTTGGTGATAGGGACGGCTAAGGGGGCAATGCCAGCCATAGTCACCGGAACAACAATAACGCACCCTAGAATGGACCTAGTATAATATGTTAGCAACACTTCCGGCCCCCGACAAGTCGAGATTGGGTATAGCATACAAGCAGACCTTGCCGCTCGCGTAGATATTGGGGTTGAAACGACATCGTCCGGAGTTGGTCGTGACTGCTGTTACATTGGGCGACTTCCGAGGGTAGTCTGATACAACAGCCCGGTAGTCGTTAGCTGGGTTCTGATCATGTCGATCTCGTAAGATCTAGAGGCGGGGCTTCAAAGCTTACCCTTATTGAACTTGACTGCGAACTGTTGAAGCCAACCTGTTAGCAAAGATACAGAGATCCCCAAATTATAAAACGAGATCGTGATGCAACCATGGTGGGTAGTACCTCGAAGAACCCAAACTCGTACGGAGTCTCGTGGGGCCCCATGATCAGGGCCTTAACGCTTCGGACATCGGCATCTCGACATGCGACGGCAAGTGCTATGACAAGAGAACGGGAGCGCATTAGCAAAGCGAGAGCTGAGAAGTGATGAGCGGTAGAGTTTTGGAACTCACACAAATCTGAGTCCTTTTGTAGGTCGTAGAGTTCCTGGGTAGTGAGAAGCTGTCAGCCTTACGACCACACGCGGGGAATGAGGAGGGGGAGCTTGATGTGAGATGGTGATGACGAGGATGTGGGGTACTTGTCGCGTGCTGGGTAGAAGTGAAGCTCTTACTTTCGTTATCCGGATTACCGACTGGTCAGCCATGATGAACAGCTGCTGAGAAAGGCGCCTTCCTAGCGGAGAACAAATATGGCGACGAGGTCGTGGGAGGTGGGAAGTGGGAAGTGGGAGGTGTTGGTAAGTAAGTGTCACGGACCGGGGATGTGGGTGTTTGTAGCTTGGGTTGGAGGGGCAGGAGGGGCAGTGTGGTGGAGTTGGGTTGACTTGGAGTAGAGTGTAGAGTTGGGGCTGTCAAACTTTTGGAATAGGGCGGGTGGAGAGCTGGATTGTCCGATCCTGGCTCAAGGCAACCGCATGCAGTTGGGGTTGAACGTGGGGCCTTTTTAGGCTGGGAGGGGTGGGTGTGCCTGCCTTCAACGTCGAGGGGTCGGCGGCACTTGCCTGTCTTCTCATACTGTTGGTTAGGCATAGTAGAACAGGCTGTCACATGGTAGGCTCATCTACTTTTTTATACATAGCTCCTTCCTCCTGCCAAAACATATCAAGAGGCAATACCTTGCCTCCCATGTAACCCGGATGTAATACTGCCTGGCACGCCCGCATTTGATAGGTATTAATACTCCGTCGTTCTGATTAGGCATTCGCCTTTCATGGCTGGAGACAATGGCGGGGAGGTGGGGTGTCAGTCCTACTAGAGTAGGTATACGAGTACGGGTAAGACAAGTACAAGTGTAGAAGGTGTGGGGGGGGACAGTCAGCCACAACGCCCAGGCCCCGCGTCTGCAATGCACCGTCGCGACCGGCGAGCGCGTCGGCGATTTAATTGTTTTTTGACGACAGCGATCCATGGCCGAATCTCTCAACCCCCGCCACACCAACACCAATACCGACACCGACACTGACAGCATTATCGCCATTTTCCTATTTTTTTTCTACGCACGTAATTCCCGTCCTGCTACCTGATTCAAGATCCAACATCTACTCCGTAGTGCCCCGTACATATCTCGTCCAAACCAAACCATGGCGAGCTTCTTCGATCTCAAGGCGAGGAAGCAGGCGGCTGCCAATGGTACCGGAGCCCAGAAGGAGGACAAGCCCACCCAGGCCTCGAGGACGCAGCCATGGGTTGAGAAATAGTACGCCGATGGCGAGCCTCCCTCCATCAGCTCCTCTCTAACTCTTGCCCCCTAGTCGTCCGAAAACCCTCAGCGATGTCGCTGCCCAAGACCACACAACTACAGTCCTCCAGAGGACACTACAAGCTTCTAATGTTCGAGACCCTCCGTTCCAACCCTGCACCGTGAGGGCCCTCCACCAAGCTAACCGACCATAAACTCCTAGCTACCCCACATGCTCTTCTACGGCCCCCCTGGAACAGGAAAGACGTCGACGGTACTCGCTCTAGCGAAGGAGCTTTACGGCCCCGAGCTTATGAAATCTCGTGTGCTGGAGCTCAACGCCTCAGACGAGCGCGGCATCTCCATCGTCCGCGAGAAAGTCAAGGATTTCGCTCGAATGCAGCTGACGAACCCACCTGCCGGTTACAAGGCTCGATACCCGTGCCCCCCGTTCAAAATCGTCATCCTCGACGAGGCCGATTCCATGACCCAAGATGCCCAGAGCGCGCTGCGGAGGACGATGGAGACATACAGCAAGATCACGCGATTCTGCCTGATCTGCAACTACGTCACGCGCATCATCGATCCCCTAGCCAGCAGGTGCAGCAAGTTCCGATTCAAGAGCTTGGACCAGGGCAACGCGACCGCGAGGCTGAAGGATATTGCCGAAAAGGAAGGTGTTGCCCTTGAAGAAGGGGCGTTAGATGCCATGATACGGTGCAGCGAGGGTGACCTGCGGAAGGCCATCACCTTTCTGCAGAGCGCTGCCCGCTTAATCGGGGCAAAACCCGCCGATCCTGACGGCGACGAGGAGATGGTATCCCAGGACAGGGCCGTCACGGTAAAGATTATCGAGGATATCGCTGGTACTATCCCAGATGCCACGGTTGACGCCTTGGTCCAGGCGATGCGTCCGCGTAGCGGGCCCACGTACATACCGATAGCCAAGGTCGTCGAGGATATGGTTGCCGATGGATGGAGTGCCGGACAGGTTCTGACTCAGGTATGTCGAGCTCAGTATCCGGCTTCGCTCTTTACGGCAACTTGTGCGTACCCTTGCTAACTCTCATAATCAGCTCTACCAAGCTGTCGTATACGACGAGACGATCCCCGACAAGCAGAAGAACAAGATCGTCATGATATTCTCGGAAGTCGACAAGAGGTTGGTGGATGGCGCGAACGAACATCTCTCTATTCTAGACATGGCCTTGAGGATATCTGCCATCATGCGAGGTTTGTAACAAACGATAGCCACAAGAACCACCGTCTGAGTGATTTGTACTATGGGAACAAAAAAGAGGGAGTATTTGATAGGGATACCCTAATATTTTATTGATTCATACTGACGACTCGTAATCGTGTTCTCGTAAACTAAGGGTATTCATCCTGATCATGTCTCCACTAGCGCCTTCTTGGCTAGAAACCCCGAATCAATACTCGCAACCTGAGGATGATGTTCATGACCATGTCCTTCCTGGCTTCTCCTTAGCTGGGAAGCCCAAGTACATTGGCCGTAAACTCCTAACCATTTGGGTGGTAATATTGCCCTCCCCCAGCACCCCTTTGGCTGAGCTGAACCAAACACAATGTCCAGAAATGCACGGATGGGTTTCTTATCCACAAACCTCGAACCCTCTCTTGGCTACAGAGCCTAGATACAGCGCTCGTAGCTCAATGACGATCCTCGCGACCAAGAAGCCCAAGATCGAGCTTCAAGGTGGAAAAAACGTCGGCCTCGGCGGCCTTCGCCTTCATCGAATGGTGTTTGGACCGGCCGCTGTTACCAGAACCATTCTCCTTCTCGAGCCAGATGTCACTCTCGTTCTCATCCACCCGAGAGTCGGACTTGGTATCCTTTCCCAGCAATTTGTCGGCCTTGTCTAAAGTGGTAATGGCGTCTTCCATCGCCATCTGGGCGCCTTCAATCTTCTCCGTGATTGACTCAAAGGTTGCAATCTTGGACGATTCCGAGGCGTATGCCCAGGGCTTGACGCGTCCGGTGAGATCCGGTCTCTCCGACGACGCCGCGCCCAGGGGATTCTGATTATGTGTCATTGACTGCTGTGAGTTGGGCATGGGGTAGTCTGGCAACAGCTGGCTTTCCTCGGCCAGATGCTCAATAGCAAGGGTGGAATCCTTCAACTGCTTGCCCAAGCTGACGTTCAGGAACGACTTATGAGAAATGAGCGCCTTCTGCTCGCCCCAGCTCTTGAGAGCGCCCTCAAGGTAGGGGAGTTGTAGATGAACAGTGGGCTGGGGCTGCGCGAGTAGAGCTTCAACTTCTTTCGACGGTGGATAATCGACCATCGTTTTGGCGAGGAGCGATCGTGATCGGCCGAGAGTCTCGACCAGGGTTTTCCGGGATGAAACGTACTGGGCGTACTTTGCTTCGATCCCGAGTATCTCCTTCTCGAGCTGTTTGCTTATCTGCCTCTGCCTCTGCTCCTCTTTCAATACTACACCGGCGTCTTTGGTCGAATCGTCGTCGGGATCGCCGTTCTCGGCAGGGAGATCGTCTTCACCAGATGCCTTGCTCAATTCCTCCTCAATCCAGTTAATCAGCTCTGCCCGGGTAGCGTCGAGGGCCTTAGCCTTCGCACCGTTGCTAACCGAACCTGGCTCGACCGATGAATTTGCCTTCGCGCGTTTGAGTAGTTCCGCCTCTCGCTGAAGTAGCAGTTTAGCCTTCAGTAGGATCATATTCAACTGGCTCGTGACGCTGCCCAAGCCAGCACCGTTGGCGTCCCCTTCCGAGGCAAAACTGTCGACAATCTTGCTCGGGACCTCTGGAAGGGGCTTGGTGCCTTCGAGTGCGGAGTTCAAGTCAAGGGCTGCATCCCCCGTCGTTGCTCTTGCAGCTACTGCGTCGATGTACCTGTGGAGAGCCTTTAAACGATCCTTCTTATCTCGTAGTCCGACTGCGACGGTCTGGTCGTCTAGTCGCTGCTGAGAACTCGTCTTAATAGATGGCCTCGCGGTTTGTGTCGACTGGGCGCTCTGGACCTTTTGGAATTCCAAGAATGAGCTGGCATATCTGTTGACTGCCTCCTTGTACTCTAGCTCTAAGCCCGTAGAGTCGTCATCCACGCCGACACAGAAAGCTCCATCAAGGAGGGACAGAGGCTGGCCGGGCTGGCCGTCCACGGTTTCTTGGAGATGAAGCCTGAGAAGACGCTTAATCTGGTCGACATGTTCCCGAGATCCGAGGTAGGGTTGGAGGGCTTTCTGGATGTACTCAATAGTTTCCAGCACCTCATCCGCGGCCAGGTTACTCATGGTTGAGTGAGTTTGCGGGGGGTTCACACAACTGCTGGACTGTCGTGATGCATGCTAATATTTGGAAGTCGTGTATCTGGACCTGGAGCAAGACGGTCAGATTGTTGGAGAAATGATGTCTTGATAGAAGGGTTGCATTCACTGCGGATGTTATTAGGGCCGGAGCTCTGAGTTTGAGTTATGGGCGAGGAAGAATAATGGAAGCGGTGGGTGGATGTTCGTATGTGTATTTTAAGCCCAATCTGAATAACACCCTGATGACACCCACCTCAATTAGACCCCCAGCCGATTCAAGTACTACTTGTCCAGCGGCTACAATTGCCCCACTACTGGAGCTCAAAGAGCTTCAAGGAGTGCTGTGCTAATATATAATAGCTTAGAGCAAACGCTGGTAGAAACGCGTGATCACGTGCCTATTTTGTTCAGCCACATCTCTCTCCTTTGCCACAATCGCACGCCTCATCTCCAGGCACCATAGCTCAAAAAATCCATGGTCGGCATTACTACATGAGCCTCTCAGCCACTTCATACCCATTCACCCTCCAACATTGCGTCCCCTGTGATAGGGTTGCGCTCCGTCCGACTCGTTGAATCCCTCCTCTCCATCTGTCCGTCGAGTCGAGTCGAGTCGGTCCTGAATACCACAACTACCATATCGAACCCCCGCCGTCTCAGGCGTCACCTTCGCCCACCATGGCGGACCCCCGAGATGTCTCCCAGTACAAGTACTCGGCTATGTCCAACCTTGTCCTCAAGGTGGACCGACGGCTTATCAACCGACCCACGGATAAGGTGACTGGCGAGCCCGAGTCGATAGCCGGACGTTTGACCATCAATGATATGGGGTCGCGTGTCGGCCGCGAAGAGGCGCCGAAAGCAAAGAAAGCAGCCTTACCTAATGTTGAAAGGGGCGGCGTCCAAGAAGGTCGCGACGTGCTTCTAAGAGAACAGCGAAGGCGCAAGGCGGACGTGCAGTCAAGAGGAACCGGCATCCTGGGCGCCGCAGATCTCGCCATCGAAGGCATAACATACCGTCCGCGGACGGCCGCAACCCGAGCTACCTTCGACCTCATCCTAACACTCGTCGCGAATACCCTAGGAGATGTTCCGTATGAAGTTGTGCGCAGCGCAGCAGACGCGGTACTAGAATACTTGAAGGATGAAGACATGAAGGACTTCGACAAGAAGAAGGAGATCGACGAGATACTGGGCGCGGCTCTCACCCCGAAACAGTTCAATGACCTGGTTAACCTGGGAAAGAAGATTACCGATTACGAAGCGCAAGATGAGGACGACGAAGATGACCGAGCATCTCAGGGTAGTGCCACCCTTGATGACCGGCAGGGTGTGGCTGTCACTTTTGAAGACGAGGAGGAGGAAGATGAGATCGAGCCCGAAGTGCGCGACTATTCATCGGAGGAAGAGGAGGAAGAAGAGGAGAAGGATGAAGATGACCTGGAGAAGGACGCTTCTCGAGGCGCTGCGGATAAAGAGTCTCTCGAGGTTGGAGACGAAATGGTCATCGACTCGGCCCTGGCAGACCAAGGACAACAGGACAAGGACAATTCAGTTCCCGCCCGCGAGATAGACGCATTTTGGATACAGCGCCAGGTGGGGAAGATATATGCCGACGCAAAGGAACAGCACGACAAAACACAAGACTCATTAAGAATTCTTTCCGGCGAACCTGACGAGCCAGGTGGCGAGGAGAAGCAGCTGCGAGAAATCGAAAACGACCTCATGGAATTATTCGACTACGAACACCACGAGCTTGTGCAGCTTCTCATCCAGAACAGAGACAAGGTTGTGTGGCTTACCAAGCTTGCGCGGGCTGAGAGCGACGAGGACCGTGCTGCCGTTGAGCGAGAAATGGCTTCCGAAGGGTTGCAGTGGATACTCAACGAACTCCATGGAAAGAACGCCGAGGAAGCGAAGAGGAGGAAGCCTGGGATCAAGATGGATATCGACGTTCCCGAATCTGTCGCCAACGGGGCTGCCGTAAAACCGGAACGTCCCGAGGGGGAGCTAGTCGGAGGACTCCAGCCACGCAAACTTGTCAACTTGGACAATCTCGTCTTCGACCAGGGTAACCATCTCATGGCCAACCCCACGGTGAAGCTGCCTGAAGGATCCACCAAGCGCACCTTCAAGGGGTATGAAGAGATTCACATCCCCCAGCCCAAGAAGCGGGTCGTCCCTAAGGAGAGCCTGGTTCCCATAACCGACTTGCCGGAATGGGCGCAGGCCCCCTTCGGAGGAGCGGAGTCCTTGAACCAGCTTCAGACACAATGCTACCCCTGCGCCTTCAAGGATGACGGTAACATGCTCGTCTGTGCTCCAACTGGCAGCGGAAAGACAAACGTGGCTAAGCTCACTATCCTTCGCGAGATTGGGAAATACCGCGACCCCGATACCGGCATCATTGATCTAGGTGGTTTCAAGATTGTCTACATCGCTCCTCTGAAAGCACTCGTTCAGGAGCAGGTCGGCAACTTTGGCAAGAGCCTAAAGGCTCTTGGAATCACTGTCTCCGAGCTGACAGGCGACCGCCAACTCACCAAGCAGCAAATTGCGGAAACCCAGATCATCGTGACGACGCCAGAAAAATGGGACGTTATCACGCGAAAGGCCACGGATCTCTCCTACACGAACCTCGTCCGGTTAATCATCATTGACGAGATTCACCTCCTTCACGATGATCGTGGTCCTGTCTTGGAGAGCATTGTTAGCCGCACCATCCGGAAGACTGAACAGACAGGCGAGCCTGTGCGTCTGGTCGGTCTATCAGCTACCCTTCCAAACTTTAAGGACGTTGCTAGTTTCCTCCGCGTCGACATGAAAACGGGCCTCTTCCACTTTGATGGATCCTACAGGCCCTGTCCACTACGGCAGGAGTTCATCGGCGTGACAGACCGCAAAGCCATCAAGCAACTCAAGACGATGAACGACGTTACTTATAACAAAGTCCTTGAGCATGTTGGTACCAAGCAGAACCAAATGTTGATCTTCGTCCACTCGAGGAAGGACACGGTTAAGACTGCCCGGTACATCCGAGACAAGGCCCTAGAGATGGATACCATCAATCAGATCTTGCGCCATGACGCTGGGAACCGGGCCGTTCTGAATGAGGCGTCAGAACAAACCTCGGACAAGGATCTGAAGGACATCTTGCCCTACGGGTTCGGTATCCATCATGCCGGAATGGACCGTGTCGACCGTACCGATGTCGAAGATCTTTTTGCGAAGGGTTTCATCCAGGTCCTAGTTTGCACGGCTACCTTGGCCTGGGGTGTTAACCTTCCAGCCCATACTGTCATCATCAAGGGGACCCAGGTGTACTCTCCCGAGAAAGGCAGCTGGGTAGAGCTCAGCCCACAGGACGTGCTGCAAATGCTCGGCCGTGCCGGTAGGCCTCAGTACGACACCTACGGCGAAGGCATCATCATCACGGCACAGAGCGAAATGCCGTACTACCTGTCCCTCCTTAACCAGCAACTGCCAATTGAGAGTCAGTTTGTGAGTCGTTTGGTCGACAATCTGAACGCAGAAGTCGTCCTGGGTAACGTCCGCAGCAGGGACGAGGGTGTTGAGTGGCTTGGCTACACGTATCTCTTCGTCCGAATGCTGCGCTCCCCTGGTCTTTACCAGGTCGGTCCGGAGTACGAGGATGATGTTGCGCTAGAACAGAAGCGAGTCGACCTCATCCACTCTGCGGCAACGGTCCTTCGCAAATCTGGCCTAGTTAAATACGATGAGAAGACCGGCAAGCTCCAGTCAACGGAGTTGGGGCGTATCGCTTCCCACTACTACATTACCCACGCTTCCATGGACACGTACAATAACCTCATCCTGCCTGGAATCACCACCATCGAGCTGTTCCGAGTGTTCTCCCTCAGTGGCGAGTTCAAGTACATACCAGTCCGGCAAGACGAAAAGGTCGAACTCGCGAAGCTTCTGGGGAAGGTGCCTATTCCCGTCAAGGAGAGCATTGAGGAGCCGCACGCCAAGATCAATGTGCTTCTGCAGGCGTACATTTCGCGACTTCGCTTGGACGGCTTCGCTCTCATGGCCGATATGGTTTACGTTACCCAATCTGCGGGCCGTATCTTGCGTGCTATCTTCGAGATCTCCCTGAAGAAGGGATGGGCGGATGTTGCGAAGATGGCGCTGGACTTGTGCAAGATGGCCGAGAAGAGGATGTGGCCGACCATGTCGCCACTTCGCCAGTTCCCTTCGTGCCCTCGCGATGTGATCCAGAAAGCAGAGCGAGTCGAAGCGCCCTGGAGCGCGTACTTTGACTTGGACCCCCCGAGAATGGGAGAGCTTCTGGGCATGCCACGCCATGGGCGGACCGTATGTGGGCTTGTTTCCAAATTCCCGAGACTGGAGGTGCAGGCCTTGGCGAAACCCATTACCAGGTCAATGTTGCATGTCACCCTCGAGATCACGCCTAACTTTGAGTGGGATGTGGAAATCCACGGTACTGCCGAGAGTTTCTGGATCATTGTCGAGGACTGCGACGGAGAGAAGATCCTCTACCACGATCAGTTCATCTTGCGGAGAGAGTTCGCGATGGCAGAGGATAACCGGCACATCGTCGACTTCTCTGTAGAAATCCTCGAGCCTTTGCCACCACATTACTTCGTCTCTCTTATCTCGGATAGGTGGATGGCCTCGGAGACCAAGCTGGCCCTGCCTTTGATGAACATCATCTTGCCCGAGAGGTTCCCTCCTCACACCGAAGTGCTCAAGCTCCAGCCACTACCTGTCGATGCCCTGAAACTCCCCGAGTACATCGACCTATACCCCAACCGACAGACCTTTAATCCCATTCAGACACAGGTCTTCAAGTCGCTGTACGGGTCTGATGACAACGTCCTTGTTGCCGCACCGACCGGGTCCGGAGAGACTGTGTGCGCTGAGTTCGCTCTTCTTCGCCACTGGGCCAAGCCCGAACATGGGAAGGCCCTCTACCTCGCCCCCTTCCAAGAGTTGGTTGATATTCGCCTGAAGGACTGGGAAAAGCGCCTCAAGCATCTGCGAGGTGGCAAGGAAATCGTCAAACTCACTGGGGAAACGGCCGCGGATCTTGATCTTCTTGCCCGAGGCGACCTCATCCTGGCCACGCCTTCTCAGTGGGACTCGCTATCGCGCCAGTGGAGAAGGCGCAAGAACGTGCAACTTGTTGAGCTACTGATAGCCGATCAGCTACACCTCTTGGGAGAGACCATGGGGTATGTTTACGAGGTTGTCGTGTCTCGGATGCAGTACATCAGCGGGCAGACCGAACGCCCACTCCGAACGGTGGCGATCAGCGTATCTCTGGCGAACGCTCGAGACATCGGTTCATGGATTGGTGCCAAGAAGCACGACGTGTACAACTTCAGTCCGCTTGTCAGGCCCCTTCGTCTCGAACTCCATCTCCAGTCCTTCTCGATCTCCCACTTCCCGTCCCTCATGCTCGCCATGGCGAAGCCTACATACCTGGCTATAACACAGATGTCGCCGGCTTCCCCCGCCATCGTCTTCGTGCACAGCCGAAAGCAGACGAGAGCAACGGCCAGGGATCTACTTGCGGCGTGTCATATGGATGATGACGAAGACCGCTTCCTCCACGCGGAGGGTGACCAGCTGCAGAAGCTTCTTGACCACATCGAAGAAGAGGCCCTGCGCGAGTCTCTCTCCCACGGCGTCGGATACTACCACGAGGCACTGACCCAGAGTGACCGGCGGATCGTCAAGCATCTCTACGATAAGGGCGCGATCCAGGTCCTCGTGGCGTCCCGCGATGTCTGCTGGGAGTTGGATTGCACCGCACACCTTGTTGTTGTCATGGGCACGCAGTATTTCGATGGCCAAGAACACCGCTACGTCGACTACCCCATGAGTGAAGTGTTGCACATGTTCGGAAAGGCGTTGGTGCCGTCAGAAAAGCGGAGTCGCGGTGTTCTCATGGTTCCGTCTGTCAAGCGTGAGTTCTACAGCAAGTTCTTGCGCGAGGCTCTTCCGGTTGAGTCGCACATCCTTGAGAACCTGCATGATACATTCGTCACGGAGCTCAGCACCAAGATGATCCAGTCGGCAGGCGATGCAGTCAACTGGACTACGTTCACCTACTTCTACAGGCGGCTACTCGCCAACCCCGGATACTACGGCCTCACTGAGCTCACCGATGAGGCACTCGGTCGCTTCATCTCTGACCGCGTAGAGGATACGTTCACGCAGCTGAACGAAGCCAGGATCATCCAGTACGATGAGGAGGACGGCTCGGTGATGCCCGAGAATGCGGCCATGATTGCGGCGTACTACAATATCTCATACGTCACAATGGAGACATTCCTTCTGTCTCTGACTGGCCGCACCAAGTTGAAGGGTATCCTCGAAGTTGTGACGTCAGCCACTGAGTTCGAGGCCATCCAGCTCCGGAGGCATGAGGGCGGCATCCTGCGGCGTGTATACGACAAGCTTCCTGTTAAGATGACAGGGGATGTCAACCCCGATTCGGCCCACTTCAAGGCGTTTATCCTTCTTCAGGCGCACTTCTCGAGACTCCAGCTTCCTGTCGACCTCAACAAGGACCAGGAAGTCATTCTGTCGAAGGTGCTCAGCCTTCTCAGTGCGGCGGTTGATATTCTATCGTCTGAGGGCCATCTCAATGCCATGAACGCCATGGAGATGTCGCAGATGGTGGTCCAGTCCATGTGGGATCGCGACAGCCCGCTCAAGCAGATTCCACACTTCACCGACGAGACGATCAAGACCGCCAACAAGTTCGGGTACGTACTATCCAGTGATAGCACTCATGCTATTCCAAACGAAGAAAGACTAACAAAGGGGACTCGCAGAATCAAGGACGTCTTTGACTTCATGGAGGCCATGAACCCCGAAGACAACCCTGACTACAGCTCTCTGATGAAGGCCCTCGGCCTCACGAACACTCAGCTTGCGCAGGTCGCCGAGTTTACGAACAACAAGTACCCGGACATCGAGATGGAGCACGAAATCGAAGATGAAGAGGACATCACGGCGAACGAGCCGGCGCAGTTGAAGGTCACGATTCAGCGTAACGTCGAGGATGACGACGAGGTCGACACTACGGTCCACGCGCCGTTCTACCCGGGCAAGAAGATGGAGAACTGGTGGCTGGTTGTGGGCGAGGAGAGCACGAAGAACTTGTTGGCCATCAAGAGGGTCACGTTGGTGAGGAAACTCGAGGTCAAGCTAGACTTTACCGTCCCTACGGTAGGCAAGCATGACCTGAAGCTCTACTTGATGAGTGACAGTTACATGGGCGTTGACCAGGAGCGCGAGTTTTCGGTAACGGTGGCGGAGGGTATGGATGTTGATGAAGATGAGGATGAGGAGGAGTCTGAGTAAGGAAGGTAGCGCACGGTTAGGCCAGGGTGTATGCGGGGGAATCTACCGAGACTTGATAGGAAGGTAAATGCTGCAGGCTTGAAGTTCTGATTTTGACGATGGGTGCGGATGGTTGTTTGTGTATGATAATATGGGCAAGGAGTCGGACGACATTTACAAAAGTTAGTACCACGATGCGTTCCGATGTTGGTTCTACGGAGGTCAGGCCAGAATTCCTGTCTTGGATGGCATTCACTGCGACGAGGGAAGAGAAAAGGGGGGGGAAGAGAGGGGGAGGGGGACCCGGCTCACGGGCGGGTCGCCAGCAGTAGTTACAGTTTCTTGTGAGAGTGTGGGAGAAGAGCATTAATTAGGTGGCTGGGAGTTCGCGAAGGAATGGCGGCGACCCGGACAGGATGATCACATTCACGCCACGAACCCCGCTCGCTCGTAGCATCGCCCTCGTCCTCCCGTCTACCTACTCGTCTGGGTACGACAAGGCCCCCAGGCAGCATTGCGTCTTCTCCCAAGGCTACACCCTGCCCGACCTCTAGGCGGAGAGGGGGGTACTGGGAATGTGGAGGTGGTGGTGGCGATGGAGTGCCGGGCCTTGTGTCATACATGGCCAAGGTACTGGGTACTTGGCGGACCTTGTCGTCACGAAGCACGGGACAACAAATTCGGGAAAGCAAAAGACATTGTATACAGATAGGTGTTCCAAAACAGCTCAACTCGTAACTGTCAAAGGAAAGAAGTCGAATGAAGTTTGGCCAAGATTGGTCTAGATCTCTTTCTCTAAGTAGATTCACCTGATATCGATGCTAGTGCGATTTATCAAATGGGGAGCTCTGTTGTCAAGACTCATCGCCATGATCGTCCCTTCCAACCGCGCCCAGTAAACATGCATGTCACGTGGTCAGCCCATCAGCCAAACCGGTAATACCTTGTCCCAGTTACGAGCTCCCCGGTGAAAATCCTCGCAACGTCCCTGCTTGGCCCGCCTGCTTCTTTTCTTCTCTTGCACCTCCTCCAGCTGCCCACCTTCACCACCTGCTCACAACACGAAGGCTGGTTTTCGCAATTGCCAGGAATCCATCACAGACCTCCCACCCAGCATCTCCAAACCCTCGACCAGGGTCATCTACGTCACGTCACGATACGACGCGCAAAGCACGCGCGTTAAGCTGCTTCCGTTTTCCATCATCGCGGTCTCCCCTGTTGTTATTCACTAGAGCTCAATTACCCGCGCGCCAACTGGTCGCATCGCGCCATAATGTCTTCCACCGATCAGACTATCGAGAAGGACGTGGCAACTACTACGGCTCCTGCCACCGATGCCCCCGACGCCCCAGCCCCTCAGGCGGACAAGGAAGAGGCCAAGGAAGCTCAGCCCGGCGACAAGGGCGAAGTCTCGGAGGGTAAGATGTCACGCGAGCCCCTCTCTTCGAATTCGCCACTACCTAGTCGGTGTTCGCATCACCCAGCCGCCAAACAAAACAATGACTGTCCCTTCCACCCCCACGCGCCTCTCCCATTCCTGCGATTATGATGGTGTTTCGCACAAGGCTAACTCGTGCGACGGTGCTTCTAGGTACTGACAAAGCCTCAGCTGAGAAGGCAGCCGACGCGACTGAATCCGAAGCCAAACCCGAAAAGTCGAACGAGAAGACTGACGAGCCCGCAGACGTGGAGATGAAGGACACGACCGAGGAGAAGGGAGAGGAGGCTGCCGCTGACAAGGCGAAGGCGCCTCGTCGCAAGTCCACTGGAGGCGCGGAATCAAAGGGGAAGAAGCTCAACAAGAAGCAGTCCAAGGCCCGCATTCTAAACCTCAGCGCGAAGCCCGGCGACCACTACCTGGTCAAGCTCAAGGGCTTCCCACCGTGGCCTGCGGTTATCTGCGACGAGGACATGCTCCCAGGTCCGATTATTGCGTCTCGCCCCGTCACTGCCATTCGGGCTGATGGCACCTATCGAGAGGACTTCGGTGACGGTGGTAAGAGGGCCGGTGATCGGACCTATCCGGTCATGTATCTCTACACCAACGAATTGTGAGTCCCCGAAACCTGATGAAGGAAAAGCCCATACTTTCCCCAGGCGTCAATAGCGCGCGCGCAGTCTACACTCCCTCGTTATCTTCCGTGACACACCGCTAATCTCATCCTCGTTCCCTAGTGGCTGGGTTCCCAACACCTCGCTCCAAGAGCTTTCTCCCGAGCAGGCTTCCGAAGCCATCAATGACAAGATGCGCAAGGACCTACAGTCGGCATACGAGCTCGCGTCGGAAGGCCACGACCTCGACTTCTACAAGGAGGTTCTCCAGCAATTCCAGGAGGAATTGGTTGCAAAGGAGGAGGCCCAGAAGGCAAAGAAGAAGAAGGCTGCTGCTGCTGCGGCCGACGAGATGGATATTGATGCGGTGGATAAGACCCCTGCTAAGAAGTCTAAGAAGCGGAAGGCCGAGGATGAGGTAGCCGTAAGTGCACTCCGTACCTCTGTCCATCCGACACCCCCCCTTTTTTTCGATTTCGACGCGTGCTGACCTTGCCACTTAGACTCCACAGCGGTCTGACTCCGTTAAGAAGCCGAAGATTAAGCTTACGGGCTCCTCGGCAAAGGCTGCTGCTAATGGAGCTGCCACACCCAAGGCGACTAAGGACCAGGGTGCAGCCAAGTCAGCGTCCAAGTCCAAGTCAAAGAAGCCCGCAGAGAAGCTGGCGGCAGCCGTGGCTAAGAAGCCCGAGCTAACGGCTGAGGAGCGACATGAGAGGAAAGTGGTAAGTGCTTGCAGCCCTTGATACTGTGTTGTCGCGGGCGAGCTAGGCACTAACGGCCCGTATAGAAAGAAGTTTACTACCTTCGCCACAAGCTCCAAAAGGGCCTATTCCCCAAGGAGGGGGAGCCGAAGGCGGAAGACATGCCCGGGATGGCGGAGTTCTTCACGAGGCTAGAGGAGTTCACCGAGATGGACGCGGACATTCTCCGGGCCACCAGAATCCACAAGCTGCCCAAGGCGATCATGCGCCTGGAGGCTATCCCTAGGGAAGCTGAGTTCAACTTCAAGAGCCGATCAACTGGCTTGCTAGAAAGGTGGAACAAGATTCTTGGCGATGCCCCAGCAGCGGCAGCAGCTTCGACCGGTGCCAACGGCACCGGAGAAGCAAAAGAGAAAGGTGACGGCAAGGCTGGGTCGAATGGCACTGAGGCGAAGGGCGAAGTCAAGACCGCCCCTGCGGATCAGACGGAGAGCGAGGAGGAGGGAACTAAGGATAATGCAGAGGAGAAGGTTGAGGCTGGGTCTGAAGAGGTATGTTGCCCCCATCGGAATCAAACGAAGGTCTACGTTGATGTTAACCCGGTTGGTACAGAACCAGGCTCCTGTGGCGGTTGAGGCGTCGGCCTAGGCTCGTACGACTCTTCCCGTCCGGCAGACTGACCAGGGGAATTCCCGTGGACGATAGGAGTTATGCCTCCAAGAAAATACAGGGGCCAGCGCGGTACAATACTTCTTATGCGATATCAATGACTGCATGAAGGGCATTTCGGCGACCGCCAACGATCGACATTTCTTCTGCGACCGAAGCCACTAGGGTACAAGCTCTTTGACCTGGATTTTCCTTCCTTTCGCTTCTCCGTCATTTTCCAGTGTGGGCGTTTACGGATCCAGATTGTCTTGTTTGACTTAGCGGAGCGGGGGCATTCACTCCCCCGACGCGCCCCTCTTTCTCGCTCAGCCTCTTTACCAGTTACGATTTTGTTGCTCAACGTCGAGCTCTTTGTTTGCATGGTCGTTGCGTGCTTTGTTTCTTGCCTTTTTTTTTTTTTTTCCCTGTAAAATTACAAAGGTCTTTTTTTATCTCCTTGGGGTCTCGCGTCTTTGGGAAATGAAAACGACCACGGGGGCGATGGGACATACGGTTGGTAGGTAGGGGTGGATGGAAGCAACGAGATGGGAGGGAAGGGGGGGAGGCGCGTGTTTGGACCTTTTTTCTTACTTTATTACTAGTAAAAATTCATGATAGGGCTCTTATTTTACAGCGCAAACATTGTTACATCCAAACTGTGTTGGGGAAAGGAATCGGAGGGGAGTGAAGGCTATGAACTAGATCCCAACTAAACTATCCATGAGATGAGGAAGGAAGCGGGAATACCAGCCAGCCACTATGGAGCGGGGTGATAAGTACATGTAGAGGAGATGTTCGCGGGTGGATGGGCTACGTGCTGGTTCTTTATACAGGTGTATGACGCCTTGCAATATCCATGTCCTGGGCTAATACAGTAGTGGTGTAAATGGAAAGTGTATGTTTCTTTGTTAGTCTACCATCTTGCGCCACGATCAAGTCGTTTCTCGTCTGGTCTTCTCCCTCAGTCGGAAAGGGTCGCGCAGAGCGAGTCCGCACTGTACTGGCAATACATGGTACCAAGGGCCTTGTATCAATAGTCACTAGAAAGGAAAGCGCGCCCGCACCCCTGCCAACTCGGGTGTCTCCCATCCAGTCAGAACCGTTGCACCACCTGGTATTACACTGTGCGCGTCCTGGATCCATCCCATTCGCGTCTGGTCTGGGCACTTAATCGTACATGTACTTATCCTTAGTCTAGTGCAGTGGTCAGGCGTCAGGACTTAGCCATAATCTGCAAAGACCGATTGAGTATCGTATCGTACAAGTAGCACCATGTCGGATAACGAAGAAGCTGTTCCTGTCTTTAACGAAGAGGACCACCAGGTAAGAATAAGAGCTATGTCTAACCCGGACATCAATGTTCCATCATGCTCACACTCATGACATTTCAGGCAGCATACATTTTCAACCCCGATGATGAATCCCCAAAGGAGAGACCTTCTAAGCGGAGGCGTGTCACCAAAAAGAGGGCATCCTCCTCCAAGGGTGGTGATTCGGTGAGGAAGTCGCAGTTTGTCCCGTTGATGGACGGAAAGGAGGCAGAGTACGGGGTCAGGAGGAGGGAAGAGCTGTTTGAGGAGTGTTGGTCGCTTGTTGAAGCTCGGATCAAGGTACGTCTAGGACCTCGCTCCCCCAGCATACGACCTGCGTACGGGAAATTAAAAGGGCCGCGTGCTGATGGCGGGATAGCGGACGCTACGCGATGCGAATGAGGTGACACTAAGGGACGTTGAGACTTTCTCCCGCGAGGCTAAAACTGCATGGTATGCCCCTCCCTCCATCCCTACCTCCTTATCGGTATCGGATTTGGTGCAGAAGATAGTTAACCGTGAGGCAGCGGGGACAAGATTCCATCGGCCTTCATCCTCACCGGGCCCAACCTCGCGTCCCAGGACTTGCTCTTCGAGCAACTTCAGGAGAGCCTGCTCAGCTCGACGCCTAGCAAGTTCGTCAGGCTGCGGTCTTCAGACGCGACGAACCTCAAGGCCACGCTGAGGAAGATCATCCGGGACATCACCTCCAAGTCCTCGGACGAGGAGGATGACCGGCTCGTGATGAAAAATGGGAAACTTGTAAGTGTTTCGTTTCTCTAGGCGAAATCCACCGCCGAAGACTGACACGCAAGGGCCGCTGCTTCCCAGGACCTCAAATATCTCAACTACGACCTGGCCGCGGTGCACGAGTTCCTGATGGCTGAGAGAAAGGCGGGCATGGCGTGCTCTCATGTATTCATTGCTTTCCAAGACAGCGAGGCCTTCGCCAGCGAGCTGCTGTCCGAGCTCATCCAATACTTTAGGTACACGCGCCCTTCCCTCCCTCCCTCCCCGTCTCGGAGACCTATAGCTGACGGAACATGCTGTCAAGTAATTGGTCGTCGTCCATTCCACTCACGCTACTCTTCGGAGTCGCGACCTCTGTCGAGCTGTTGCAGAACCGCCTCCCGAAGTCCGCATGTGAACACTTGTATGGGCTGCAATTCGACGTTGCCCACGGGTATACGGCTTTGGAGCAGACCATCATCGAGGTTGCCGTCGCCGCGCGTGACCTGCCGCTGCGTGTCGGGCCCTCACTGTTGGAGAACATGGTGAGCCGACAGCGTGACCAGGTCGCCGGTATTCAGGCCTTTATCAGCACGTTAAAGGTTTGTTCCCAAGCCTCCATCCCCCCCACCAACAAAGTGTCATCCTCCATGAGGCTGATTGTGAGGCGTCTAGTATACATACATGTGCCATTTTTACGCGAACCCACTGAGCATCTTCATGTCCGTCACGCTGACGGAAGATTTCGACTGGGTTCAGCCGGAGCACCTAGAGGGAATCCGCTCGCTACCCTCATTCCAGAAGCATGTCGAAGACTCACTCGATGAAGGCAATACCGAACACGCTCGGTCGCTACTCGAGGACGATACATATCTCCTGAACATGGTAAAACTATGGACAACCGGAAAGGTGCTGTGGATAGCTAGGGTGCTCCGCTCCGTAGCAGTTCTGGTTGCCCTGGGCATAAGCAAGGGCGGCTTCAAGCGCCTCTACATAGACGCCATGGCCCATGGGATCGACTTGACGGACGATGGCCCCCAGACCTTCGTCATCGATACCCTCCGCAAGAAGGATCCGGAGCACATCGTCTCGTCTATGGAGAGAGTGTGCGACGCCTTGGACAGAGATGGCAACGAGCCCGGCCCAGGTGCAGACCGTAGCGTTTGCGCGCAACTGTCACGGCTCATCAGGGAGTCAACGGCCGTCATGGCCGAGGCGAAGGAAAGCGGGCACGCCCTCCGCAGCAAATACAGCGGCCAAACCAGGATCGTCCGTACCACCGTCATCGCCCAAAAGGTCCAACTAAGCCAGGACTCGGCGACCCTGACGGAATTCGACAAGACCTTCACCGCCATCGTCGACTCCTTCGTCGCCATCCTACAACAAGAAGCCTCCTGCGAACCCGCAGCGGACCAGTTCCTCCACGAGACCTGGCTCTATGACTCCCGCGCCCCGCACCGCGACGTGCTCTGTCCCAAGACCCGTACCATCTTCCAACGGGGTCTCGCCCGCCCGGGGGACTATCTCGCGTGCGAGTGCTGCGACGACGAGGGCGCCATCTCGGCGTTGGCGCCGCCCACCTCCATCGTGTACAGGTTGTACCAGGAGGCCGGGCCCCTCGTCAACGTGGCGGACCTATGGACGGCGTTCTACGGCATCGTGGCTTCAGACAAGGAGAAGTCGGATGTCATCGTGGATGAGCGGGCGGCGCTGGCCATGTTCTACCAGGGGCTCGCGGAGCTGAAAGCCATGGGGTTCGTCAAGGCGAGCAAGAAGAAGACGGACCACATTCTCAAGGTGAAGTGGCTTTGAGCGGGCGGGCGGGCGTGCGGGCGTAGATGTCATCCTTTGTAAGAGTTAGGTTTTGCGTTTCAGGATGTTTTCCCCCCTTTTTCTATTACAAAGGGAAGGGGGGGAGTGGGTGTATGTCTTGGCTTGTCTGGCTTTTGTTTGCGGGTGGAGGAGGAGTCAAAGGGCGGGTTTCTTTCTTTTCTTTTCTTGGGCATTAATATGAGAGCTACAGTGATTAAATATAGACTACTTCCCACCGTCACTAGCTCCTCGGTTTGGAATTCTAGTCAAGGCGTGATCGACTCAAAGGTGACTTACTTCTTTACCCCCCCCCCCCCCCCCCCCACCCCCCCCCCGCCGTCATGCCTTTTGGCCCAGTTGTGAAAAGGGTGTCCCTAAAGGGCGCGCCCGCAACTTTCCGTTTTCTGTTTCCTCTTGAGTCGAACATAAAGGAAAGCAACCTGCCTTTCGCCCCCTCGGATCCACCCTCGCTCACGAGAGCAGGAAATCCGAGATGTTGCCCGCACGCCAGGACTTCCGGTTTCTGATTTCCCTTTGAAGTCTTCTTCCCCTCCTTTGAGTCCCTTTTCTCCTTGAGTCGAACTGAAGGAAAAGCCCATGATTTTGCCCGCCCGCAAGCTTCCGTTTTCCGTTTTCTCCTCGAGTCGAACATAAAGAGAACCAGGCTTCCCCCTTTCGACTCGGATCCACCCCTTCGCTTCAGGAGAAATAGGGAAAGCCCCGCGGTGCTGCCCTGTCACGCGCCAGGATGTCCGCGAACATCGCTATAGCGCAGTCACACTCTCCCCTTTGAATCCCACGATGACTTCTTCACAAAGAAAGACTCCGAGGCGGGTTGGGTTCAAACTCACGTACAAAAAGGGGGGGGGGCGCTTCGTCTGAAGCTGATGATAGCTGTAGGTCAGGTTCGTTGAACTCAATCTACTTATGTTTTATATACATATTCACTTTCACACCTTATGATCTTCTGAAAGCGGCTGGCTCCCAGCTTCCCTCTCAAGATTCAAAAGGGAAGCCAGCAGTCCAAAGGAGACGTGACCATTGAGAGAGCCTGTGTGTCTAGAAGTCGATAGGGGAAGAGCCCTCCCCCCGTCCTACTGGTAGGGAAGAGCGACCGTATGAGTATTCGTCCCTGGGTCTCGTTCTGACCTACGACTGACTGACAGGCCTGCGCTAGGTCTCAGTCCAATATGTCCATCTACTCTTTCACGGGGTCTGAGCTCCAGGCCCGCGGCTCCACGTACTACTGGCGACAGAAAGTCAAGCAGCTGGCTCTGCCCCTCGCGCCGCTGGTGCAGATCACCACGGGCCACGTGCATCCCGCCTTCCCCAAGTACCTCCTGAACTTCTGGCTCCTCACGGACGACGAGCTGGACTCCCTCTTCGAGTTCTACCACCAGAAGGGGAGGAACCCCTACAAGGTCGAATACCCCGAGCCCGTGGACTGGGACGAGAACTTGGACACCATGGAGAAGAGGAGGCGGTTCGGGAGGTTCATCGGGCTAAGGGGGTGCGAGAGTCCCGTGGCGTGTAAGAACCCCGTGGTGTGTAACAGCCACAGGAAGTGCAAGAAGTGGCCCATCGTGTGCGACCAGCCCGAGGAGTGCCGGAGCCACGCGGACTGTAGGAGGCCTGAGAAGCGCATCCTGCCTGTGTGGGCCAAGTCCTGGAACGGGGAATGGCACAATTTCGGGCCCTGGGACAAGCTCAGGCCCGAGGTTCAGGATATAATGGACATGTATCTTGATATGAATGACGAGGAGAGTGAGCAGGGGGAAGACCACGGGGATATAAAAAGAGAATAGTCTCATGGCAAGAGAGCCATCACATATAGTATAAGCATCGGAATCTAAGGAGAGAGTCCAGGTGATTTCAAAACGCTTTTGTTCACTCACTACCCTATGAAATCTGTAATCAAAGTCAAGACCCATCCCCAAAAGGCTAGAATTAGAAGCCGGAACGCCGACAAGGTACATGTAATGCCTTGATGCTCCCCTTCTCCCTTCCCCGTCTCTCTAACAAAAAAAAAGCGGTGGTATAATTACAGGTGTGACTCCAAGCACCACGCATGCACTCCACAAGACTGAAAAGGATGAGTTCAGTGGAACAGAGGCGAGGCGGTGTCACGCAATAAGAGACCCGAGACATGGACGGGCCCAGTATCTCACACCGGCGGATCTCATTTCTTGGCCTTCTTCTTCTTGGAGGGCGTGCCGGGCGAGTCTGCAGAAGGCGTCTCCGGAGCCGGCGCCTTGGAGGGCGTGGCAGCGGGTGTGGCAGGCGCCGAAGGGGCGGCGGCGGCGGGGGTTCCAGCTTCAACCAGCACAGCATCATCCTCACTAGCAGACTTCCCCGTCGAGGCTGTCTCAGCCGCATCCTCGTCCACCTCCTTCACAAGATCCGACTCGATCGCGGCCCGCCGCTTCTCCCACCACTCCCTCTCGCTGACGACCTTCCCCTGTATGTCTCCGAGCTTCGTGCGGAACTGAGTGTTGACGGCGATCTCGTTTGCGGACTGGAAAATGAACTGGCCCCAGTTGGGAGCTAGGCCGTTCGCCTGTGAAGAAAATCTACGTTAGCATGGAACACACCAGAATTTACAGCAGGCTTTCCGAAGGGGAAATGAGAAAGAAGGGGGGGGTGGGGGCTCGCTCACCTCCATAACCACGTCGCGCAGCTCATTCTCCATCTCCTTCTCCGCGCGCTGGAACCTCTGCCAAAGGTCATCACCCACGCTTCCCTTCTGCAGTAGCGACGCGATGGCCTGCTTCGCTGTCCGGACCTGCACAAGGCGGTTGATGTCTTCGACGGCGCGGCGGAGGAGCGCGGCCTTCAGCACGCTGTCGGGGACCTTGGGGGCCTTCTCATCGCCATTTTCGGGCTCCATGTGGAGGAGGGATAGGTAGATGTCTCGTTGGAGGTGCGGGCCGAACCATGGCTCGAGATTGGCAGCTTGGGCTAGATAATGAAGGTCGGTTAGCTTCGAGTGGGATTTGTCGAGTGGCCTGCGATCCTCCGAGGGGGGAAGGCAAGGGGCGCCATGAGCGAGAGGGACGTACTGGCTTTCCGCTTCCGGTATATGCTCGAGAAGGTCATTAGGGATCCGCTGAGGACAATGAGGTAGGCGAATGGGAGGGCTAGGCCCATCCAGTCCACTTGTATGGGAAACATGGCGAACTGTGTCTCTGGGTTCCAGGAGTGTTAAGGGTTTGAAGGGGAATGGTGAAAGGAAATGAATGAGAGCTGCTCAAGGAACCACGGGAGCTGTGGGTGAAGTTGTGGGCGTGGGCTCGGGCGGCGTTGGTTCGGGTGGGTATTACGTCGGAAGGCCAAGTCGCGGCCAGCTGTTCTCTTGATAAATTTAGAGCGATATGTGATAATGTGGTTTGCTGGCCTCAAGGGTGGACGGCGGCAAGTTCCGCGTATGAGTAGCAGCAGGTACTATGTACTAAAGTCGACATGTGTCACTCTGCATGGGCATTTGGACCACGTAATCAAAAGACACCAGGTACAAGCTCGAGGTACACATGGGCTTATGTAACATTTGCGGGGCTTGTGGCAAGCAAGGGTCAGTCCGGTTCCGGCGACGAGTCCAAGCGGCCATTGGCCAATGGGTCGTAAACAGGGATCAAAACCGGTATTAGTCGTCGCCGGCAAAGACGGCAATGAGAGCAGCTTCTGGTCGACTTGATTCAGGTCAAGGGAACGCAGAGTTCAACTCAACAGTGGCTTTCTTCATGCCCTTCTAAACCTATGACGGTAGAGGTGGGGTTATGACATAGAAGTTATTTCTTCCGTACTCAAGCGCCTTTCATTTCTCCATATTTGTTAGAGCGCGCCGTTGATCATTCTAGTCATACCCACCGGGACCGCCCCTCCATTTGTGGAAACAGGAACAAGAGAGTCGGTGACACACCAGGACCCGGAAATTTTTGCGCGGCAGGGGTGTGTCCGGGGTAAACTAAAAGAGGCGGTGGGCCATGTTGGCTATTACCTCCTCAGGACTCAAACATCGAGAGGGACGAGTATTTGTTGATCCGTTCTTCATACATCTAGGGATTACAGGTGTGATGGATATGAACGACTTGGATATCTAGGTGTCATGAACACGGATTGGTTCTGCTCAACTAGGATTTCAAGAAAGAGGAACACAAGAATGATTAGTCCTCAAAGGATATGCCTTGAACTCCCGGAAATAATGAGGGTGAAGTTCACTCAGTTTGTTGAGGGTTCCAAAATTGGACGGAGTCACCCTTGAACTGGTATCCAAGAGCCTACAGGCGGTGGGACGGACACTGTGCTCGGCCCAAGCACAAAGCACTACCTGAAGTAACAATTTTTGGCGATGGATTTTTTTCATCTGATGTATAGAACTAGTCTTACGTCCCTGAAACTAAAGCATTGGTATATTCGGCGCTTGTCTGGCGCCTCCTGGAACTAGACTCTTAGGTTCTGCTCGGATATACTGTGTCGGACGGTGAGGCGCTGTACTTGTAGTAGTCATTCCTTATCTTATCGCAGGTGACTCCCACTAGCACCAACGATTTTTTTTTCTCACCACCGCCCATCCCACTTCAAGAGTCATCCACCGCCCACCGCCCTTGGATCGCTGGCCCTCTCCTTCACACCACCACCCACCTCCCGCTCCTCCAACGTCTTTAGCCTTGGGAATCTGCAACCGGAACCGATATAGATCGGGAATTGACCCCTCCATCTCTGTATCCGATCCAGCCCACCGCTTTCCACGGAGTTCACCATGTCTGGCATGCTCGCCGGTCGAGCTCCGGCTCTCCTCCGATCCGGGCGCCGATTCCCTGCGCCGACTTCGTTTGCCGCTCGCACTCTCACCCTGAGGGCGGCGAACTCCCACCCTGTTCTCAGGACCCAGGCCGCCAACTCACAGTTGAACCAGAAGCGGCTGTTTTCCAACTCCCGAGTGCGGGCCTCCACCGCCGCCAATGCCCAGAACCCCCCTAACGCCCGGGCATATCTCGACAGCGGCGTCATAAAGACTGTCGCCGACGTCAATGTCAAGAAGGTCCTTGTCATAGGAAGCGGTGGTCTCGCAATTGGCCAGGCGGGAGAGTTTGACTACTCTGGTTCGTTGGATCCCTTGCGCACCGACTCATTAAGGGCCCCCCAGCACCCCGACACCCAATGAGTCACGCGAGCACTTGATTGCCAGAATGCTAACCTTGGGATGCTTCCCCACGCTATAGGATCCCAGGCCCTCAAGGCGTTGAAGGAGCAGGGTGTTGCGTCGGTTCTCATAAATCCTAATATCGCAACCATCCAGACAAACCACAGCCTTGCCGACGAAGTCTACTACCTACCCGTCACCCCCGAGTACGTGACGTACGTCATCGAGCGAGAAAGGCCCGATGGTATCTTCCTGTCTTTCGGTGGCCAGACCGCCCTGAACCTGGGTGTCGAGATGCAGCGCCTGGGTCTCTTCGAGAAGTACGGCGTCAAGGTCTTGGGCACCAGCGTTCGCACTCTCGAGCTCAGTGAGGATCGTGAACTCTTCGCCAGGGCCCTGGACGAGATTAACATCCCCATTGCGAAGTCGATCGCCGTCAGCACCGTCGATGAGGCTCTCGACGCCGCTCAGAAGGTCGGCTACCCCATCATCGTCCGTGCGGCGTATGCCCTCGGCGGTCTCGGATCCGGTTTCGCCAACAATGAGGAGGAGCTGCGCAACATGGCGGCTCGATCTCTCACCCTCTCGCCCCAGATCTTGGTCGAGAAGTCTCTCAAGGGCTGGAAGGAAGTCGAGTACGAGGTCGTCCGTGATGCGAACAACAACTGCATCACTGTCTGCAACATGGAGAACTTCGATCCCCTCGGCATCCACACCGGTGATTCCATTGTCGTCGCGCCGAGTCAGACGCTGAGCGACGAGGAGTACCACATGCTCCGCTCCGCCGCCATCAAGATCGTTCGCCACCTCGGCGTCGTAGGAGAGTGCAACGTTCAGTACGCCCTCCAGCCCGATGGCCTCGACTACAGGGTTATCGAGGTCAACGCTCGTCTCTCTAGGTCTTCTGCTCTCGCCTCCAAGGCTACCGGATATCCCCTTGCTTACACGGCCGCCAAGATCGGTCTCGGCTACACCCTGCCGGAGCTGCCCAACGCCGTTACCAAGACGACCACGGCTAACTTCGAGCCCTCCCTCGACTATATCGTTACTAAGATCCCCCGCTGGGATCTTTCCAAGTTCCAGCATGTCAAGCGCGACATCGGGAGCGCCATGAAGTCCGTCGGCGAGGTCATGGCTATCGGCCGTACCTTCGAGGAGTCGTTCCAGAAGGCTGTTCGCCAGGTTGACCCCAAGTTCGTCGGACTCCAGGGTGACAGGTTCGACGATCTAGACTTCGAGCTGCAGAACCCTACCGACCGAAGGTGGCTCGCCGTTGGCCAGGCCATGCTCTATAAGGGCTACTCGGTCGACAAGCTCCATGACCTCACCAAGATCGACAAGTGGTTCCTCCACAAGCTGCAGAACATTGTCGACTGCACCAAGGACCTCCAGCAGTCCGGCGGCCTCGAGGCTCTGAGGAAGGACCAGATCCTTGGCGCGAAGAAGATGGGCTTCTCCGACAAGCAGATCGCCGCCGCCGTCGACAGCACCGAGGACAAGGTCAGGGCTGTTCGTCTGAGCATGGGCATCCGACCGTGGGTGAAGAAGATTGACACCCTTGCGGCCGAGTTCCCCGCCAACACCAACTACCTCTACACCACCTATAACGCGTCGAGCCACGATGTCGACTTCACGGACAAGGGAACCATCATTCTCGGAAGCGGTGTCTACCGCATTGGTAGCTCTGTCGAGTTCGACTGGTGTGCCGTCAGCGCGACCCAGGCGCTGAGGGAGATGGGCCAGAAGACCGTCATGATCAAGTACGTACTTAACCGCAAATATCTGAATCCCAGTCGCTGATCCTAACTGCTAACCTCAACCCAACAGTTACAACCCCGAGACTGTTCGTATACATCCGCAACTATCTAACCCTACCTGCTGATCCTAATCGCTAACCCTAACCTAACAGTACAGCACGGACTTTGACACCGCGGACCGACTCTACTTCGAGGAGCTCAGCTACGAGCGTGTCATGGACATTTACGAGCTTGAGAGTGCTTCGGGCGTCGTCGTCTCCGTTGGCGGACAGCTGCCCCAGAACATTGCCCTTCGCCTCCAGGAGACTGGTGGGGCGAAGGTTCTCGGAACCGACCCTAAGGACATCGACAAGGCTGAGGACCGTCAGAAGTTCTCGGAGATCCTTGACAGCATTGGCGTGGACCAGCCCGCGTGGAAGGAGCTCACCTCCGTCAAGGATGCTGAGGACTTCGCCGATGCTGTTGGATACCCCGTCCTTGTCCGCCCCAGCTATGTCCTGTCTGGTGCCGCCATGACCGTCATCCGGAGCAAGGATGACCTCAAGGAGAAGCTTGAGGCCGCCAGCTCCGTGTCTCCCGACCACCCCGTAGTTATTACCAAGTTCATCGAGGACGCCCAGGAGATCGACGTCGACGCGGTGGCGTCCGAGGGAAAGCTCATCATCCACGCTATCAGCGAGCACGTCGAGCAGGCCGGTGTCCACTCCGGCGACGCCACCCTCGTGCTCCCCCCCGCGAACCTTGACACCGAGACCCTCGAGCGAGTCAAGACGATCGCCGAGAAGGTCGCCAAGGCCTGGAGCATCACCGGCCCCTTCAACATGCAGATCATCAAGGCCAACGACCCCAACGGCGGAGAGTCCGCCCTCAAGGTCATCGAGTGCAACCTCCGCGCGTCCCGATCATTCCCCTTCGTCAGCAAGGTCCTAGGCACCAACTTCATCGACGTGGCGACCAAGGCCCTCGTCGGCCAGAACGTGCCCGAGCCGCAGGACCTCATGGCCGTCAAGCGCGACTACCTCGCCACCAAGGTGCCCCAGTTCTCCTGGACCCGTCTCGCGGGCGCTGACCCCTTCCTGGGCGTCGAGATGTCGTCCACTGGTGAGATCGCCTGCTTCGGCAAGGACCTCGTCGAGGCCTACTGGGCCTCCCTCCAGTCCACCATGAACTTCCGCACCCCCCAGCCCGGTGAGGGTCTCCTCTTCGGCGGTGACGTGTCCAAGGAGTGGCTCACCACCGTCGTGGACCGCCTCGCGCCCCTCGGCTTCAAGCTCTACGCCGCCGTGCCCGAGGTGAAGGAGTTCATCGAGAAGACTGCCAGCACCAAGGTCGACGTGCAGGTCATCGAGTTCCCCACGGAAGACAAGCGCGCGCTGAGGGAGGTCTTCGCCAAGTACGACATCCGCGGTGTGTTCAACCTCGCGCTCGCCCGCGGTAAGACTGTTCTGGACGTCGACTACGTCATGCGCAGGAACGCCGTTGACTTTGGTGTCCCTCTGTTCATGGAGCCAAAGGTAAGCTGAATTCTCCTTCTCGTCACCTCCACCCCCCCTTTTTTCTGTTTCACCCGGGTTATGACGGAATGGTGTGAGTACTAACAGTATTCCGCAGACGGCCATGCTCTTCGCGCAGTGCATGAAGGAGAAGCTGCCCAAGCCCGAGGGCATCCCCAGCGAGGTCCGCAGGTGGTCCGAGTTCATCGACGGGAAGCCCCTGTAAACTCACCCACCTACCATAAAAACGGCCACCTCGCCCCTGCCGCCCTCTCTCCCTCCCTCCCAATGTAAATGTAGTCAGGGAGGGCAACAGGGGGAGTGATTTTTCTTCCTCGTAAAAAAGCAGGAAGACAAAGGGATTAGGCGGAGGGAAGGGGGAGGGGAGGGAAAAAGGGTGTTGGAATTGAATTTATACCATTTTTATCATCACACGACGGGAGCTTTGCTGCTTTTGGGGGTTTCTTCTAGTTGTTTTGTTATATTGAAAACCTGGACATTTTTTTAGTACATGCTGGGCTTTTGTTTTATATTTATTGGTCCGGGTGGGGGGAGGGATGTTTATCTTGGTGTTGGGATCTTTTCCAAGGAAGATTGGAAGAGTGGGGTTTTTGTATCTATTTTTTTATTTTATATTTGCATCGAGGCTCGTTGCGTGTTCCTTTTTAAAGTACTTCTTCCCTCTACTTACTCTCTCCCTCTCTCTTCCCCTCTCTCTCCCTCTCTCTCCTGGCTCGTAGAGTGTAAGTAAGTGTCTGGTCCGGAAGTTCCCTCGAAATCTCGATCGGGATGAATTTGTACGTACATATCGTACGTACGTTGTGCACATCATGCTCGGCAACATCACCATATACCAATACCAAACGAAGTGATATTGCTTGCCAAGGCCATCCAGAAGAAAAGCCTACCCTCCCTTTCCCGTTTTATTCTTCCCCGTTGTGATTACCCGCCAAAGAAGGCATCACCACCTCACCGGCAGTCTATCCTCCTAGGAACTCCGCAAAGTGAACAAAGCCAAACCTGTAGTATGAACGCCCCCATCCCCCTACCTCGATCCCGCATTACATGCTTCCTTGCCCCATTGTGCCCCCCTGACCACTGCACTCGTAGTGACTCATGAAACAGTAACCCCCCCCCCCTTCCCGTTCATCTGTTCACTCCCCCGGCTCAACCCTAGGAGGGCCGCGATGTCCCATCGTTCAGCCTAACGGCAGAAAAACGCTTAGCAAGAGTCGAACGGTTACCGCGGCGCCTCTTGGCCCCGGAGTCCCCGGACTCGGAATCGGACCCCGACTTGGACCCGCGCCGACGTTTCTGATGGTGGATTGGAGAGGGCTCACCAGTCGATTGCAGGATGGCCTGGAGGGTCTGCCAGCCTCCGGTAGAGCGTAGCTGGTAGGAATCTCCTACGTTGTGCTGCGACGCTACTCTGCATAAGAGGGATAGCTCGTCCTAGTGGGGAGGGGGAGGGAGGTCTAGATTAGTACTTGAAGTCCGACATTGGGAGGCCTTAAGGGGGGCCACGGGCATTGGATTGTAGACAAACCTTAGATAAGACGCCCATTTGACTGATGAAGCAAAGCAGGTGGAAGTTGGAGACGGAGAGCTCCTTGTTTCCCCCGCGCCTTAGCATCTTCGCGACCGCGGAGATCTCTTGCCCTTCGCCTACGTAACCGCGATTCTCAACCGGGAACCCGGGCTCCGTGAATACCGCATCTGGCTGGTCGGGGAAGCCGTGGGTTAGGGTGGTGAGGAGGTATTCCACGGGGAAGGCCGGTTTCGCGTTCTCTTGCACGTTGGCGCCGTATTCGTTGACCTTCCGGTAGAACACTTCCGGTATATATCGCGTTCGCGACCCGCCCTGGGCCTCCTCCTCCTCCTGCACAAGCATAACACCGGGTTCCGCTGAAGGCTCGATAATGTCCGCCCTCACCATCTCCACTGCCGAATTCGACACCTGGTACGCGGAAATATCAATCTCCCCCTTCTCATTTCCCGATATGACACAAGTCACGAAAGATGACCCAAAACGACCACTGTGGCTCCACTTCGTGGTCTTCGGGTGTTGTGCCTGTAGTCGAGCCGAGAAACAGATTTCGAGGGATGACAGGTAGTAAGAGTCGATATGTCGCTTGCAGATGACGGAGCCGTCGTTATGCCCGGCATCAATGAGATCCGTCCAGATGACACCCACCTGCTCCAGCCCGCACAGTTTCGCGACCTCGTTCACCTCGTCTTGATTCTCCCAGTCACTCAACGTGAGCCCGTCCACTTCGTCTACTTGCGGAGGTTCATATATGGCTTCCACCACCGCCTTGACCCCGAGGGGCACTTTAGGGTACTCTGCGAGGCGGCCGTACATGAAGCCGATCCTCTGGCTTCCCGATTTGCGCCACGAGTTAAGGAATGTATCAATGGTTTCTGGGCTCGAGAACTCGACGTGGTCAACCATGCGGAAAGGCTGCGGCTGGAGGGTGATGGCGCTCGGCTGGCACTTGCTGCATATACCTTCCGGCCACTGCGGGTGTCCTGATGGGCACGAGGGCTGCACCCGGTAGAATGGCTCCGAGAGGGGAGGTATGAATGAGCTTCCGTGCTCGGGTTTGTTGGTCGCCGAGTTGATTTTCTTAAGGTAGGCGTGGAACGACAGGTACTTGATTCCGTTGTCGGCGAGGTATTCCGCGTTGAAGGGGTCTAGAGGCATGCAGTGGTCGCACATGCCCTTGGGACCATGCCGGCACAGCGCGTTCCGCTGCCTCGGAATCTTCCCATCTTTATTGTCTAGCATGTCGTCAAGCGGCGTCTGCTTTACAGACTCCCATGGCCGGGGGCCTTCTGAAATCGTAACGACATCGGGGTTTGGTCGCGGCACCTCTTCGCCAGGCAGGATGGGCTTTCCGTCCAGTCGGCTGGAGGTCGGTGCCTTGGCGTCCCCGTTTTCCTGGCCAGCAGGTGCGTCTCTATGTTTGTACGATATGAAGATGAGGTCTCCATGTCTGCATTGCATCAGCGGCGGCTCTAACCATTACCCATTCCATGTGGCGCCCAGCGGGACTGGAGATGGTAAACGCACTTCATGTTGACCTTGCCAATAGTGAGATTGGCAATATCTCTTATGAGCTTAGCATCGTTGCCGGAAGGCGAGCTGGAAAGGGTAATCGTTCTAGGGTCGACAGTGTCAGGTAGTTGAGGAAGGATCTAGAGTCGGTGGGTTAGAAAAGCGGATCTGCGGTCGAGAGCCGAGAGCCATGAGCTCTGGGCTTTGGGTGGGAAGAAATGCGGATAGACATGCCTTGTGCCCGAGGTCGCTGAAGGTGTTCGTGGAGTCGAGGTTTACTCGGATCATGCCATCCGGCCCACGCACTCGGAGAAGCATTTTGGGCAAGCCGGGTCGATCCGTAGGTTAGGACCTGAATATGTGAGGTTGGAGTTGTGAGGTCGAGGTCAAGGTCGAGGTTGGAGGAGGGAGGAGGGAATGGTGGGGTGGTTGAGGTTGCGTCGTGCTGCGATGGTGGTGACACCAGGTTAGGTACGAGTAGGTATTATCGGCACTGAGCTTAGAGTGGGTACATCTGATGTACTCCGCATCAAGGAAGTCGGTTGAGCTGGTGAAAGTGTTACGCAGTGAAAAATAGGCAGGAATATGGAGCAAATAGAAGGCGCACCTTCCAAGTGATATGCCGATCTGTAAGAAATGTATTTATATTATTATAGAGTAGAATTCTTTCGTAGAATAGCTCCGAAACAGAGAGAGCTCAGTGCTAGAAATTGCGTCAGGTTGAAAGGAAGTTTACTCGAGGTATCTTGCCTAGGCTCCAAGACCCAGCGTCATCGGCGCAAGGTAGGAGCTACATAGGTAGGCTTGCTTATAATATCTTTCTCTCTCAAGAGCTCAAATCAAACTAGCTCTGACTAACACAAGTCATCCATGACACCCAACCGAACAAGAGCCTAGCTTGACCTTCTTACATTGAATACATGTATTTATGGGTTAGGTATGCCTAATGTTCTATTGGCTCTTAACCACCACCATGTTCTGTAACTGGACTATCTCACCCGTCCTGCCTGGAAAGAATATTCATCCACTTTTTAGGAATCCGTGACGCCACCCGCCATATCATCATTTCTATCTCGGTACATTCGTTTACTTCTTATCTAGCCTAACCGCGGGGTTCCGCTCGACGAAGCCCAGGTCCACCTTGTGGCCAAGCAGCTCTCGGATGTTGGAGATGCCGTACTTGATCATGGTCGGCCTCTCCAGACTCAGACCCCATCCAAAGACCCTCATATCCTTCGGCAGGCCCATGGACTCGAGCATCTCCGGCCGGAACATGCCGCTGTTTCCGATCTCCACCAGCTTGTTCAGGCCCTTGTGGAAGCTGAAGATCTCCAGACTGGGCTCCGTGTACGGGTTGTACGCCGGCTTGAACCTGAGGTCGGTGATGCCCATCTTGGCGAAGAAGATGTCCATGAACTCCATGAGGCCGCCCAGTGTCAGGCCGTAGTCGGCAATTACACCCTCGACCTGGTGGAACTCGGCAAGATGGGTGGCGTCTACGGACTCGTTTCGGAAGACGCGGTCTATCGAGAAGTACCGCGCCGGCGGGGGGCGGCCGTCGGGCCCCTTCTGCATCGCAAGCTTGCGCAGCATCGCCGTCGAGATGGACGTGGTGTGCGTGCGGAGGACAAGTCGGAGGGACTCGTCAGCCGACCACGGGTACCGGTAGCCGATGGAGCCGAACTTCCCATCCTGGTGCACCTGCTTCACGTTCTCCCAGTACTCATCGTGCTCTGGACCAGGCCTGGCGGCCGTCTTAGGGTCGGCCACGTAGAAGGTGTCCTGGAGATCACGAGCGGGATGCTGCTGCGGCACGTAGAGGGCGTCGAAGTTCCAGAAGCCGGACTCGACGTATTGGTTCGTGGGCATCTCCTCGAAGCCCATCTCGAAGAAGATCTGGCGGAACTCGTGGCGCACCTTGTTGAGCGGGTGCAAGGCGCCAGCGTCCTGATCCGCGCCGAGGGCGTTAAAGTTGTAGGGCTTGAAGTCGACCGTCTTCCACGAGCCCGAGGCGATCATCTCCGGCGTCAAGTCTGTCTCCTGCTTCTTGATCTCCAGCGCATACTCGGGTCCCTTGGAAATCGAGAAGGTAATGATCTTCTGGACCTTGACCAGCTTTCGCTTCTTGAGTTCGGTAACGATCTTGGCATCGTGTGTCTGGGTTTCCTTTATTTGCTGGAGTTGTTGTCGAGTGACGTCTTGGATAGACTCGGCCTGTTGTGGGGCTGTTAGAGAGGGGACATTTCTATCGTTGGAGTAGTAGCACCTGAGAGGTCTAGGGAGCAGTAGATGAGCAGCATACCGTCGCAACAAGCTTTCCGTCCTTAGTCTTAGAGATCCACTTCTCCTTGAAGGCCTTGCCTTGTCCGACCTTCGTCACCGTCTTGTCCCCAATGGCCTTCTCTAGCTCGGGGATCGTGAGCCCCTCCATGGCCGCCCTGAGGGCCTCGAAGACGCGGGCCTCATGACTTCCGTGCTCGGCAATCTGCTCTGCCTCGGGCTCCAGCAACACCAATTCTTTCTCCAGTGGCTTGTAGGTGACCATGGACCTGGAATGTAAGCTGTCGATGGCGGCCTTGATCTCGGTGAAGGGCACGTCGGGGAAGACCTCAGCCGTGAGTACTGGGTCGTTCTTGGAGAGCGCATGGAGGATTTGCGACGGAAGGTCCCCGGCGGGACCCTCGTTTCTCGCCGCCATAGTTGTCGAGAGGGATTCTGACGAGTCTCTGGGAGTGAGGTTTGTGGGATTAGCGCCGGATCTGCTTACAGCACTCGAGTTTGTGGTTGGAGTAGTAGAAAATGCAGACGTCCCACATCGTTGTGTCCCGCCCCCGCCAAATCTGGCGATGACTCGACCTGGGAAAATCCGTGCCGCGGCGCACTGTGTTTCAGCAGTCAGAGTCACAGCCAAGCCACAGGGACAACCCCTCCAACGACCAAGCGCCGCAGTGCAGCGCCACAGCTGTTCCAGATGATTACATAACACCAGCATACGAGTAGTGGCCCCTGGCTGCTGCTGACCGTCGGGGAGGTGCTATATCCCACCTCCGCGTCCCACTCGGAAGGTGTCCCAAAGTGGCAGACCGGCACGTTTACACGTCTCCGAGAGTCCGACAACCCCCAGCCATCGTTTTAAACAAGCCAGAGTACGGTCGGTGCCAAAAACAGTGTCGCCCTGCCCTGGGAACCGACGTCGCCCGCATCCCCATTGCCACCAGCGACCCAAATATGTCAGGCACCTCATCATTAGCCGCGAAGCTATAGCCATACTCCCAATATCAATGAGGCCATGAACCATGACTCCACGCCGACACCCGCGGCGACACAGTCAGGGAACGAGAACCAGAACCTGAGCAACTCGGATCCCGCCAGTGACGATCAGCGCCATAATGGCGAGGCATCACGGGCTCGTCGTCGACGCCGCCGCTCCCGCCGCGCTAGCTCGGCGCTCTCCAAGAAGCTCGAGTTCATGACGCACCTACTGACTAACCTCGACGGCCTCTTCTTTATCGAGATCGGCACGCTGTATTATTTAGAGTGAGTAGCGTCAGGACCAGTTAGACTCCGGAGCCAGCAGGAACTAATACTCGTCAGATCCTCCTTCTTGCGCTTCCTCATACGGGCGCTGGCGCATTATGCCTTCCTCACACCCAAGCCCGAGTCCTTTCCGATCGCGATGCCAGCCCATCCGTCACATGTCGTCTCGATATTGCTTCCAAACGTCATTTGCATGATATGCCACCTCTTTATGACCCTCCCGACGGGAACGGAATCGTCACGGGGTTACTTGCATGGTGGCATCTTGATCGACTTTATCGGCCAAACCCCGCCAACATCTAGACTATACCTCCTAGCGTTGGACGCTTGCATATTGTCACTGCAATGTCTCATGCTTGCGGTCCACTCGCAGAGGGAGGCCCTGCGGGAAACCGTCAAGCCGCAGCGGGGCTTTGACTTCCTGCCAGAGCTCCGCCGGCAGATCCGAGCTCAGGCGCTGGACGAAGAGGACAGGGGAAGAAGGCGGAATGCTCGCGAAGCAGAACTGGGCGATAACAATGACATAGAGATGGGGCTTTTGGGAGGCGATGGCCCTAGTAATGCGGATAGGCAAGAGGAAACGACCTGGCTACGGGGGGGCGGGCCACCTTCGTCGACTGCCACGAAGAGACAGTTGGCGGACATATACGCGTCTGGAAACGCTGTCATCGGCGACTTCCACCTACTTCAAACCATACGGCTGGCGAGCACGGATTATAGTGCCGCGGCCGCTCACTCCATACGGACATTGGGCTACACGGCGACACTTGCAACAATTTTGGCCCGCGAGAGGCGGAATCAATCGGACAGGCGTTCAGGATAGATGGGAAAAATACCACTTGTTCAAATAATGAATATCAATTCTTTCGCCCAATGCGCCCAATGCAAATGCTGCCATTCGTAAAGGGACAAAGTCCCATGATGGTATATATATTCTTGGTTCTATGCGACCTTCCTCCCGACATTGCCGACGCCATATCCCTTCACGGACACTATTACGTCGTCGCTGTCGTCGTCGTCCACATCCCTGAAGCCCCAACTACTGGCACCGAACGTCTTCAGATCCCTCGCCAGCCCAACGATTTCCTCCGTCGCGAGGACTGACCTGCTCAGGCGTAGCCGGCCGACATCCTCTGAGCCCATCGCCATGAGCGTCAACATCGTCGACGCAGACACGGAGCTCGCACACCCACCCTGCTCTATCGCCTCCAGCAGCTGGTACGCGCACCTCTTGCCGAGATCCTCTGGTACGACTCCGCCTTCCGGGGGCGAAGGGATGTCGGCGGAGTAGATTATGCCAGGAATCGTTGACTCCGCAACCAGGCTCATCCCGAAGCCTATCCCCTTGCGCTTCTTCTGTCCGTCCTTGCCCTGCTCGACCAGAGGAGCCGTGTCGTACTGCGCCGCAACGTGGATATCTGGAATAAAGGGGTTGAGAATCTCCCTCGCCGCGTGTATCATCCGGCCGTTATTTGAGGCGGAGACGCCTGTGCTGTAGGCCACGCCGCGTATGCGCTTCACGCGGCCTGGTGTCCGGTTCAGGTGTAGCGTCTTCGGAAGTCGCACCTGGCTCGCGAACCGCAGCTCCACGACGCCGCCTCCGCCGCGGCCGCCGGGGCCGGCACACGACCGCTGCAGTATCCGGAGTTCTATCCTCGCGGGGGGGATGCCGAAGAGGCCGAAGAGGGGCAGGATCGCGGTGCGGAAGGTATCGACCGATACGTCACCCGTCTCGGTCGCGGAGGTTATCACGCCGGGGCCGCTGAAGCGCACGTTCATGTGCGCCTTCGAGAAGGGCGCGAGGAGGCAAATAGGGAGGAGGAAGTAGGTCACCCCGCGTGTGCAGCTATCCGGGAGGGAGTGCTCGACGACATCGCCGTTGGCGCCGATGCCCTCGGCGGCGCCCGTTATCAGACCTGGGTGGTACGTCATCGTCGCGCCGGTGTAAGAGATCTGCATGGTGCTGCCATTGGTGACGGCCTCGAGGAGGCGGAGGAAGGAGATTTCATGAGGGGCGAGACCTGGGTTGGTGGGGGAGGTGCTGCGGATTTTGGAAATGTGGACTGGGCGGCCGGTGAGGGTCGATAGTACTAGACGGTGGGCGAAGGACCGGTGGCCCGTGAACCGTAGATGTTCCGCTCCGGAGGAGGCCATGGTGGCTGGCTGTGTGTGCTCTAGAGAGTCGTGGACCTGATTTGACGATGGACGCACTGGGCGAATCGAACTTTTTGGCGAAAAATAAGATTTTGCCAGCCAGAGTGGTAGTAAGGAAGTTGGTGATCATAAACGGAAGGCGGTGAAGGTTGCGCGTTTCTCCCTTATCTTATCGTGGCCCACTTGGTCCATAATTCTGCACCCAATTTTTTACGGGTTACACGTCGTGGAGCTCGAGCTAAGGAAGAAAGGCACTTCCGCATCACGTCTCCCGATCCGCCAAATCTTTCGACATCCCCTTACCGAGCGGCAGAGCCAGCATCACCACCACTATCGAAGGCTGTCAACCCCCAAATCTCGCGTCTAAGGACAGGCTTTTAATGCGGCCCCGACTTACCTGACTTATCACGTCCCCATGTCATCCAGGGCATTCCAGAGCCTGAGACAAACGCCAAACTTCGTCTGCTCACAATGCGTCCTGGCAGCCCGTAGGACGCGGGTGACCACCCCCCCGGTCCGACTGCTTGCCCAAACCACGGCAAGATGGAAGAGCGACCTGAGCAAGGCTCCCGAGTCTGCGACCGCAAAACCAAAAAGGAAGACTTCGTATGAGAGCGACTTGGAAGAGGCGAGGAGGTCCCTGACCGTCCGATACTACGAGCAGGAGCCCACGGGCGAGATCAATGAGCTCGAGTCAGAGGATGCCTTTGTCCGGTCCCTCGATGGGACGACGGAGCTGAACAAGGATCTAGAGCAGGAGTACCAGAATATTATGGACATAGTGGAGGGCAAGAATGCCAACGAACGGTTTCGAGCCCAGTTTGAGAAGGAAATCCTCGGTGCGATAGAGGAGAAGAGACGCGCTGCGGAAGGTGTGAAGGATGCGACAGAGGCGATCGAACCGATCCCTCAGATTAGCGAGAAGCCATTCAGGAAAGAGTCTCAGCGGAGGCTGATAAGGAAGCTGAACACTGCCCTTGAGCGCGCCGATAAGTCGTCGCGACGGGGCGGCGTTATCCCCAAGAGGAATCTAATCCCCCTATGGCGAGCGTATCAAGCGGCCCGCCAGACCCTCGCCCTGAGCTGGAACTCGGTGCCTCAGCCCGCCTGGGATTTACTATGGAAGCTCTTCTCCTACGACGACCCCGCCAGCAACCCAAATCGCCTTTCCCATGTCGCCAGCTTAGCGAAGGACCTCAGCGCCGCCAACATCGGTCTCACTCCGGCCCAACAAGTGCTGACGATTGAGTCACTGTTTGTCGAGAACTGGGAGGGCGACGCCGTGAAGAACTGGAAGAGATGCCTGCCGACCCTGGGCGCCGAGGACTCGAGCACTTTCCAGGCCTTTTGGGAGTTGGGAGTGCGCATGTTTTGCGAAACGGGGGACCTGGACCAGGGGAACCGTGCGGCTGAGAAGCTCCTGGAGCACAACTCCGACCCCCGAATTCTGATGGCTCTGATACGGACTTACTCCGAACAGGGGACGGAGGAAGCGCATGTGCGGGCGTGGGAGATATACCGCCGCCTTCTGAGCCTGTTGGGCCCAAAGATGAAGCTGGAGGACTACGACCAGGTCATATCCTACTTCCTAGCTGCCAACCAGATCGAAAATGCACTACAAGCGTTCGTCGACATGATGACATCGGGGTCGCGGGATATTACGAGGAGCAAGACCCTACCGCCCACAATCGGCAACAAGTTCTTCTTTGGGAAATGGCTCAAGCGGCTCATTGGAGCGGGCGAACTCGACGGCGCACACAGCGTCGTCAAGTTCATGCTGGGGAAGCAGATCCAGGCCGCCCCGATCCACATCAACGGGCTGATCGGGGCGTGGCAGCGGTCAGGGGGGGTTGAAGATTTGGAGAAGGCAGATGAGATTGCCTGGAAGATGATTGAGTCCCGGTTGGACTTCGTCAGGGAGAGGCGGGAGAAGGCAGCTGAGCGGGATGATGGCCCCGGAAGCTCCCAAGAGCCAGGGCCAGCCCCTTACCCCAGGGCAACCCTCGAGACATTCTCTCTGATGGCCGAGAACTACCGCCTTCGCCAACTACACGAGCCCATGATGCGTCTCTGGCAGGCCTTCAACCAGGCGGAAATAAGCCACGACGCCTTCATGATGAACCAGCTCCTGGAGTCTTATCTTCAGTACGGCCAAGTCGAGGAGGGCTCGCAGCTTTACCGGTCTCTCGTCTCCGAGGGCGGTGTCAAGCCCAACTCTCACACGTTCATGGTGCTCTGGAAGATGCACGCCATCAATCGCTCGCACATCAACCCGGACGACCTCCTCAACGAGATGGACAACGCGCGCTCCATCTTCCGCGAGATGATGAAGTTTGAGGGTGTCTTCGGCGGGGAGGTCGATGGTCAGCTCGCGCGCAAGATCCTACACACGTTCCGCCGGCTGAGGGATAACCACGGGTTCCTGGTCGCGCTAACGGCGCTGCGGAACAACCTCAACTTCCTGCCTACCGAGCTGCTCGTGCTCGAGCTGGCGGTGGGCACCACGAACCTGGTGTGGGACAACCCCCGCTCGAGGCAGAGGCTGCGAACGGAGAAGAAGCGGATGGACCTGGACATCATGCGCAGGAGGGAGGCCGTGGGCAAGGGGGCAGAGGAGGCCACGCCCGAGGAGAGGGCGCAGGAGCTGTTTGAGTATCTGGTGAGGTTTTATACACCACAGAGGACGGAGGAGATGGAGGGAGTGTTCGACGATGAGCGTCTCCTGGAGGATGCCTCGCGGCAGATGGGCGTGTACGATCAGAGTCGGTCTGGCCAGTGAGACTTTGACCAGTGTATAATACTGTATAGAATAGGGCCTTTATGTATAGAGAAGGATGGAACGGCGGATATCCAGACTTAGTTTACAGGCTGCTCACAACCTTTAATCATCCAACTCCACCACCTAGGGGCATGACGTATTCCTCGCAAACGGTTTCAACGAGGTCCCATTGAATGACCTGCCTATTCCATTTCAGATGGTAGATGAGAAATCTCAAGCTCAAGTCGTAGTAGTATAGGGGCGGCCGACTTCCCGCCATAAAAGGGCACCGTGAATCGTCGAATAAGTATCCCTATCCCGACACCTCAATCCCTTTGACTTTTCCGCCCCTCTAGTAACCCGAGACGCCACGCTATGCAAAAAAATCCAGAGCTTGCTTAAACCACAACAGAACCTTTCCCTTTTCCCTCCTCACTCAGGCCCTGCCCTCCCTCACGACATATCCATGTCCATATCCTTCTCGTCCATATCCGGGATGGAACTCAGCGTCGAGCTCGGCGTCGACGCGCCCTCCTCGGTCTTAACGGGGGCGGGCGGCGACTCCGGAGGCGGCGTCGCGGGGCCGGCGATGGATCGTTCCCACGTCCGGATGCTGGTCACCTCCTCGGCGCCCTCGATCAGGACCTCGCCCTGGTCGTTTCCCCTCCCGAGGATCGTGGCGTGGTATTTCGAGTCTTCGCCCGTCTTGCTGTGCTTCTTCTTCAATGCTGCGACGACCAACCCACACGCGTTAGTTTTTTGTTTTCGCGGAAAGAGCGAACTTAGAAAAGGGAGGGGGTGAAACGCACCAGCCAGGAAGTCCGTGGCGTCGGGGTCCCCGTCCACGGCCGCATACTCCCTAATCATCTTGTCCCTAGGCCCGCCGAACCAGCTCAGGAACTCGTCCATGCCCCTCGTGTCCTCGACGCCCACGAACTCCTGCTCGCCCAGGCTCCTCTCGGGCAGCACGGCGGCGACGTCCTGCAGCGCCATGCGCACGTCGACGATGGTGGGGGACTCGGCCGTGTCGTTGGAGACGGCGTGGGCGGCCGTCTTCTCGGCGAGGAGGATGAGGTAGCGGGCGGCGATCTCGGTGAGGGTGTCGAGGACGGCAGGCTTGCAGGCGTAGTAGCCTGTCGCGCGGAGGATCTGGAGGACGGTGGGGCGGAGGAGGGCGTGGTAGAAGGCGGGTGGGGAGGCCATGGTGGTGGTTTGATGAGAGGTGAGAAATTCGGGGTTTGGGGTCTGGACTTTGAAGCTGCAAGTTTAGATCGCAGGGCAGTTCTCGATTGGCGTCGATATTTTCCCTGCCCTGCCCTGTCGGCGATCAGGAGGAATGACTCTGATCGTGTGGCGATAACGAGTGAATACTATCGGTCACGATGGTTTGGGTCGCCTGTTGCAGACGTTGCGCGATGAGGGATGGAGGTTGGAGGTTGGAGGTCGCGGGATCGCCAATGTGTGGGTGGAAGCAGGCAGAGAAGGAAAGTGCGCTCAAGTTGGCAGTGCTAGAAAAGTCATGGCCAACCGTCCACTCGTTTGTCAGAAACTTAGTTGTGCATTGCTCGCAGAAATTCGCATTCGCAGGCTGCTTCGGACGGGTAGGTAGAACTATTCTTGTCGCTTAAAGGAAGCTAGAAATGGGGCTTTGTTAGAACAGTAAAGCGACATCAGTAGTCGGCGCAAAACGTACTCAAGGTTGATTGAGTGGGTTATTCAAGCTTCTTCCATTCTGGCATCTCGCGTCCAATGGTATCCGCGTCAAACGGCGTCTATTGGACGTGGGTATAGTTTAGTGGGGCCAGAGTGTGTTCAAGCTTGAGCCACAATGGCTTTCGGCAAGAGTTAATTCACGCCACAACAAGCCACATCCAGTGATAGCATATATTCCTGGCTTGGTGGGGTCGGCAATTTACGGCATCTCGCGGCACAGTTACCCACCGTGGCTTCACCGTAATTGCCGTATCCGTCGGCAACCCCCAGTTCGACCGGTATCGATTGCGGGGCAGAGCCGGCTTAGCGGCCGACTTTCGGGGTTTAGGGTGAGGGGGGAAGGTGAGATGAGGAAGGTGGCCAAGGTTATCTCGAGCTAATACACGGTCCTCGTGGTCCGGTATTCATGGGTCGCCCCCCTACAAGTACTCGGCAACTTGCATTCTCGTGTCCTCTGGTCCTCTTTGCTTCTCCTGTGTAATCAAGTCCCAGCAATTGCATGCAGCGGTGCCCAATTCGCTGATAACAGCTCTGTCCCCGCCCCTGTCCGGCCCAATTCTAGGACCTTGAGCCTACTCACGAGACCAACCACCGTCTCTGTAATCAGTCTACCTCCACCTCCACCTCCACCTCCACCTCTATCTCTATCTCTATCTCTATCGTGACCATGCGCCGCTTCTCGGCACGAACCCTCCCCCGACTTGTCCCCCGTCATTCCATACCCCTTCAATCCAGCCGACCGCTATCATCCATAGCAGCAACCATGACGCCCTCTACCTCCTCCTCCCAAGCCTCTCCCGCGGTCGCCCGCCCCCTCCACACGACGGCGAAGCTCCAGCTCCCCGCCACTCTCGATTCCACGGCCACCAACTTCCCCAAGTCCCACGCCAAGATCGAGAATGTCAAGGACACGCCCTACTTCATCGACAATGAGTTCAGGGCCTCGTCCGCCCCGGACTTCATCGACCTCCACGACCCGGCCACCAACCACCTCGTCACCCGAGTGCCCCAGATGACCGACGAGGAGATGAAGGCCGCCGTGCTCAGCGCCGAGAAGGCCTACCCCGCGTGGAAGGCCACGAGCGTCATCGCCCGCCAGCAGATCATGTTCCGCTTCGTCGCCCTGATCCGCGAGAACTGGGACAGACTTGCCGCGAGCATCACCCTCGAGCAGGGCAAGACCTTCGCCGACGCAAAGGGCGACGTCCTCAGGGGCCTGCAGGTCGCCGAGGCCGCCTGCGCCGCCCCCGAATTCCTGAAGGGAGAGATCCTCGAGGTCGCCAAGGATATGGAGACGAGGTCGTACCGTGAGCCCTTGGGCGTCGTGGCCGCCATCTGCCCCTTTAGTACGTTTTTTTTCTATCCCGTGTCCTTCCCCATATCACGCGAGGGGAGGGTGTAATAACGGAACGTCCTATCGTGAGTACCATTACTAACGAGACCCTTTCCAACTACTTACAGATTTCCCTGCCATGATTCCCCTCTGGTGCATCCCCATCGCTACGGTAACTGGCAACACCCTGATCCTCAAGCCGTCGGAGCGGGACCCCGGCGCGGCCATGATCCTCGCCGAGCTCGTCCGCGACGCCGGCTTCCCCCCCGGCGTAGTCAACGTCATCCACGGCGCCCACCGCGCCGTCAACTTCATCCTCGACGAGCCGGCCATCAAGGCCATTAGCTTCGTCGGCGGTAACAAGGCCGGCGAGTACATCTTTGCGCGGGGCTCCGCGAACGGCAAGCGCGTGCAGGCCAACCTCGGCGCTAAGAACCACGCCGCCGTGCTCCCTGACGCCAACAGGAACCACTTCGTCAACAGCGTCGTCGGCGCGGCCTTCGGCGCCGCCGGCCAGCGGTGCATGGCCCTCAGCACGCTCGTCACGGTGGGCGAGACGAGCGAGTGGCTCGGCGACGTGGCCGAGAGCGCAAAGGCGCTGAGCGTCAACGCCGGCTTCGAGGAGGGCGCGGACCTGGGCCCCGTCATCTCGCCCGAGTCCAAGGCCCGCATCGAGGACATCATCGCCAGCGCCGAGAAGGAGGGCGCCACCATCCTGCTCGACGGGAGGGGCTACAAGCCCGCCGGCTACCCGGACGGCAACTGGGTCGGCCCCACCATCATCACCGGCGTCACCCCCGAGATGAGGTGCTACAAGGAGGAGATCTTCGGTCCCGTCCTGGTGTGCCTGAAGGCCGACTCCCTCGACGACGCCATCGAGCTCATCAACGCCAACCCCTACGGCAACGGCGTCGCCGTCTTCACCCGCTCCGGCCCCACGGCCGAGACCTTCCGGAGGAACATCCAAGCCGGCCAGGTCGGCATCAACGTCCCCATCCCCGTCCCGCTCCCCATGTTCTCCTTCACGGGCAACAAGGCCAGCGTGGCCGGCGGCGGCGCCAGCACCTTCTACGGGAGGCCCGGCGTCAACTTCTACACCCAGTCCAAGACCGTCACGGCGCTCTGGAAGTCCGACGACGCCATCTCGAAGAAGGCAGACGTGTCCATGCCTACGCATTCGTAGCTGGGGCACGGGAGGAGAGGGGGACGACCTGGCTTTGTGGGCGCCGTGGCTGAGCCACGGAGTGGTTAATGAATTGTCCATTCAGACTGGTACATATGTAGTATTTGCATTGCACAATTGAGTCATGAGTAAGAGAATATGTGGCCCATCAGCGTGGTCAGCGACCCTCATGATCGATATCTCAGTGAATCAGGGGTAATTTCTTCATTTTTATTTGCATCATTTCGTTAAGTGTTCTACAACCACCAAACATGAATCGCCCCATGATCTCTAACACCAAACTAGAGTGAGCCTAAGAGAGCAGAGATAGATAGCTAACATGAGGAAGAGACCGACGTGGTGTGAATAGCTCAAACCAACCTCAACTCCCTCGCTCTTAGCCGCCAAGAAGCCCCTCTCTCTATCCCCCCCGCCAAAAAAAAGGAACGAAGATATATGATGTCGCAGAAGAGGCAAAAAAAGCAGAAGAGGAGTCGATAGGAGAAGACTCCCATGATGTGAGACGTAAATATGGGTGAAAAGAAGGCTTGGGTCTGGTGGATGTGTATATACGTGAAGTTCTCGATATGGAATTGGAAATGGCTTGGCGAAAGGCGCAAGGTGGATGAGATATATGTATATATCATATCATACAACATGGACGCGAGCCGAAAGGTGTTTCTCCTGAGTAGGAGGAGGAGGGGTATCTTACACGGCGACAACGGGGGTGGGTGCACTTCTTTGTACATACTTCCACAAACGAAAACCGGGACAACATTTAGAGGGCTGGGCGATCAGTAAGCTTTGATCACCGAGGTGGCGCCTGGTGTTGTCCCTGGGGCGATCCCTGGTTGGGAATCTGTAGGAAGCCGTCGTAGTAATCATCCAACCACTTTGCTGCCTCCTCACCCGCGTCGTCCATGCTCGTATCCCACCGCCCCAAGGAACCGACGTACCCGTCCGGTCGGACGTTCACTATAGCCACCTCGCCGGGGTCGAGGTTCCCAAGCCACTTGGTGGTGCAGAGCTTTCCCCGCGTGTCCTGATCGGGTATGTCGTCCAGGTAGAATGTCCACCGGCTGTCCTGTAATAGGGCAGGCAGATCGGAGATTTCAACATCCTCCTTTGGCATGGTGGCTGTAAATATCATTAGCAAACGTATATTTTGGGGTGGGGCAGGCAGATACGAGGTAGAGATAACTCACTGATGAGGGCAAATGTGAAGAGGTGGCTGACTGTGGTATATCGTTCGGGGCGCTGGTATATATCCTCAGGGCAGGGCAGACGAGGTTGCGCCGCGTAGGAGACACTGGCCGCTGCGGACAGTCGGCTAATGAACGAGTTCCTCGAAGCAATGGCCTGGCAGAACGTTTCCAAGAATGGGCCCGCTTGCTGAACATCCCACGTGAGCAGGTAGATCCTGAACTGTCCTAGCATTGGTATGTCCAGCTGTATATCGACCGGGTTCGAGTCGATATACCGGGAGACCTTGGCTGGTGGGAGCAGGCATCCCGGTTTCGCGTCCCCCATGGCCCAGCACTGCTCGACGGGGCGGTTGATGGCGCTCTCGCTATACTCGGCGCCAATCCCCGACATGAAGCGGACGTTGGTCTTGAAGCTCGCGGCAACGGCTGCGGCATCGCCCCCGGCAATTTGGTAAGCGTGCTCGTAGTCGAAGTTCACCAGATCCAGGGCAATCTTCCTCCGCTCGTGCTCGTAGCTCTCAAGAAGGATAGGCTTCGCGAGGCCACGAACGGCAAAGTTGAGCTTCCAAGCTAGGTTCCACGAGTCATGCATCGACGTGTTCATCCCCTGCGCCGACTTTGGTGAGTGAGTGTGGCTGGCATCGCCGGCCAAGAACGAGCGGGTGTGGTTATCGCAGAAGCGGCTCGCCACCCTCTGACCGATCTGGTATCGTCCGAACCACTCGAGGTACTTCCATTCCATCTCATAAGGCGCCATTATCTTCTGGGCTCGCTGCATGATGAACTCTTGGCCGAGCTCTCGGCGGTCGGTCTTAGGGCCCAGCTTCAGCTCGATGTACAGTCTTGTCATGTTGCGCTCTCGGGGCACTATAAGGATAGATCCATGCTCCTTGGAGGAGACGAGGGTCTTAGACCAGATGTCGGGGAAATTCGTGATTAGCTCCCCGTCTAGAACGCCCCAGATGGCAGCTTGCGACATGCCCACCGGGCGGGCGTCGGGAATACTCTTTCGGACTTTAGAGTGCGCGCCGTCACCTACATTCCCGGACGAAGCTCAGCCGGGTGTCTTTAGAAAAGACGCAAAAAAGGGGGCGGGGGGCATTTGACACAATCAGAACGCCGAAAATGGAGCGACTTACATCCTACCAGATACTGTGTGTGTATGCTTCTACGGTCTTGTGTGACGTTCGTTCGGCAGTTAACCTGCAACGGGCGACTCTTATCCTCGGGCACATTATACGACTCGAATGCCGTGTTCCTCCGAACTTCGACTCCGCGCGACCTCATATCTTCAATGAACAAGCTCTCGACCATTCCCTGGTGGACAAGCAGAATATAGGGGTCTAGGACGTCGATGATGGGAGGGTAATGGACCTCGCGACCAAGTCTGTGCAGCGGTTCCTCGGCGGTACTGTGCCAGAAAGATATGTCGTAAACGCGGACGCCGCGCTGCAATAAGGTGTCAGCCAGCCGCATCTGCCGGAATGTCTCGATAGTCTTTGGCTGCAAGCCATCGGCCCTGGGCACTAGTGTTAGTACATCCTGCCGAGGGTAGGTATTCGAGAGCGAGAGCAATGGCGATGGTCCGGAAGGGGGTACGAATTGGACAAGAAGTACCTTCCAACGGGTGTCTGGTCTGCCCTATCATCAATCACAGTAACCTTCACTCCAAATCGCACCAAGTTGGCGCCCAGCATCAAGCCGGCGGGACCCGCACCGACAACGCAAACCTGGCATTCGGAGGGAGGTAGGGGTATGCTGCGGAACTTGGCTAACGCATCCATAGTAATCTCGGGGCCAGAACCAGCGCGGTCCTCGCCGCCATTCTGCTGGTCCTCCATGTCGGCATCCGGGTTAGGCGTTTCTGGTGTCATGGCGAAGGAGGAGGGTTTCGAAGGGTTTTTTTGGGCGGAAATTCGGAGATTGGTATCGTCCTTGACTTAGCAGCGGCCTGCGCAGCGGGTTTCGGGAATTGACGCAGACATGAAGGGGGGTGAGGGTAAGTTTCGAGAGCGAGGGTGGTGACGGCGGTGGGACGGGGGGAGGTTAAGGTGGGGGGGAAGCTGCGGCGGGTCGTCTGAGCTGGTCGTTTGTCTGAATTGTCTGGGGCGGGCGGGGGGTGAGGGTCTCGGGAATTATCGTCGGGCGCCGTCGATGGCTACCTGTTTCTACTCTCTAGCCCTTCAGGGGAGAGATAGAGGCAGCGCAAGTATCGCAAAAGGAGATAATCGTAGAAAGGGCCCGGGGTATCAATGGTTTCGATACCGGAATTTTGCGCTTCCTGGTTGACACACGATCAGCCGATGGGAGGGTGTCGAATGGCCTCTAGACACCTGGTTACAGTTGGTAATCAGCTTAGATATCCGTGGGCTGTTGGCCGCCGTGGCGTTGGACGGACTTATGGTTGCTCGTACGAGTACCTACAGGTTTCCCCAGACGCAGACGAGACCAGAACTGCCTCGTTTTCCTTTCGCAACGCTTTCCCTCGCCTTGGTCTTTCGCTCACTCTTGAGCCGCCCCTTTTGTATGAGGTCGAGACTACAAGAAGAGGATTTATTCGCGAGTAAAGTAGAGTAAGGTCGGGAGTGTTTAATGTGAGGAAGAAGGCCCAGGGCGCAGGAAAGAGAGACCCGGGCTCCTATCATTTACCGATGTCGCTGATCTCTGGTCCGAGCCCAAAATTACCCAAGCTCATGGCATGACTCTTGTACACAATGGTCTGATCCTTGCCGGCACCTTCCCCTGCTGGCCCAAGCACGTCTGGGCAAAGTGTAACACCATTGGTCAGCCGGGCCTAGAGTGGATCAATCATCGGCCGTGTCCGCCGTTGTGGGTACCATGCCCCGAACTGGAGGTATCTATTATAAACCGCCAGGTCTCACAAGTATTTTTCGTCGTTATCTCCAGCGGCAGGCACGCATACATGACTTGGGAAGAGTGACGTACTAGCTAATTCTGACATGCAAGTACAAGTATTAATAGACTGTGTTAAGGACTCAGAATAGGATATTATAAGCCGCCTGGGAGTATATCGCCTGGCAGCTTCTGCACCGTCGTCCTTGCTCAGTCCGAGCGAACGAAGGCGCAATCGACTGCACGAGAATGACTGGGTGGATCTTCTAAACGGCTTGGGGGACTGTTAATATCTGGTCTGTCTGCTCCTGGCACCTATTTATGGTAATGGCAAGCAATAGGTAGTCCCAGAAAAGGATAGGGTCCACCCTTGCCACCTGTCCTCCCATGGCGCGGAGACTCTTTGGTTTCTTCATGCTCAGTACCTCCATGACTACACGCATCTATAGATGCAAGTAGGATCGCGACCATGATGAGCTTTAGGGTTACGCTTACGGAATACTGATAATACATTGCATAGGCTCCGACGTCCAATCTGGCTTGTTACTTTGGGCACCACCATGACCTGGTATACTTAAAGTTCCGCACTACGGATTGTGGCACCACTACCCATCATCTTGCATTGATATCTCGTCATGTCCCCCGTACTGTATTGAATCCGATAAGCGCACACATACAAGCAGTCGGCTGTAGTTTTCTCGGAAACGTCTGCGAAACGACCTCGTATCCAACCACAAGGCCCGCTGCTCGGCCACTCGGCCTCCTTTGGCTGGCGAAAACTAGCGTGTTTTGCGATAAAACCAGACGCGGCCGCGTCCAACCGCCGTTCGAGAGCCTCGCGATATATCCGTCCAAGTCGTTCGATGACACCCCACTTGTGGCACGTCGCCACCACAGCCTGCTCTTCTATGGGGCCGCTCTTCCACCCAGGGACCCGCGGAGTTCCACCGTGGCCGAGCCAAACGGGCTCGAATGGCTTTCAAGACGAATAAGATGGACTAGGCTTATCAACCATGTATTTGCTGCCGGTTTGAGAGGGAAATGAAATATATACATGAAAGAAAGGTCGAGTTCATGACTCGGAAATAGGTAATGAAAAAAGTTATACATGTACCGACACATTGGCTTGTGATCGATAGGGTATCATGAAGAAGAAAAAAATGGCAACCCCCCCTTCCCCTTTCCCCCGAGCTTCGTCGTCCCCCCTTTTTCCTACTCACAACCCGGGTGCTCTGCTCGACCATTACCAACCCTGATCACAGAGTCAACGCCCCTGCGAGGGCCGCCAAACACGCCCAGCGCGCCGCGCCCCTCCAGTCAAGCGACCCAGCCCCGCCAAGTCCGTCCGCGGGCGTTCCCTCGCGCCTCGACCCGCCGAGCCCGTTCTCGGGATCGTCCTCGGGGAAGACGGCCTCGACCTGGGTGCTATCCCCTGGCGCGAACAGCACGCCGACGGCGTTGGCGGACGCGGCGTCGATGTCCTCGAGCGCTATCATGTCGTTGTCCAGCTCGTCGCACGACGGCCGGTCGCCGCCTAGGTCCTCGATGCGGTTGGTCACGGAGATGGGTAGGTCGAAGATGGTGTAGTGGTCCTCGTCGTTTAGGCGGAAGTTCTGCCGGATGGAAATCTGCGTGGCGGGGCGGTGTTAGTACTTGTAATACGGGGCTTCCCCCCCCTCCGCTTCGGCACCTCAAGCGGAGCAACATCCGGCGGCCAAATGCCAGCGTTATGTCTTACGTTGTAAATGCCGCGATCACTATCCAGATCCCTCGGTTGGCCGTCCCCGATGAGGCAGTCTGGCCACTTCCAGTTGATGTGCTTCACTGTGCTCCCGTCCTCTTGCGCCATGATATCCCCGAGGGCAGCGCTGTCATTGCCTTGGCTCGGGTGGGCCACGGTGAAGTTGCGCCCGGTGGTATAGCTGTAGAGGAAGACGCTGATGTTGCGGATCTGGCTGGGGCTATCCTCGACATACGGCGGTAGGTTCAACCTGCCGTTCGCCGTAACGTCGAGTGATATGTGAAGGTCATCTAGACCGTGTGTTAGGCCGATGTCCTATAAAACGGCCTCCCCGAGACGCCATGTATGGGAGCCATTGAAGGGCGGTTGTCCGCTAACGTACCTCCTCCTAGAGGTGTCCCCGGCTGGGGGGCGTTCACGATGGCAAAGCCTGGGGTGAAGATTTGACCATTGGAGATGGTGAAGGACTGCGCCATACACTGCGAGGCTAGTAGAGGCAGGAGAGCTGCCAGCTTCGCTAGCGGCAACATTTAGGCAGAAAAAGGTGTGTCTGATCAGACTACAGCGGAAGGGAAAAGTAAAAAAGGCTAAAGAAGGGGAAACAATGGGGCGCGGGAGAAGGTTAAGAGCGACAAAACAGGTTTACAAGAAGCGAGAGAGAGAAGAAACAAAAAGGCCAGGCACGGCACACGGGAGGAGGATGTGGGGAGATACAAGTACAATTTAGCCAGCTCAAGGAGGTGGGGGGGTTCCTGGGAAGATTCGACTTGATCGTCCTCGGAGGGGGGATTCATGGAAACAACGGGACCTGGATCCGAACGGCCGGGATTGGGGAAGGGGGGGAGAGGGAGCCAGGAGCCAGGAGCCAGGGTCCCCATTCCAATTACAAGGAATAAGGCTTACGAGTAAGAGTACTCAAAGAACACCAGATTCGTTCTAGAGTGGACGGCCAAGATTCGAAGTGGATTCACTAATATCAGAGTAGCGCCAAGAGCGGCATTCACGGGAAGTTGGGTGTTGGAGAAGGGAGCACGGAACACTTGTAAGTGATGGGAGCGGGATGGACCCAACGCCTCAACCGTTCGGTTCCATTGGGTCATGCTGCCCGAGCAGAGCAGCCATGAAAGATGATAGATGGCATGGACCCCTCGACCCATGCGTTAAAGGTTATTTCCCACGTTGCAAGTATATGCATTAAGCACAGGGTGATGGTGATTTGCTGGGTGAAACTGGTTCAGTGTCATCGCCCGTCACATCGTGACGGAATCCGGGTTTGCCTTAAGGTTGGATATAGAGTACGTACCCTAATCATACATACCAACGTCGTAACCAGGAACACCGGACCGTTGTCTTGAAATGAATGGCACCTCTTGGCACAGGAAGGGGCAGATGTGGTCCCCGATTCACGTGACCGACTCGTGACAGTGCGATTTGCTTTTGAATTCTCATTAGCACGGCCGGTAGTGGTAGTCCCGTCGGAAGCTGCCGGCGCCCGCGGGAGAGGAACGGCGCCCTTGCACTCCGCCATATCTCAAAAGTACTTGTATAGTAATAGCCAATATTAGGTACTCCATGCCCCGTGCATTAGTTTACATCAGGAATCGGGTATCGACCATGGGTGGGATGTGTTATTAGTCCCTTCCTCCCATGTAAGCTGACATAAATGTGGTGAATCCTGTAGCCAGGACCAACCTTTCTGGCCCAACCAGCACTGTGACAGCGTTTTGTTTAGCCTCCCCAAGTTCTATCACCACGCCCGTATCGATACGAGTACAGGCGAGTACGGCGGACGGCGACTCGTGAGAAACAAGACTAAACTGCTATCGAGTGTAGCTCTTGGTCTTGGCCTACTAGATGCCTGTCCTCCCCACCTTTTTCACAGCCGAGGTGAGATCCAATGCTCGTATCTTAGTAGGTGCGCATGACTTTACCCCTTCCTGGCCCCTCGCAGAAACCAGCTGTGCGATTGATGATCCAAAGAGTCGATCCGTCCGGGTACACTCCTCTTGTACTAGTATTATAGCCTCTCTCTCCATCTTTCTGAACTCGAACTCAGTCAGATAGCAATGCGAACTCGTAGTACCAAGATTACACTGGTAGCTGTCCCGCCTGTCATCTTCTACTAGTCGTCCACTCTGCCTAATCACAGGAGATACTGAGATCCGATGCCTCGCCATCGCCTGTGTTTAATCATATTTTTACATGTATGAATTACTTGTACAGCTTAGAAAAGTGCAGGGTATTAGGGGGAAGATACAAAGGAGGGGTACTCCTATCAGGTGACAAATTAGGTGGGGATGTTGGTATCTCACACTACCATAACTATCTCACATGCATTGCTGGATGAAAGCGGCTGTAGTGGGGCCCTTGTCGCGTTTAGTTACCTAGCCCATGCCAATATCAGAGCAGAGCAGCTCCAGTTCGTCCCCGATTCAAATAAAGCAGCTCTTCCTCCTGCATCTGCTGTCTTGTCGTAGCTCCTCTGGAGACTTTAACCCGGACCCTGTCCTATACTCGCCCTTGTCGATCTTACTCACGAGTCTCAATCACAATGAGGGGCACTCAGCCACTGGGGTCCCTATCCGCCCTCTCGCGTCACCCTAACAAGCTCGCGTGCCGTCTTTCACTGAGCCATGGTAGCCAGCTACCTTTCCGCCCACACGGCCCGTCCTACCCTCGCTCACCATCCCCCTCCCAGACACCTTGGCAGTCACGTCGGTGTTTAAGCTCTCACAACCTCGGGAACCTCAAGAAGATCCTCCGTATCTCTGACGAGGTCTCCCATGCCATCGCCTCAAATAAGCCCGTCGTAGCACTGGAATCTACCATCTACACACATGGTGCCCTGGGCGAAGATCTCGGGCTCGAGGCTATCGTCCGCGAGCATGGTGGCGTCCCAGCCGTAATCGGTATCCTCGACGGTGTACCGACCGTCGGCCTTACCCGGGAAGAGGTGAGCCGAATGGTGGACTCGGGAACGGCTGGTAAGGTGTCACGGAGGGATATCGCCTACTTCACCGGAAAGGTATGTCGCCACTCTCCGTCCTGGAATGCCCCCTCGCACCCCTCTTAAAGCCGCGGTTGATGTCCCCCACGCGCCACGGTCGAGTGATCTGCGTCTACGATCTCCACCCTCCTTCGTTCCCTCCTCGCAGATGACACATACGGATCTCATGAAGTTGACATGGTGTCACCGAAAAAAAAAGGGGATCCTCGGACGCGGCATGCACGGCGGCACCACCATCTCGGGGACCATGGTGCTCGCGAGACTAGCCGGCATTCGTGTCTTTGGTACCGGCGGCCTAGGAGGCGTCCACCGAGGCGGGCATGATTCCATGGATGTTTCCGCAGACCTAACGGAGCTGGGCCGTACGCGCGTGGCCGTGGTGAGCAGCGGGTGCAAGGGGTTCCTCGACATCCCGCGGACACTCGAGTTCCTAGAGACCCAGGGAGCGGCGGTGGCCACGTTCGCCGACGGCCGCCCGGGTAAGGTCGACTTCCCGGCTTTCTGGGCTCGGGAGAGCGGCACTCCGAGCCCGATGGTCGTCCAGGACGAGAAGGAGGCTGCGGCGATAATCTATGCGCAGGAGACCCTAGGTATTGAGTCGGGCCTCCTGTTCGCGAACCCGATCCCCGAGGAGTTCGCCATCCCGAGCGCCGAGATGGCGGCGGCCATCGAGACGGCCGTTCGGGAGGCAGCGGAAGGGGGGTACACGGGCAGCAAGAACACGCCGTTCGTGCTCTCTCGGATACGCGAGCTGACCGGTGGCAAGAGTGTCGGAGCAAACATTGGCCTGGTTAGGTCCAACGTAGCCAGGGCGTCTAGGATCGCGTCGGAGCTGTCGAAGCTGATCGGCGAGAAGGAAAACGTAGCTCCCTTTACAACGCGGTAAGCCGCCGTCATACTCCAAGAGGATAAGGAGTCAAAAAAAAATATGAATGACCTAATACCTTGCCTAGCACCACGACAGTACTAGAATCCAAGGAGAAGCCTAGTGATATCAAGAAACAACATGCAAAGGCCGACATCTTAGTAGCTGGGGCTGTCGCCCTAGACTTGAACTGTGACTACGCCGGTGGTGCTTCCGGCGAGGAGGCCCCCAAGATGCAGACCTCCAACCCGTCGCGCATCAGCCAGTCTATCGGAGGCGTTGGCCACAACGTGGCCCTAGCAGCCCACCTGGTCAGCAAAGACACGACGGTGAGGCTCTGCAGCATGGTTGGGGATGACGTGTAAGTCTCGCCTCGTAGTTTGATACTACTACCTACCCACCACCCCAGCGCCCAGTCCACTGACACGTAGCCATCAAAGAGCGGGCTCCACCGTCCTGTCGGCCCTGGAAGCCTCCGGCCTCGACACATCGTACGTCCGGAAGCTCTCGGGGGGGTACCACTCGTCGAGCCGCACGGCGCAGTACGTGGCCGTCAACGACGGCAACAAGAACCTGGTGATGGCGATGGCCGACATGGGCATCTTCACGCACCACTCCTTCCCTGAGTACTGGAAGTCGGCCGTTGCCGGGGTCAAGCCGGGGTGGCTCGTGGTGGACGGCAACTGGAGCGAGAAGGACATACGGGCGTGGGTGCAGGCGGGCAAGGAGAACAAGTGCTCGGTGGCGTTCGAGCCGGTGTCGACGGCCAAGGCGACGCGGCTGTTCTGCCCGCAGAGGGAGCACTCGCCGCTACGGGTGTACCCGGACGCCGGGGTCGACATGGCGACGCCGAACAACTTTGAGCTGCAGTCAATGTTCGTGGCGGCGCGGGAGAACGGCTACTTTGACGACCCGGCTTGGTTCGGCGTCGTGGACGCGCTGGGAATGGGTATGAGCGGGGCGCGGCAGAAGTTCATGTACATGACGAACGCGGAGATCACGGACGCCGGGATCCCGCAGCAGAGCATCCAGCTACTGCCGTACATCCCGACCATCATCACGAAGCTCGGATCCAAGGGCGTCCTCCTCACGGGCCTCCTCCGGAAGGACGACCCGCGGCTCAGGGACCCGGAATGTGAGCAGTACATCCTCTCGAGGAACTCGAGCGGCCACCCGTCCGTGGGAGGGGTGTACATGCGGCTGTTCCCCGCGGCGGAGAAGGTGCAGGAGGTGGTCTCTGTGAACGGGGTGGGGGATACGTTCCTGGGCGTGATGATCGCGGGGCTGGCGATGGGGGGGAGGGTGGAGGGACTGGTTGATGTCGCGCAGAGGGGGGCTGTCATGTCGCTGAAAAGCCGGGAGGCCGTGAGCCCCGATCTTGGGTATCTCGACGGGCGGCTGAGAGAGGCTGTCGAGAGGAAGTAAGGGGCGTCAGGTTCTGGTCTGTATATAGATGGGCGTATATCTTGTATTTTCTTTTCCATTGAAGGAGCGTTTGATTCCTGGGTGTAAATGTGTCGGTGGTTCCATGTTGGTGACTCCAGGTATAAGAGGACTAGTCTATAGTAGAAGTCGCCATGCTCCCGCCCATGGTCTTCTGAGAACTGGACGATAGAGTGTTCGTTTTTCGGAGAATTCCAAGTACTCGGTAACATCTACGGGTAAATGGTTGTGTCAGTTCCTAGTTACGGCCTTTGGAAGTGCTGGTTTCTGGCGTGGCTACTTTATTTTAAAGTCCATCAGTGGTGAAGATGATCTGCTTCCAACATAAACTTGTAGTATGAGTAAGTACTAGGTCTATATGGTAAGACAGGTACCCCGCCAAATCCATTCCCGCCCACCCCGCGGTAGGAAACCCCACCATAAGACAAAATAACTAGTGTAGACTTCTCTCATAACAAGCTTTAAGACCTAACCTCACCTCACCTCGCTCCAACCAAAAAAATCGCAACACAACGCGCAGAATGATATTTCTATAACACCACCGACCGACCGACCGACTGAGTGACCGAGCCCCCACCAGCGCCAATTCTCCTTCACTCCCTTTTACGAGACGAACAGCGGAAGCAGTGACGTGACAGGACGGGACATCTCGCGCCCACGCCCACGCTCAAGATGAACATAGACGACATCCTCCGCGACGTCGACCCGTCCGCGTCTGATGTCGCGAGCGAGACGCGTGACATCCAGCTCCTGACGCGACTGTGGGTTGCCGAGCGTTCGGCGCCTGAGCTTCTGGCGTGTGTATCCATCCATCTGACCCCCCCCCCCCTTTTGACTTGGCTGGCTCCCTTACTCTTATCTCACACTCGTCTCGCCCCATCCCACGGCTCCCCTGTTCTCATGATACACCTCCCCTTACTGTATCCTCCACAGAATAAAATAAAACAAGAAAAGAAATAAAGAAAAATAAAGGCTAACGAAACAAACCAACCAAAAAGATGGCCCGGCGAGTTCCTAGACCGCATCAACGACCGCATAAAGCGGCAGATCGAAAAGGTGGAGGAGATGACGGGCGACATGGACCCCCGGACCAACTTTGCGCTCGTGGTGATCCAGACCGAGCTGGAGCGGTATAAGTTTCTAGTCAGGAGTTATCTTCGCGCCAGGATCGCAAAAGTAAACAGCCCCCCCGTCTTCCCCCTTCCCTGTCTCCCTTCCTGTCCCCCCTCCCCTTCTCCCCGCCCCCAGCTCACCTCTAGTTTCCCTCATCCCAAGTCCCCGTAGCCGAGGAATACGCTGACGGAAAGCCCCAGATCGACAAATACACCCTCCACTACCTCTCCTCCCCCAATCTCTCCCCCACAGAAGCCTCCTACGCGACCCACCACTCCTCCCTCCTCCACACCCACTACCTAAGCTCCTTCCTCTCCTCCCTGCCCCCGCAGCTGCGGAACCTCAACGACAGCACGGGGAACGTGAGCATGGTCGACAAGCCCGACGAGGAGACGGCCGTCTTCGTGAGGCTGCTGCGGGACGCCGAGGTGAGGGGGCGGGGCACGGACGAGGACTCAGTCGTCAGGGGGCGGGAGGGAGACATCTTTGTCGTCAGGTGGGAGGGGGTTAGGGCGCTGGTGGAGGAGGGCGTGGCGGAGCTGGTATGAGAACGTGGGGGACGGCGTTTGTGCTCGGGCGGGCGGAGGATGCGTATGATGGATGATGGATGGGATGGAGATGGCTGATAATACCCATGGATAATAATGTCCTATCAAACAAAACAAATATATCAAACATATCAAGAAACTCACGATGCTACAGTAAAATAGTATAACAAATACCATGTATTCGTATGATCAATCTCTAATAAAAAAAGCACTACCATGACCAAAACTCCTTGCAATGCTCGCTCCTCCAATGAATGTCCGTCCCATGCTGATAAATGCTTTGTTTCTCCCAAAAATAAAGAACCACCACGTAACCATTCTGTATAAGATGAAGCATATAAAATATGCCAAAGGTAAAAAAAATGCAATGCCAAAAATGCAATGCTAATAGGAAGTCCTGAGGGAAAAGCGGCAAAGAAGAAACGTGAAGGAGGGTGAGGGGGGGGGGAGAAGCATAGGCAGAGGACGACACTAGACCAAGACGACAGCCTAGGCCCTTCTGAACGCGGACGACGCAATGGTGACTCCCGCAGCCCAGAATAGGAGCCCTGGCAGCGCCCCGTACCCAAACTTAGGCGACGCCGGCGGCGTGTCCTCCCTTCGCTTTGCTATCTCTACCACGTCCTCCACCGCGTCGTCCTCCGCCACGCTCTCCGCCACGCCCTCAACCGTCACTTCCTCTTCCCTCTCGCCCCTCTCGGTCACTTCACGCCCGGACTTGCACTCAGCCGTCACGCAGCTCAACACGGGAGATGCCCCGAAGAATCCACTGCGGGACCGCGTTCCGAAGAGCGCGTCCTGCAGTGGGAAGACCTGCCCGCTGCGAAGGCCCACGTGCCCCGCTATCGTAACAGAGCTCTTTCTCCCATGCACCGGACCCGAGAAGGGGATGGCCTCGCGTGGCAGAGTATCTAGCCGCGGGATGAAAAGGCTCGGCACGGAATTGGTGCGCAGGGCGGGGTAGGCTGAGAGGTTGCTCGTCGGGCGAAGGATGGGAGAGATGGGCCGGCTGGATGAGTGGGCGAGGTGCCGGCTAGACCCAGGCCAGGAGGGCACTAGGATCTCAAGTGCCGGAACAGTCTTCAGGGCCTTGGAGTTGCACCCGTAGTTCCGACGTCCCTTGGCATACTCCCCTCTCTTTATCAGGCGCCTCTCTACAGCGGTGTCGATTTCGGTAACGGCTTGAGCAAGTTCCAAAGTGTCCTTTTCCTTGGGGGCAGGTTCTAGATCCTTGCGGCTCTTTTCCTCCCTTGGCCACGTTGCACTGGACTTGACGACCGCTGCCTCGATTTCAGCCACCGCTTGGGAAATCTCATCGCCGACCATTTCATAAGCCCCAGGGATCAGCTGTTTGACGTCACCGAGAGGCTCGTCCTCTGCGCGGGATGTCTTCTCCACAGCGGAATCGATTTCGATGATGGCGTCGGCAAGCTCCAGAGAATCTCCATCGCCTTCTTCACCGGGCCACGCGCCCGGAGTCTGTACATTCCCAGCTAACTCCTCGATAGTGTGCCACTCATAGGCGGCATCGATACCAGCGGCGAGCTGGGAGATTTCGTCTCCTGCTTCAAGCCGCTGCTCAGTCTCAGTCGTCGCATCCTTTGATTGCCCTGCGTCCTGAGATTTTTCAAACCCGATATCAATGATGTCGGCGATTGCTCGAGCGACCTCAACATCTTCGGCCTCTTGAATCGGCCCGCTTGGCTCGCTTAGTTCAATGTCGAGAGCTACCTCCTTGCCTTTGGCGGTCGATGTATCCTGGAAGAAGGTCGGCATGGGCTCATCCTCAGGAGTCGACGGGCTAGACAGGCCGGTGGAATCCGTGTCGCTACCGGATTTGGGAGATATTATCCCCAGAGCGTCAATTTGAAGCGAGTCATGCTTGGTTTCGACCGTGGCCTCCGAGTTGGCGTCTAGAGGCAAGGATCCACCCCTAGGACTCGGCGGGAGGGCCGAGCCAGAGCCATCGGTATCACTACCGCTATCCGCGAGTACTGCTTCTGGTTCGGCAATTTGGTCCAAGCCGTCTTTGCTCTCGACTGCAGCTTCCACATTGGCATCCAGGGGCAAGGGCTCATCGATCACAGCCTTGACCGGCACAACCGAGGAACTCCCCAGGTCGCCGCCGTTATTAAGGCGGCGCTCGGCCTCGGTATCCAGATCTTCTTCAGTGCTTAGATCGAGGGGCGAAGGCTCATCGATTATAGCCTCGATCACTGCCAAAGGACTCTCCGGGTTGTCGAGGTTATCCAGGGTGTGTTCGACGTCGACGCCCTGATCGTCTTCGGTATTCATATCGACATCGGTTATAGTCTCGATCACCGCCAAAGGACTCTCCGGGTTGCAGTCATCGAGGGCGCTCTCGACACCAGTACTCTGATCCTCTTCAGCGATTATATCGAGGGGCAAGGGCTCATCGATCACAGCCTCGATTACTGCCAAAGGACTCTCCGGGGTGTCGCAGTTTTCCAGGATGTGCTCGATGTCGGCACCCTGATCCTCTTCAGCGTTCACATCGAGGGGTAAGGAATCGATCATAGCCACGTCCACCACCACAGGGCTCTCGGAGTCGTCGCAGTTATCGGGGCCGCGCTCGACATCGGCACCCCGATCCTCTTCAGGATTCATATCGAGGGGCAGGGGCTCATCGGTCATAGCCTCCACCAACTTTGCCGAAGGACCCTCCAGGTCGTCGCAGATATCAGGGCTGCACTCGACAATGGTACCCCGATCCTCTTCAGTGTCCAGGTTGAGGGCTAAGGGCTCATCAATCATAGCCTCGGGCACCACCAAAGGACTCTCTGGTTCATCGCAGTTATCGACACCGCGCTCGATGTCGGGACCCTGATCCTCTTCGGTATTTATGTTGAGGGGCAAGGGATCATCGATCATATCCCCGGCCACCACCAAAGGGTTCTCTAGTTCATCGCAGTTATCGACGCCGCGCTCGATGTCGGGACTCTGACCCTCTTCGGTGCTTATGTCGAGGGGTAAGGGCTCACCGATCATCTCCCCGGCCACCACCAAAGAACTCTCAGGGTCGTCGTAGTTGTCGGGGCCGCGCTCAATATCAGTATCCTGATTCTCTTCAGTGTTTAGATCGAGGGGCAAGGGCCCATCAATCACAGCCTCGACCACCACCAGAGGACTTTTTGGTTCGTCGCAGTTATCGACGCCGTGCTCGACATCGATAAACTGATCCTCTTCAGCGTCCTGCTTGCTCGCCCCAGGCACTCCGTTCTCGCTCTCCTGAGAGGGCAACATTTCGCAAAGGAGCGCTGGCGGGACACCACTGCCAATAACCTCAGGCGCGTCGAACAGGGTCGTAGTTGCAGCGTCGGGCAGCTGAATACGCGGGAGAACTTCCTCGCCCATGCACTCCGGAGCCGTGTAAGCGACTTCACTGGTGGACGCGCGCCTCACGTTCGAATCGCAGATCTCCAATGAGACGGGGGTTGGCGGCGCAGAAGCGTCATGGGTGCTCTTATCGTTGCTCTCATCGTTAGGCAAACTATCCTCGCTGTGGTCCTCTACCATGATCGCCTCCACTGAGGAACACACGGTCACCTCTCGCGGTTCCTCGGGAGTGGTGGGAGCCATTGTCGCGGTGCATTCGGGTTCAAGGGGTTCGCAGCAGTATTCGAGCCAGCCCTCGAGTATCGGGCTAGCTGTCGGGATGGGCTCGTCGATAACGGCTTCTCCGGTCGGCACGTTGGATTCCTGATCGAGGGGCTCACACCGATATTCCAACCACCCCTCGAGCACCGTGTGGGTTGGCCCATCCTTTGGGATTGCCTCGGTGACGGTGTCGCCCTCCTGATCAAGAGGATCGAGAGGGTCACACCGATATTCCAGCCACCCCTCGAGCACCGGCTCGGCTGATTCATCTTTTTCGGGTTCGGGCTCGGTGATGGTGCCAGTCCCCTGGTCGAGATCCAGAGGCTTGCACGAGATGTTAGGCCAGTTCTCGGGTGTAGGTTCCGAAACCGGCCCAGATTCCAAGGCCCGGCTTGACTTCGAGGGCGACGACGGCTCCGGACGTTCCTTGGTGAGGATCCTAGGATTGGAAGGAGTGTCAGGCAGCTTCTCTTCCTCGTCCTCATCCTCCGACACGACAACTATGTTCCGAGCGGGAGTAGGCGTATCGTGGGGGACGAGAGGGCCTCCGAAATGGTGGTCCGACTTCGAGATGGGGAGCATTCGCTGGGAGTAATACCCCTTATGATCGGACGCGGTGTGAGAGATATCGGCAAAGTCACGAACGATGGGATCGTGCGTGCCGGCGTCGTCATCGACGATCCGCGGGCCGTAGCTAGACAACTCTGGCATGCCCTGGCCTGTCTTGATGCCTGCTGGAGGCGTGATCAAGACGCTATCCCGTGGAGTGTCTAAGTCGCCATCGACGAGGCTCGGTGTGGACGGCGGGGTCAGATCCATATCCTCCTCCTCTGCGGGATTTCTCTCGCTCCTGTAGGGTGCGCGCGACTGTGGTGTGCTGGGAGCGTTGAGTATTGGGCCACTTGCGACAGCAGCGCCCTCCACGAGCGCATTGGAGTGCCTGCTTGGCGGAGGCGTGTTATACATGACTGGCTGCTGCGGGGCATCATGACGTGGTGCCTCCACATAAGCCGGCTCGGCAGCTCGAAGGGCATGGGAATTTCGGACCACGCCTAGGTTAGGGAGCGCATAACCGCGGAAGTCGAGGGCGCAGGTGTCCGTGCAGATCATCGCAATGTCCTCTCGGATACGATCGGCTAGGCTTGAGATAACCAGGTTTCCCTCCTGCTTTGGGGTCACAGAGAGTGGCGGCCGCTTGACAACCGCAGGGTCCTTGTGAGCGACGAGCGTCTTGTCCAGTACGAGGTGTCCCCTGTGGTAAATCGAAAGGGTGATGGCGTTGTCGTTCCCGTGGAGGATGCTCGCCACCCCCGTGTGAACGCGGTCGAGGATGGCCTCGACAGTCCGTCGCGAATAGGAAATGGTCGAGTCTAGGAAGACGGAAAGGGGCTCGACGGCTTCCCACCCGGCGCCGCGGACCTCGAGGATCTTGACTTCCAGCTCGTGCGAGTTGCCGATCGCGTCGTCAACCCTGTCCGCCACGCGCGAGAGAGAGCGGTAGACCTGGTCGAGGAACATGATACAGTCGAGGCCATTGGGGCTGCTGAACAGGCTCTCCCTTAATTCAAGGCTGTAGGTGAGGTGTTTGTGGTCCGGGCCCAGGTTGTTCTTGATGCGGAGGTTGATGGATACCGTGTCGTTCGTGGAGGCGAGCCATCGGAATCCGACCGAGGACCTCTTTCGAGAATCGACGGCGGCGTTGATGGCATCGGTCGCAGCCGAGAGTAGATCCTCGCCAATTGGTAAGGTGAGCGGCGAACACTGGCCGCTGGAGAGGCGGAGGATCTTTGAGATTGTGAGGGGCCGCCTCGTAGTGCAAGTACTACTGAACGAGAGCTCAAGCTGGTAGCCAGGGACGAACTCGTAGCTCTGAGAGCTGGGGAAGAAGCGGCATCGGGGCACGCAGGCCAAAGATTCGGGTCGCCCACCGCCGGGCTTCGCCGTCCTGGGCGTCCCCGAGATGCTCTCCTTCACGGGGCCGCTGACCCACTTGAAATCCTTGTCGTGGCGAAGGAAGAAGAGGCCGATCATGCGGTCGATTGCCAAGATGACCTCGGTGGCCTGGTCCATGTCGGAAGGCCTCTCTTGGTAGGACGTGATGACCTTTTCTGTGGTCGAGCACGGAGCGTCTGCAAGCTGGTACGAGATTTCGAACCTCGGAGGCCTGTCCGGGCCGGGCTCGAGTGCGGAGGCATCTTTACGAGTGATCAATTCCTCCGAGCAGTGCTCCACGCGGCGTAGCAAGGCCTCGCAGATCTCCGGAGTGGGTCGAAAGGTCTTTGACGCATCGAATGACCGGGTGTACTCGACCTTCACAGGATCGAAGAAGCGGGCCGACACCCGGACGGACATTGGGCGATTGACCAGCCGGAACCGTCTCCGTGTGCCGGTGTAGGGCTCGGGCTCGAGCTCGGCCGGAGGGCCGGGCGGAACGATTTCCCTCACGTCCCAGGCCATTTCTGACCGGCGGTTCTTATCCTGCACGGGGGGTGTTGAAGATACTCCTCCCTTCCCTTGAAGCGAGGGAAGGCAAGAAGAAGGGGGGGAGGGGGGACCGCGCGAATTTGAATCCGTGGGTTGGCGCGTCGGCGTGGGCGCGGGTGCGGGCCCGAAGAGGCGGTGGGGATCAATGGTGCGAGTTTGAGAGGGGCTGGCGGGGCTCGGTGGGGCGACGTGCAGGAGCACTTCTGAGAATTCGTCGAAGAGGAACCGGCTCGTTGGAAGCGAAGAGATTTCACGCCAGAGGCTCTGGGGAAAAGAGGACAAGAGACTAAGGGTAGAGTCTATTATAGACTTGGGCAATGACGGAAGCCAGGAACTGGAAGCCAAACCCGCGATATGAACGATCAATCAAGAAGCAGTTGCAAGAGACGAGAAAATAGGGAAACAAGACGGCTAGACTGGCGAACGATAAAGCCGAAAGAGGAAGAGGAGAACGATAACAAAGCAGAGCGTAAAAGTTCAAGGAACAAAGGTAGGACCGGCGGACTCGATACTAGCAGACTTGTTTGTGTACTTGTAGCCGAAGGCTTCGAAATGGCCTCGGGGGCGACCAGAGAGGACGGGTAGAGCCTCCCAGGCAAAAAAACAAGGGTGTGAGACCTTGATTATATACACTCGTAGATCGATTCGTCGGGTCTGGTAAGTTGAAGGGTTCTGTTTCGGATACTTTTACTTGCTGTTTCAGGGCTTCAATGTTCGCCGGGAGATAGTACTCGTAATCCTGGTGCTCTGTGTTCGGTGTGCAGACGGCATCTCATCAGGCCACCCTAATAAGAAGCCGGCGCATGTCGGTATTTAAGGATGGTAACAAATGGTGTGTCAATTCACGGTCTTTCGATATTCTCTTCCATCTTCGATCCATCCGAGGTCATGCGACACTAGAACATACTCGTACACATCATGACCATAGTGATGGAGTCTTCTTCGCGCCTTGCCTCGAGTCGGCCGAGGCCCAACTGCTAGCGCAGATATGGAGGCCGATACTGTGTACTTGCAGCGCAGGCTGTATCAAGGTCGGCCAATCGACCGAACCGATGGCTGCGAATCACTGCCCTTCCTTGTCTTGCTTGCCTTGGTCCCACCCGTTTCCGGGCCATTGTGATCGGTGGAACTCATCCAAGACACGAATTGGATAGCCGCCCTATCTTTTGGCAAGTCGTGGTATTGCGAGACTGGCCATTTCGTGTCCGAGTATAGGACCCCTAGGGTGCGACACTAAGCGGAGAAGCAAGTGGTATGAGAATCGCTACTCCGCATCACTCTGGCGGTGGAGAAGGAAGGGATGGGGGTGTGGGACAACGAGCGCCCCATTGCCGGGGCGGGGATGAAAGTGTGAAAAAGTTGAAAATTGATGGCGGCCGCTGGTGCGTCGGTGGCGCCCAAGCCCAGCCCCTCTTGCCTGTTCAGGTTTTTGGTGCCTGCCTGGTGGGGCCGTTTGGCCGGATGCCCCACAGATACTCGCGTTTTTCCAGGCCTAGTACGCGCCTGAGAGCGGGCCCAGGAGCCACTAGACTTCGAGAACCCGTCACCACCCAGCGCGCTTCGGAGGATAGGCCCACTGATTGGGCGGCAGAGAACCTCCACCACCGCCACTTTCACCCGCTCCAACATTTTCAGCCAGCCAAGCTCGTCATGTCCGCAAGCGTTCCGAGTCATTCAAAGCCGAGGAACACAGATATATCACATACATCTTAATATCATGTAGCAAGTAAGAATCCTAGCCGCCTAATAATCATCATGGTCCAGAAATAGAACACATACAGGTGAGAAAAAATACAACTACTCACGAGGGCAGAGGCAGACTGGGCATTGTCGTACCAGTATAGTATGATCTGAGAGCATAAATGCGGACAAACGGGCGCAGACCAACCGGAGCAGCGCCGTGATGGGGGACAGGCGTAGGATCATTGGCTCTCAGGGCCCCGCCTACCTCCGGAACTACTATCTATCCGTACCAAAGAGATCTGAACAAGTAAGATCCAGCGGAGGAACTTTCCAGGCGCCTGGCGATTCACCACCGCACTCACGCCTTAACCATACAAGTACCTAACCTTCAAGAGTACGGAATACGAGCGATACAAGTAATAGGCCCGTCAATAATCGCCCAATGATCAGGCGCCCGTCCGGTCCGGTACCTGTCGAAGGCCCAACGCAGTAGCGCACCGCACGCATGTCGTAAAACAGACGAGACAGACAGATACAAGTACACCGCATTTCAGCAACGATAGGATGAGACACGCAGAAAGACAGCGGGGATCATGATGCCCACACACCTCATAACCCCACGCACCATGCCGCCCGCCTCCCACGGACTCCCACGTAGTCCCCCATCTAGGTACACTCGCAGCATACATCCAAATTCTGCCCAAGTCTGAGCCCAAACAAGAAGCTTATGCCCCCGTTAAATAATCCGGAATCGCCCAGGCCGCCGCGATTACGTCGCCCCCATTTCCTCCCCCCCGCCCCCCTTCCCTGAGCTCTATTCTTCTCACTTACCCGCTTAATTGTTCTTGTTGGTCCGTCGTATTGTTGGCCCGGGATCTACCCGGAACTTGAAGACCCCCCGTGGCTGAGCCCAAATCTGAGATATCCGCTGCGCAAACCTTCCTACCCCGGCACCGACCTTGCGGCAAGGCGGTTTGACCCTCTAAGTGAAGTTCCTTTTGGGTGCCCTACTCCTTGGGTGCCCTACTCCTTGGCTGCTCACTGATTCTCTCCCATCATCTATGACTGCAAATCTAGATGTCGGGACTCAAGGGAGCATTCGGCATTGCCGGGGCCCAATAGTCGGCCACTGCGCCAGGAATTGGCCTCGGCCACAGGCAGCAATAACACCCGCTCCTTCACGCGACCATCCACCCTTCTGCTTCTCTACCGTCCGTCCTATTTCCACTTCTCGCAACGGCCATCTCTGTAGAAATAAGTAGCGTATATGCAAACATCCGAGAGCCAACAGCGGACGAAGCTGGACGTGCTGCCTCCTCACGGCTCGCCTATAAGATAGCCTCGCACAAAGACAGACAGGCCCATGGTCTCAGGAGGTGTTAGCCATGGTTTTGATCGTAGCCTCCTCAGAAAGCCACTCGTACTCTCCGATCTGAACGACGAATCCCAATCCTGAAACCCACTAGACTCGACACCCATCACTCGCCGTCTACAACCGCTGCTCCTGGAGCGATGGCTCCCAAGAAGAGCAAGAAAGACGCGCTGGTAGCAAAGTGGCAACGCTACTTCGAGAAGGGAGATCTTGAAGACTGGCAGAGACTTTGCAGCGACCTGGGTCTTCGGGATGACCTGCCGAGCAAGACAAAATGCCGAGCTGTTGCGTCGCTCCCCCCTTTTCTTCCTGTCCTGCCCCCAGTAAGTCACGAAGCAACTTGCTAACATGCTCCCGCCACCCGACCGGATCCTAGGCCTTGAAGTCAGTCAACGTCAACATTGTGCAGTTCCTCAGCGCCGAATCAAAACCCGAAGACGTCCAGTTCTTCGGATCCAAGAAAAAGCTCTACCAGTACACCTCTGCGCACGACGCCTTCTACCCGAGAAACAGGATAGAACAGGGAGGCCCTTTGAGGTCATTGCTGAAGATGTTCTGATAACATCAGTTTGGTGATGGGGGAAGGAAATGGTACAGAGGTCGGAGCTGGGGTTGGTTGGCAAATAATATATTCTTTAAATCGTCATATTTTCCTTGCATCACGGCGCCTGTGTTCCCCAATACTCCCATTACATGGCCGCCGATGCATCTAATGTCGGATCTCCCATAACCGGATCTTGCCCTTGTCATTACCCACCGACAGTATGTCACTCTTCGTGCTGAACGCCACGGCCGTGACCCGCCCCAGGGGTGTCTGATCCGTCGGCCAGTTCCGGTAAACGGTGCAGCTGGGGACATGCACAAGCCTGAAGGCATCCTTCTGAGGCTCACTCGCAAAGGCCAGCAGCTGCCCGTCGGGCGAGAAGGTGATGGTAGTAATGGCCGTGACGAGCTGGTCGAACCGCCGCTTCGGCTCCGGAAGCTCCTTGATCGTAATGTGACCATCCTCGTCCACCGGGCCCACGAGCTCTAGCCTGTCGTAGATGTTCATAATGCCGGTATTCGATCCGACGGCAACCCACCGGTCCCCTCCGAGGTAATCCGGACCACGGCTACCCCCAAGCGCGAGCACAATGCCTCCGATGCAGCCTTCATCGCGCCAGAGACCCAGGAACCTCTTGGTCACAAGACTCCACTCGCCGAGCTGCCCGCTCTTGCCTAGGATCGTCATCCCCTGTGAATTCCTCCACCACGCGAAATCCGCGATACCGCCGCGGCTGTCCAGCCGAGCGGACGCTACCCACTGACTCGTCGCCACGTTCAGCACGTTGATCACACCGCCCCCTTTCCTCGTGGACCCTACTATGCCGAGGTACTGCCCGCACGGGCTCAGCCTGAAGTGCTCCATGGAGTTGTGCTCCAGCCTGTGGCCCTGTATCCTGTTTATCTTCTGCACGGTTCCCGTCTCGAGGTCCCAGCTGTGGAAGAACTTCCGCCGGCCCGCGAAGAAGATCTTGTCGCCGAAGGGTAGGCGGAATTCTGACCGGCGCACGTCCACCTGGCGTGCCTGGATGGAGGTGAGTTTCGGGTTGGGCGTAGGGTGCGCCGTGGCGTCGAGGTGGTGGAGGAAGAGCATGGAGGACGGGCTGGAAGATAGTAGGATGGGGAACTTGGGGTGGAATGCCAAGGTCGTGACGGCGTCCGTGTGCTTATCGGGGATGTCCCTCGTCCGCTGGATGTCGATGACTTCTGGCTTCAGCTTCCTCGTCTTGTCTCCCGAGCGTGACAGCTGGGTAACGTCTCGGAGGAACTCGTTCAGCGGCTGCGCCGATACATCCCCGTCGTCCTCCTCCTCTCCGCTCGCCCCGCTAGACGTGTCGCTAGCATCCGAGGAGCGCCTCCTGCGCTTGGCGGGGTGGCCCTGTGCTTCCTTTGCCCACTTCGGGAGCGGGTTGAGCGCGAGATACTGTCTCCTTAGCCTCGAGGAGTATTCCGTACCTGAAACCACATCCTCACCCTCTGCTATCCTTAGCTTGCGGAGACGGGATGCAGTCGCGAGAGAGACCGCCAGTCGTTCGTCGTCGCTGTCCTCCCACGCGGGCGCATCGGCGGCCGAGGGCGCGGGCTGTGAGATCGGGGTTTTCGCGGCGGACGCTCCTGCAGCGCCACCGGTATCGATCATGAAGAGGTCCGAGTCTTGAATGTCCTCGGGCCCGGGGGACTCATCGCGGTCTCCATCCACGAGTTGCAGCTGCTTGCCCTGGTCTAGATTCTCCAGGTCTGCAAGGACGTCCCTCTCGAATAAGAGCTTTCGGAATGTGTCTCTGTTTCCGAGGACTAGCCTCTCGAGCTCCTCCTCCTCGGCATCCTTCTCGAGGACTTGGGTTTGGGGATTCGAGTCCTCGTCCAACTCGTCGTGCATCCCCTCGTTGTCGGACTCAAAATCCTCGGACTCGGAGGAGAAAAACTGCTCCGAGTCATCCTCGACTTCTCTTTGTTTCGGCATGGCTGCGACGGTATGCGGAGAAAGGTGGTGTTAACGGGCCGGCTGCTCGTGGTATTTTGTATGGTTCCTTCCCGCCGCTGCTGGTGCTGGAGGAAGAAATTTGGAGGGGAACAAAAAAATATTTCTTATCGTTGAATGCAGCCTTGCATATCAGTCGAGGCGCTAATTGGCTGAGTCTGGGGGTGTAAGTATCCACCCATCTTCAACATGCTAGTATTATTGGGCTTGACTACTTGTACACTACGACTTAACTATTTACTTACCCATCCTCCAGCCTAACACGACCCCGACAGTATACCCATCCTCCCCTGTCGAACGTCCAATTCTGGGCTGGTTGTAGAAGCGAATTATCCAAGATGGCTAGTGACGACGAAGTTAAATCCAACAAGAGGAGCCACTCGGAAGTTGCCGACAATGGGCCTGGTGAGCTTCCCGCGGCCCTGATTCCTGCTCCTGCTCCTACTTCGGCTTTTGCTTCCGCCACGGCGCCCGGAACTAACCCCGAGAAAGAAGATGATAGCTCCTCCGACGATGACATGGGACCCCAGCTTCCCACCGAAGCTCCCAAGAAGAAGAAGCGCCGTGTCCTCCCATACGAGAAGCTCTACCTCGCCGCCCTCCCGAAGTCGACGCGCTACTCCAAGTCCCTCATGCACAAGGAGCAGGTCTCCTTCGTGACCATGACTCCCGTAACTGAGTTCCTCATAACATCATCGACCGACGGCGCCGTCAAGTTCTGGAAGAAGATAGGCTCGGGAATTGAGTTTGTGAAGGAATTCAAGGCTCACGAGGGAGACATCACGTCCGTGTCAGTCAGCGCGGACGGGCGCAGCTTCGCTACGTGCGGTGCCGACCAGACTGTCAAAATCTTCGACGTCATTACGTTTGACCTCTTGACCATGATCTCGCTTGAGTTCGTTCCCCGGTGTCTGTGCTGGGTCCACAAGCGGGGCGCCTCGCTGCCGCTTCTCGCCGTCTCAGAAGACGCGAAACCGCTTGTCCATGTGTTTGACGGCAGAGGTGAGAACAATACGCCGGTGCATACCGTCAAGGGGCTGCATCGCACACCCGTGTCAGTTATGGCCTTCAATGACGCCTTTGACTGTGTCGTGTCCTCCGACGAGGGCGGCATGGTGGAATACTGGCGCCCGAGCGGTAACTACGAGAAGCCAGACAATGTTTTCGCCTTCAAAAGCTCAACAAACCTGTTTGACTTCAAGAAGTCCAAATCCACGCCGGTATCTTTAACCGTGAGCCCAAATGGAAACCACCTGGCTGCCTACTCGCTGCCGGATAGGAAGATCCGTATATTCGACTTCGCGACCGCCAAACTCTACAGGACGTACGATGAATCTCTTCAGATCCTCGAGGAGATGCACCAAACAGGCGCGGGACCTCGAAAGCTAGACACTGTCGAGTTTGGAAAGCGACTTGCGATAGAGAAGGATATCGAATCGCCCGCTCTCCGGAACAAGCCAAACGTCATATTCGACGAGACGGGTAACTTCATCTTCTACGGATCAATGCACGGCATCAAGGTCGTCAACACATACACCAACCAGGTGGTGAAGACATTCGGAGCGGATGAGAATTTCCGGCCTCTGAACCTGACAATCTACCAGGGTCAGCCCCAAAAGAAGAAGATCTCGACGATTGAGATGGGCGCCTCGAGCAATCCGCTCCTGCAGGAACAAGAGTCTCGTGACCCGATTCTCACCGCTACTGGTGTCGGCAAAGTTCGGTTCTACATGTTTACCAATGAGGAGCAGGTCTCAAAGTCGACGAGGGATGTGCAAAACGAGAGGCCCACGGTGTCGAGCGCGAAGGCGGCGGCCGCGGCGGCCAAAGCGGCCGAGACCGGAACCGGTGCGATAATCCATACGACATTTGGCGACATCCATATCCGACTCTTCCCCAAGGACGCGCCCAAGGCGGTGGAGAATTTCGTCGGGCATTCCAAGTCGGGATACTACAACAATACCATCTTCCACCGTGTTATTCGCAATTTCATGATTCAATGCGGTGATCCGCTCGGCGACGGCACCGGAGGAGAAAGTATCTGGGGCCATGAGTTTGAGGATGAGTTTAGCCATCTCAAACATGACAAGCCGTTTACAGTGAGCATGGCGAATGCCGGGCCTAATACAAACGGCAGCCAGTTCTTTATTACGACGGAGAAGACGGTGAGCGATAAGCCCAAGCCCAGACACCCCGACACGATATTTCCTCCTAAGTGGGAGCAGTTTCCTCACAACAGCACATCGCTCTTGCTTCGGTTTTGCTAATGACATTTTCCGTGTAGCCATGGCTCGACGGGAAGCACACAATTTTCGGGCGTGCGACACAGGGATTTGATGTCATTCAGAAGATCGAGAAAACGCGGACTCACAACGAGAAGCCGTTGACGGACATAAAGATTCTCAATATTGACATCATGTAGAGAGGATGGAGGAGGAGAACAATCAAGAGCCAATGCCAATAGAGCCCGCAGCATACAATTTACTTGCGGAGTAACCAACGGGGGAAAGGTGGAGGAGGAGGAGGAGGAGGAGGAGGCAGTGGCGAGGGGGAGAGGGGACACAATACCATACCAATCCCAGTCCAGGCTCCCATGGCCGGCCGCCCGAACTGGGGCCTGATTCAGCCCGTCGCGATTCCCAGCTGCAGGGTTATGTGGTCGAGGATGCTAAAGCTGGCGATGGAACCCCCACACATGCACCGTACCACCACGTCCGGGGCAGAAAGCAGCCACACAAGGCCCACCCCGATGACCCACACCCCCTACGGACGGGCTACGGACTTGCACACGCCCGCGGGCCTCGCGTCCCGCCCGCTCTCAGCTGTACGAGTAGGTGTGCTTGCAGAGCCCACCCGCACGGGCGAGGATGGAGAAGGCTAGTTTCGTCAGGGTTCGCACGCTACGAGTACGAGTACGAGTAATATTATGCCTGCACCTCGACGGGTCGGGCTCCGGGCCTCAGTGACTGACTGGCTGGGATAATCTATGGAGAGGAGCTTTTTTCTCTCGTCGTGGATTTCCCCTCCCTCGGTCTTCTGGCTTTTCCAGGTGCTGCTTGGGCTTTGAGTCTTGAGCCTAGACTCTTGAGTCCGATATTAGTTCTAAGCGGCTAATATATACAACGTTCCATTCTCAGTAATACTAGTCGACTTGCTCCGGTCCGTTCCCCGGTTTCCTTTGTTTCCGCCGTTCCCGCAGCCAACCGCCAACCGCCGAGCGCCAACCTCTCATAACAGAGCAGAGCAGGGCAGGGCAGGGCAGAGCAGAGAAGAGCGGAGCTGGCAGAGAGCCCCTGCCCTGTCCCGTCCTGTCCTGCCCGGGTGGAAAGTTGACCGGAGAGTATGTGGGAGCCCAATCCATCCATAGCCGCCTTAAATTGTCAACGCTCGCTCCCATGCACATAATGCATGGGTCTCAGTTTCCCCCGCGCTTTGCCCGTCTCGACGCATTTGCATTTCAATTTTTGGTCTCCTTCGCCTTTTCTCCCAACTGCAAAACTGACAACTGACGCGCATTTCCCAATCGGCATCGTAGCCGTCCATGCCTGTCTGTCTTTGATCCGCGTCCGCATCACTACTCAACCACCACATGTACATACATACATACACACACACACACACATACATACATATTACTACGTCCACACTTTTGCCCAACCCCCATTCTCCGTTGCATATTTCCATTTTTGCCCCGCAGTTCGATCCTGCCAGGTCCAGTAATCCCCCCTTATGAGATTTGCGCGCTTCTCCACGAGTACGTTTCTTCATCCCTGCCCCTGCCTCCCTACCCCTGCCTCTGCCTCTATCTCTTCCTCCAGTGCTGCCTCTGCCCCTTGCGAACACATCCACATCGCCCTCTAGCCCGACATATGCACGTTCGTTGGCTTGGGCACCTCTTACAACGAACTCGCGATCGAAGCGGGCGGCTGGGGGTACATTAGGATATAGTAGTGGCCAAAATCCGACACGTCGAAAAAAAAAGAAGAAGGGCTCCGCGTCGCGAAAGGGAGAAGTTGCGAGCAAAAGAAGAGGAGCCTGAGAGCCCAACATCAGACCAAGTGAAGATCTCGAATCCCGCCCGCACTGGTCGATCCTCCTCCTCCTCCTCCTCCTACTGTCCACCTCCTCCCTCCCCCCACCACCACCACTCTGAACGATTAATCGAGGGGGCGGCACAGCTGAGTCCTGGATGATGGGTATTAATTTACTCTTTGGAGCCTAGACCGTCATTCTTATTCTCTCGTTTCCGCCTCCACCTCTGCCTTTTTCCTCATTCTCATTCTTATACCACTTGGAAGAAGGGCTTGTAGCATGCTCTTCGCACCCTTTATCTATTACGCTCTGATCCTCTCGTCCCCGAGACTCGACGGCCCGTGAACGCTCGTCCCGATTTCTGAAGACGAATAACACCTGGAAATAGAGTGGGAGAAAAGCATTCAGGCCACCCCTGCTCACACGAGAAAAAATAATTGGCCGCCTGGACGGTTGTCCGGGCCCTAGTATGCCGCGCCCCAAGAAGCCGGGCGCGCCTGAGCCGAAGAGACGGAGCCGAACTGGATGTTGGTGAGTCTCTTCCCATAGCCTTCGGCCCCCCACGCGGGTGTCTTTTGGCAACTCGATGGGTCATAGACTCACTGCCTTCCCTACCATCATGCGTAACACCAGCACCGCAGCGGTTGTACTCGGGTGAGCATTGTCAGCTGATGTTTCGTTAGGCAGTGTAAGAGCCGGAAGGTCAAGTGTGGCGAAGAGAGGCCTGCCTGCGTCAAGTACGTTTGCCCCTGGTTGTTACTGCTGCCCCCCTTTCTTGTCAGTAAAGAGACGCTGGCGGTACGAACATTCGATCTAACGACACTTACAAAAGCTGCCAGAAGGCGGGCCACTCATGCGACTACAGCATTCGCCTAAACTGGGACGGCCGCCGGACGAAGCGCACCTCGTACGATGGTAGCAGCGATAACCCTGTCTCGCCGACCCGCGAGCAGCGCCATTTCACCATTATTAACCAGACCTTTGCACCCGAGGGAGATAACCTGCTCGCCCAGGTCCAGCCGTCGCAGACGCAGCAGCGCATCAAGGAGGAGTCGTTGAGTGACGACCAAGCAGCCTCTGACGGGGAAGACGGTGATGGAGAAGCTCTATCTTGGGTTCCCAAGTACCAGAGCCCACGCACCTACGCCGGTGGGCTCACAAAGGCAGCATCGCAACCCACCAATGCGGATAGCCCATCGGCGGACCAAGTCTTCCGTACCGGGTTCACGGATGATAGGCCCACTAGGACGCTGCCTCGTAGATTTTCCGGCCAGCAGCAGCTCGTGGGCCTAGCAGGACACTACGATCCGTGTTCCGTCGATGATCTTAACCTCCCGGGCTCCTCAAGTAGCGCCGGGTACGCGGTTGACCATGCTGGGGTCAGCACGCGGAAGCGGCGTGCAACCGATTCCATGACTACGCCAGTATCGTTCGGCGAGACCATACCGCCTACATCCATGCGCTTCCAGCACCCGCCCCTTCCAGCGATGCTCACGTCGCCCTCCACGCCTGCCACGCCTTCATCCTACAGCGACGAGGAACCCCGTTTGTTCGCCCCTGTGCAGGCGGGGGGGCACTCGAACTCCTCGTTTCCCGACAACCCCCGCCTCGCTGCGAAATCTTCGCTCCCCAGGCCTTCCAATCCGATCTACAACGTTGCCGAACGCGCCTTTGGTGCCTCTTCAAGCGCCCTAGACCACCCAAGTGCCGACTCTGATGAAAGCACAGACCTCTATGGGTACGATCTTGGCCTTCGAGACGAGGACATGGGCAAGAACGACGACCAGAACGCCATATCTACCGTCCTCCCGTCGCCACTCACACCGCGGGAGCAGACGCAGGAGTTCCCGCAAGGTGGCGGCTGGGGCTCGGATGACGCCCCAACCTTCAACCTGCCGTTCCGGGACAGGTCGCAGAGGCGGCCGTCTGGGAGTGAGTGGTATTACAGCCAGCCTGTGGCTATTAGGATCCCGCGTAGCCTGGGGCCCTTGCCTCTCAAGTCAGTTCCCCGCATGTTACCCACCAGCGATGCAATAAGAGTGTTAGCTGGTCTTGGATCTGCTAACAGAAGGACCGAGTAGGCTCCGAGAGAATCCGATGAATCTGCTAGTACGTGAAGCTCCTATTTTCGTGAATATGGGCTTCTTGTATAGCTAACTGTGTGTTTTAGTACTTTGTGAGACTCAGAACCTTTTTCTCACCGGTCGTATTATAAGAGTTCGATGCTAATCACACAACTTCGACAGCATCATTTTCTTAACCATACCGCTAGAGGCAAGCCCCCTACGGTTAATTGGTAGCTAGAGCAGGAAGAGAGACTGACCTTCTTCGTAGTCCTCATGCCCTATGACGACCTAGAATCCAATCCTTTCCGCATCATCCTACCTCAAATGGCCGTCAAAAGCGATCATCTCATGAGCCTCCTCTTGGCATACTCAGGTAGGTCTGGGTACACGTCGTGCTGCCTCTGCGAGGTGTCAAGAGATGCGCCCAACTAACACGCGCCTCCTCTCTGCCAGCCTCCCACAGAGCCAGGCTCCTCCAGCAAAGGGAGCCCGCGATGCGCATGGCCCACTGGGTCGAAGACATCTTCCCGGCCCTCCGGGCCGCCCTCGATGACGACGCCCGCACCGTCTCCATCATGAACCTCGCCACGGCCATCATGCTCGCCTCCCTCGAGATCATTTCCCCCACAGCCTTTGGGTTCCCCATCCCCTGGCAGGAACACCTCAACCTCGCCCGCGACCTCATGCGCAAGCGCTTCGGCGGCCACCGCCGCATGCACTCCACCAACCATGAGGACCAGGTCTATTCCTTCCTCTGGAGCTGGTTCGCCTACCTCGACGTCCTTGGCTCGCTGTCCGGTGGGCCCCGGAGGAGCGAGTCCCATCTCTCGCTCCCGATGGGCGGCGACGACGACCCGGACGAGATCGACTGCATCATGGGCTTCACGACGCGCTGCCTCCACCTCCTCTCCCAGACGGCCGACCTGGCGCGCTCGAGCGACCTGCTGCGCATCGAGGCGCACAGCAACCGCGTCGACCCGCACTGGCGCCCCACGCCGGCCACTGCCCGCAGCGCAAAGTCCCTCGAGGCGGCCCTGAGGGACAGCCTGTCGCGCCACTCGCAGCCCTGCACGCACATCCCGCCCGCGCCGCCCCCGTCGGGCCGGAACTCGGTGGAGATGGCGGCGACGAACGAGGCCTTCCACTGGGCCGCCATCATCCAGCTGCACCGCCGCGCGCTGGGGAAGCCGTCGTCCCACGCCGACGTCCAGGGCCCCGTGCGGAGGATCATGGCGTGCCTGGCGCGCATACGCAGCGGGACGGCCGAGATGGGCATGCTCTTCCCCATGTTCACGGCCGGGTGCGAGGTGGAGAGCAGCGAGGCTCGCGACGAGATACTGGAGAGGTTCCGGAACGTCGAGAGGAATGGAATGACGCAGGTATGTTCTCCCCCCTTTCTCCCCTCTCTCCCCCTTTGGCCTTGTCCGCTTCACCCCACCTTATTCTCGGCCCTGAACCGTGTCACGTTTTTCCACGACCCGCGATTTTCACCTCACTTCCACTTCTACGACAAAGATCTGCGAACACCTTTACTGCTTTATCATCCTCCCCTTAGCCGACACGTGTAGACGCGCGTGGCCCACCTACCCACCCCCCTTATGCTAACAAAAACAAGATCCGCAGGGCGAGGGAACTCATGGAAAAGGTCTGGAACGAGAATAAGCCGTGGGAGACCATGATCAAGAATGAATTCATCGGATGAATAGAGAGAGGGGGGGGGGATTCTACGACCACACCAACCCCGGCAAGGTTTTTTTCTTGTGCACACATTGGTTTGTATACTTAAGACCCGTTACGTAGTTGCTCTCTCTTGAAAGTCTAGATTCGAGGGTGGTGCCGAAAATAAAACAAACAAAAGTTCGTTGGGAACGGGAAAGAGAGCTGAGCACAGTTCGGGTCCAAGTCCAATCTGATGATTGACACTAGAAGCAAAATGGGCATCATACAAATTACCTTCCGGATATCTATTTTTTATCTAGTAATTTCTTACCCTACCCGCCCTCTTTCCTCCTCACTACCTAGTCAACGCGATGTCGTCGATTCGCAGAATCATCTTCACCGTCTCGGCCGCCAACTCGATGGAGCTCGTGCTGACCAGCAGGGGCTGGAGAACGTTCTCCTTGGAGATGTTGGAGTTCACGCCGCCCGACTTGATGCTCACCCCCGCGTTCGTCTCGCCCAGCTCGTGCCTGTGCCGCAGGTCGGTGACGACCTTGATGCTGTTCAGGCCCGCGTTCTCCGCCAGCGTGGTGGGGATGACCTCCATCGCGTCGGCGAAGGCCTTCCAGCAGATGGCCTCGGCGCCGGTGAGGGTGCGCGCCTGCTTGGACAGCTGCGAGGCGATCTCGATCTCGGGGGCGCCGCCGCCCGCGATGAGGGCCTTCTTCTTGACGAGGCAGCGGACGACGCAGAGGGCGTCGTGGAGACTGCGCTCGGCCTCGTCGAGGATGAGCGAGTTGGCGCCTCGGACAACCACCGAGACGGTCTTCCCGACCGACTTGGTGCCCGTCACCTTGACCATGCGGGAGCCCGACGACGTCACCTCCTCGACGAGGTCGGCCGTCCCGAGCTTGTCCTCGGTGAAGGAGTCGATGTCGGCGATGGGCTTGCAGCCGGTGGACTTGCAGATGAACTCGACCTCGTCGCGCTCAATCTCCTTAACGGTGAGGATGTTGAGCTTGGCGAGGAAGTGGAGGGATAGGTCGTTGATGGCGTCGCGTAGGATGGACTTCTGGATGAGGAGCACGTTGCACTTCGCCTTCTTGATCTTCTTGACCAGGTTGAGGAGGTACTGTCGCTCCTCCTTGACGATCCTGTCCATTTGCCTGTAGTCGTTTACCGCGATGGTGTTTTCCATCTAAATGCCACGTTAGTGTTGCTGTCCGGGCTGAAAAGGGGGGGAGGGAGTATCGGAATGGAATAAACCATACGTCGGGCTTGGGGGGGCTGAGCTGGAACTGGATCAAGCCGATCTTCGCCTTCTCCATCCTCACGGGGCCGCCGGCATTCTTGAGGACGGGCTGGGTGAGGACGAGGCCGTCGACGAGCTCGCTATCCTCGATGGTGCCGCCAACCTTCTTGACTATCCGAATGTTCTTCAGGTCGACGTTGTCCGCCGTCTTCACGTCTATCGTCTTGGTGACGGCGTTCACGGCCATGGGGCCAAGAAGGTTCGAGTACTGAGAAACAATCTTGGACGAGAGGGACGTGTTGGCGGCCTGCAGGAGCGCCGAGGTGTCGGCGAGAGAGATGGGCTGCGACATGCCGTGGAGGACGTCTACGGCCGCCGCGGCGGCCCTCTGGAAGGACTCTGAGATGACTGACGGGTGGATGCCCTTGGCGAGAAGCCTGTCGGCGGCGCCGAGCAAGCTTCCGCAGATGACGACGACGGAGGTTGTGCCGTCACCGGCCTCGACATCCTGGGCGCTCGAGAGGTTGACCAACATCTTCGCGGTGGGGTGCATGACGGACATGCTCTTCAACATGGTGTGGCCGTCATTTGTGATTATCGTCTCGCCCCTTCCGCTTCGGATCATTTTGTCCATGCCCCTGGGGCCGAGAGAGGTTCGTATGGCATCGGCAACAGCTGCAAGAGGGGGACCGGGGTCAGTCTCGGATGCGAAGGTGGGACCGGCACGAGTCAGGAGAAGAAGATACCTTTGGCAGCAACGATGTTGGACGACCGAACGGCGACGGGCTTCTCCTTGTCCTAAAGAGTTGGAATAAGGTGGGTTAGCAGGGTGCGGCATGTGCGATGTGCGATGTGGCATGCTCGTGGGCTAGATCGACGAGAAATGGTGGGGTCGAGATAGCGAGAGCTTCTTACTCTGAAGGTAGCATTGGAGTTGGTGCCGCTAGCGGGCTGCGCAGCAGTGGCCATTGTGACGACGGTATGGAGATCTGGTCGGATGGGAGGGAGTGGGAGCGGGAGGATCTCGAGATTTGGAGGTAATCAAATAATGGTGGCGTTGAGACCTCGACAATTGAGTGTTCACCGACGTCGCTAACTTGACTGCCTGCGAACGAATAGCTCAGAATATTTCTTCGGCGGGGCACTCTGTGGTTCTATGGTACCGCCCGCTGCTTGCTGCTTGCCCGCTCTGGTGGCCGTCATTATTACCTAAGCACTGTTAAAGGAGAAGAACTTAAAGATAGGGGGTGTCAAGGTGCCAATAATCAATATATCCAGACTTTGACACGTGCCAAGTTCCCAATACCACCTAGCGCCATATCAGCCTCGCATGCTTGGTACTCGTAGGTAATCGCCCAAGGCAGCTGGACCATTACGAAGGTCGCCAGCTCCGTCGATTTCATTTACCACATCCACCAAACCTAACATCCCGAATAGCCTCAGCAACGACCACCTCCCTCAGTACCGTCTCCATCTAGAGCCGTCCAGCACCAGCCTTGGGGCCCATAATATTCAGCTCTCTTCCCAAGCTTAACATATTTCGTCACTCCGGCCAGCCTCCGCCGTCACATCCACGCCACACAATGGTAAGGTCGCCCCGGCCCTCTTCCCCTCGTCCATTCTTCCCTCCCCGCGAGCTTCAATTCGGATAATACTGACATGACGTAGCCTTCGGCAACGGGTTCAAACTGGGAGAAGTACAAGAAGGAGTTCGCCGACGATGAGGTAGAAGAGAAGAAGGTCGTCCCTCTCACCGATGAGTACGCGCCACCCTACCTACCTACCTACCTACAACCGACACTCTACGCCCTCTCCCCGAGCTCCATCACCCGCCCGATCGAATATTTTCTGACAGTCGCCGTGTAGGGATATCCAGGTTCTCAAGACGTACGGTGCCGCTCCCTATGGAGCTGCCATCAAGAAGCTAGAGCAACAAATAAAGGAGAAGCAAGCTAGTGTGGATGAGAAGATAGGCGTCAAGGTGTGTAGCAGACCCGCCCATCGTCTCTCGAACACACCTCCTCGACGACCGGGGCTAACATGCCGCAGGAATCAGATACCGGCCTCGCGCCACCCCACCTCTGGGATGTAGCAGCCGACCGCCAGCGAATGTCGGAGGAACAGCCTCTTCAGGTTGCAAGGTGTACCAAGATCATCGCGGACGAGAACGGTGACGAGTCGAAAAGCAAATACGTTATCAACGTTAAGCAGATTGCCAAGTTTGTCGTTCAACTCGGCGAGAGGGTCAGCCCAACGGATATTGAGGAGGGGATGCGGGTCGGTGTTGATCGGAACAAGTACCAGATCATGCTGCCCTTGCCCCCCAAGATCGACGCAACTGTCACGATGATGACGGTGGAGGAAAAGCCAGACGTTACTTACGGAGACGTGGGCGGCTGCAAGGAGCAGGTAGAGAAGTTGCGCGAGGTCGTCGAGATGCCCCTCCTATCGCCGGAGCGGTTCGTCAACCTCGGCATCGACCCCCCCAAGGGCGCCCTTCTCTACGGCCCCCCCGGAACCGGAAAGACGCTATGTGCCCGAGCCGTGGCCAACAGGACTGATGCCACCTTCATCCGCGTTATCGGAAGCGAGCTCGTCCAGAAGTACGTCGGTGAGGGAGCCCGCATGGTCCGCGAGCTCTTTGAGATGGCGCGGACCAAGAAGGCCTGCATCATCTTCTTCGACGAGATCGACGCCATCGGCGGCGCGAGATTCGACGACGGCGCGGGCGGAGACAATGAGGTCCAGAGGACCATGTTGGAGCTCATCACCCAGCTCGACGGCTTCGACGCCCGAGGAAACATCAAGGTCATGTTCGCCACCAACAGGCCCTCGACCCTCGACCCAGCCCTCATGCGACCCGGCCGTATCGACCGGAAGATCGAGTTCTCCCTCCCCGACCTCGAGGGCCGCGCCAACATCCTCCGGATCCACGCCAAGAGCATGTCCGTCGAGCGCGACATCCGCTGGGAGCTCATCTCGCGCCTGTGCCCCAACGCCACGGGTGCCGAGCTCCGCAGCGTGTGCACGGAGGCGGGCATGTTCGCCATCCGCGCGAGGAGGAAGCTGGCGACGGAGAAGGACTTCCTCAGCGCCGTGGAGAAGGTCATCAAGGGGAATCTGAAGTTCAACTCGACTGCGTCGTATATGCAGTACAACTAAGCGGGGGTTGCGCGGGTGCGTGGGTGGTATCAGCGAGGTGACGGGATGGGATAGGGATAGGGAAAGGAAAGCGGGGGAGAGGGAAGCGAATTTCCGGCTCTGTATGAGTATATTGTAAACAGAAACATTCACATGGTAGCTTCGGGGCGAGGATGGCGTGAAATAGACGACGGCCGAGCGTTGGAGTTTACGGATGTGTCCCTCTCAATCTTGCGTGATGTTGAGTGTTCTGGAGGTTAGACAGTGCTCCCGTTGAAAGAGAGAGTTGGCCCAAATACTACGTCCAAACCACAGGGGGATGCCTGCCACGAAATGGATTGATGTACCAGGGCCAAAAGAACAAGAAGGTCTAGAAGTATTGGTGGTGGTGATATGTATTGATGCTATGCTATGGAAGGGGGAAAATGGAAAATGGAGTAGTTGAGATGATATACGCCGCGTGAATGCCCCCGCCATAACCGCGAAAGAAACGAAAGAAAGCGTAGCTAAGTGTAAATGTAGATGTAAATGTAAAGTCCCGCGCGAGTTGCACAACCAAAAGATCGACTGAAAGGAAGAAAAGAGCAACACGCCACCCCCCAAATGCCTCCCCACTCCATGACGACCCAATTCCCTATGCGTTGTATCAACGCCCCCAAAGAAAAACAAGAGTAAACATATGTTTAGAAGAGAAGAAGGATGCGTGTGGAGAACGAGTAACGAAAAAAAAAAAATAAAACGTTTCGTGTCTCCCAAGACGCTTTAACCGCCCTCCATCCTCGAGAGACAACCCAGGCAGGCAATCTCCCCGTCGGGGCCCATCTCGATGCAGCACCGACTGCACACCACCCCCTTGTGGCCCCCCGCCCAGCCCTTCCTCCCCTCGTCCTCCTTATCCCGTCTCTCCTCTTCATCCTTCCGCTCCTCGTCTTCCGGCCGATGCTCGGGCGCGTCGTCCATGCAGAACGACCTGGAGAGGGCCCCCTCGTCCCCCGCCGCCGCCCCATCTCGGGAAGAGGGGCCCATGCACTCTCTTATGCAGACGAAACATGCCCTCTCCCCACAGCCCTCACAATCGGCAAACGAGTCCATGGCCGTCTTCTTTGTCGGGCGCCGGTGGCAGATGTGGCAGGCCGCGAGGCACATTCTGCTCTGCTTCCCCGCCCCATCTCTCGTAGTCGTCGTTGTCGTCGTTACTCCTCCTCCGCTCGGTAGCCTCGTAGCCGCCGATCTCCTCCTCTCCTCATCAGCCAGCCGCGCCCTCTTCGCCGACGGCAGCGGCACAATCTTCCTCGGCACGCCCCACTCCGCGCCCACGTGGTGGGCGCCGGGGAAGAATATGTCCTTACCCTCACCTCCCCCCCACCGGGCGTGGTGCGCGGGCTTCTCCCATAGCTGTGGGGAGGGCAGGACGGCGAGTGCCTCGGGCGCGTCGCTGTCGGGGAAGCGGCGTTTCTTGGAGGGCGGGGGGCTCGTTAGGGAAGGCATTATCGGTTTTGCGGGAAAACGGGGAGCAGCCGCCCTCGTCTGTTTTTTTTTCCCTTTCCCGTGTCTCCGTTCCCCCCCAATAATTGTTTCTTCTCCCCCCTCCTTTCTCTCGATAGGTCTCGGTGGGAATGGTAGCGCTGGGTTGTGTTGTGGTTTGGTAAATCGTGGTTCGTGTAAGGCGAAGTTGAGGAGGGGGAAGGTCGCGTTTGTGTCTCTGGTCGGGATTTTTAGGACGAAGTTATGAGGGGTGCCTCTGGTGCCTTGGGCGAAAGACGAGAAAAAAGAGTCGGGAAGGAGGAAGAGAAAGGAGGAAAGAGCTGCTCTTGGATGAAACCCAGTGGGAAAGTGTGAAGGTCAGGTTATCGAGTGTCCAGGGTGTGAGGTGAGGATGTCCCAGGTCCCAGGTTCAGGTTCCAGGTTCAGGTCGGCGTTGGCGTGGTTGGCGTGGGCGTGGTCGAGTCCCGTTGGCTAGGCTCCGTGCATAATTGGCAGGCGGTGAGATTAATTAGGCGCCCGCCTGGTGACAAATGAAACGGCCCGTCCCCCCGGCAGTTTGGCATGGTCCAAATGCCGTTTTCCGGTTGTCTTGCCACCATAAACTGCAGCATCAGCACTGTGTATCTGGGCCAAGGACTACTGGCTCAACATCTCACTGCAAGTAAGGCATGAGGCGATCATAGGTCCCTCTACCCGCCCGCCCTAATTCAAGTTTCCCCTAACTCAAGTTTAGAGGTGCTCCTGCTATGCAGCCCGGTGTATACCGAGCTAAACAGTACCACACCTTACTCAGTCGATCTCTAGTCTCTCACAGTCTCACATAGTACTGTCAGGTTCTCCTATCTCAAAACTGACACCTCCTCACGAACAATCATCAACGGCATTGTAGGACGGCAGATTGGAACAAGGAAACTGTATCTGATTTACACTCTAACATCTCCCCTAAAAAAACTAAGCGGTAGCTCCCCCTCAAAATATTTTCCCTCCCACAAACAACAAAACATAGGGGAAAAACAAAACACGTATGAAGCTCGCCCACATCTTTCTGCTGTGCGCGGAAGAGAGAGAGAGGGGGGAGTTTGTATGCTGTAACAAGGTCTTTTGCCGCGCGGGTGGTCACGGAGCCCAAAAGACTTTAGAACCGGTTGGGACGGTTGTTCCTCGTCTCCTTGGGCGGGTCGTACACGATCTTCCGCGACTTGATCCAGGCCCACTTGTACTTCTTCACCCAGACGCTCATCGCGAACAGGACAGTCGTCACGGCGAGCACCTTGACACCCATGCGTTTCCGGTCGTCCATCTCCGGCTCCGCCGCCCAGTTCAGGAACTCCACGACATCCTTGGCCATCTGGGACGTCGTCGCCGGCGTCCCGTCCTCGTACTCGACGAGGCCGTCGTACAGGACTCGGGCCATGGCGATTCCGGTGCCGGGGAAGTAGGGGTTGAAGTTCATGCCGGGGGCGAGGACGGCACCCGCGGGGGGCTCCTCGGGGTATCCGGTGAGAAGGGCGAAGATGTAGTCGGGGCCGCCGTGGCGGGCCTTGGTGATCAGGCTAAGGTCCGGCGGGAACGCGCCGTTGTTGGCGAATCGGGCCGCCTCCTCGTTCTTGTACGGCGGGATCATGTAGTCGGAAAGCTTTCCGGGGCGCGTGCCGATCTCGCCCTGCTCGTCCGGCTCACCGGGGTATTCATTCTCTTCGGCCATCTCCCTGGCTTCAGTGTTGGTCAAGACCGTGCCGACGAGGGCTCGGTAGGGAACGCGGCTGAGGGAGTGGCAGGATGCGCAGACCTCGCGGTATACCTGGAATCCACGGCGGAGGCTTCGGGGACGGTTAGATTCCGGCATCACGTCAGGAGGTGGGCGTGCGAGAGTACTTACGCCTGGTGGTCAAAGGTCTTGTGCATCTTCTGGTGCTCCCAAGGGTACTTCGTGGGATGAAGTCTGGAGTTCGGGTTAGCAAATGGAACGTAACTCATCCCGCTCTCCACGAGCTACTTCTCCCGCCGCTCCATCCACCGATCCCTCATCTTCTATCCCCTCATCTTTGATATTTGAAGTCGAGCACGAGACATCAGGCGATGGGGAGTCCCGGAAGGTTAGGGAGGAAAATCACTCACCCCTCCTCCGCCGGCGTCGAGGCATGGACCTCGGCTCCGTAGAGGTGATAATACCAGGCGACGGATCCCGCGGCAACGGCTGTCGAGGCGATGGCGGCGATGTTTAGTCGTGCGGCAGCGGCGGCGTCAGCCGGGCCGGAAGAAGTGGACGCAGCACGCTAGAAACAAGAAGAGCCGTCAGTCAGTCGCTAGAGCTTCGGATATCATCAATTGGAATGATCCAGCGTGTCCCAGAAGAATGAAGCATCATCCCCTTTCCGGCTCTCGGGCGCGAGGGTAGATGGCGGCACAGAGGGTAGATGGAAGTCAGGCCACTCGTACCTTGGAGACGTTTACCGCGCCATTTCCGACTTGGCTGATCGTGCGCGTCGAGCGCAGGGCGGTCCTGGCGAACATGGCGGAATATCCTCTCAACCGCCAAAGAAGGGCCCCGGGGTGGTTATTAGAGGGCAATTGAGGTGGAAGGTTGAGCCTGGCTTGGGATTGGTCTTGCAGGAGTCGACATTCGAGGTTTTAAAAAACGCCTACCCGGAGCTGTGATTGATGCTGAAGCACCGAATTCACCCGATGCTCATTGGTCTCTGCCATTGGCCGCCAATCACGTGGCTGATTGGTTTTTCGGCTCGGCTCAGTGGACCTCCATTGGCTCTCGGATGTAATTCTGCACAGGTGGCAACAGCTGCAACGGCTACTCTGATGGAAGTACTTTGTACCTGCAAGCCACAGACACTCAGTTGACTATGCTAACCCTCATGCTTAACTTCCTAACAGCTCACTCTCCCTCACGCTCTTGAACAGCTCCGAAGTGCATTCATCTTCGCTCTTTCTCGGAATTTCTATCTTTGAAACTCTACTTAGCTACTTGTATACTACCAGCGCTAATCCATTACAATGTGTAGTTCATCTTGACTCTTTTTCGACATTTCTATCCTTACCGCTCACCTACTTGTACACCAACACCAATCCATTACAACATGACTGAGAAGCTAGTATCCAGAAGAAGAAATTGTAAACGAATCAAGTTGCACAACTTTTAGGTATCATCCACACGCCAACAGCACCGAAATTTGGTCATCTATATAATATGCCGTGTGCCCTGTTGTTCCGACTTAGATAGTGGCCTAGTTGCCACCGCTAGCCGCTAGCACCTCCCTCCTCTTCTTGACAGCAGCAGCAAGCTTATCCAGGACGGAAACGGTGTCATCCCAGCCGATACAGGCGTCCGTGATGCTCACGCCGTATTTGAGTCCTTCCTTGCCCTCCTTGGGTACCTTCTGGGCTCCTAGATGCGAATCAGTTGTTAGTGACGAGCTAAAGATACGAAAGACAACACCGAGAGGGCAAGGGGGTAGGTTTGGGGGGGGACACAAAACTCACCCTCGTTGATGTGGCTCTCAATCATGACGCCCGAGATGGCCGTCTCTCCCTTCTCGATCTGCTCGGCCAGCACGGCCGCCACCTTAGGCTGGTTCCTGTGGTCCTTGAGCGAGTTCCCGTGGCTACAGTCGACCATGAGGCGCGGCCGGAGCCCCGACTTCTCGAGGGCCGCCTTGGCCTCCGCGATGCTCTCGGCGTCGTAGTTGGTCCCCTTGGTTCCCCCCCTGAGGATGACGAAGCAGTCCTCGTTCCCGACGGTGCCGACGATGGCTACCACGCCTGGCTTCGTGACGGAGAGGAAGTGGTGGGGGTGCTTCACGGCGCCGATGGCGTCAATCGCTACCCTCAGCGACCCGTCCGTGCCGTTCTTGAAGCCGACGGGGAAGCTGAGGCCGCTCGCCAGCTCCCGGTGCAGCTGGCTCTCCGTCGTCCTCGCGCCGACGGCGCCGACCGAGAGCAGGTCAGCCAGGAACTGCGGGCTGATGGTGTCGAGCATCTCGCTGGCGATGGGCATCCCCTTGTCCGTCAGCTCCACGAACAGCTGCCTCGAGAGACGTAGCCCCTTGTTGATGTTGAAGCTGTTGTCGATGTCAGGGTCGTTGATGAGGCCCTTCCACCCCACCGTCGTCCGCGGCTTCTCCAGGTACGACCGCATCACGATCAGCAGCTCGCCCTTGTGCTTCTCCTTCTCCTTCAGGAGCCGGTCGCAGTACTCCAGCGCGGCGTCGCGGTCGTGGATCGAGCACGGCCCGATGATGACGAGGAGGCGCTCATTGGGGTCGGTGCCGGTGACGACGGCGACGGCTTCCTCTCGCCCTTCAAGGACGGTCTGTTTCGACTTGGGGGTCTGGGGGATCTCGTGCTGGAGGAGGTTGGGAGGTGTGAGCGGGTTGTAGCCACGAACTGCGGGAGGACAGTTAGTTGTGTTCGTTGATCGAGCCCCTTTTTGTTATTCGGCTCAGCTGAAGACGAGAGGGGGTGGGTGGGGGGTTATGCATCTTCAATGGGATCGAGGCTTGTGTTGTAGAGACTTAAGTGGGTTGAGACGTACTTCTCCAGTCTTCGCTCGCCGCCTGGTTGCCGACGTCCTTGTTCTCAATGAAGAAAGCCTATGTACGGTTAGAAGCTACAAACACTACCACTGCCAGTACTCCATGTGGTGTCCCTCCACAAGACTTACAGACATGGTGATGGCCACGTATGATTGTGTGGGACAATTGGGAGAAAGGCGGGGTGTAGGAGGGGTTAAAAAAGTATATGCCCAACGATAGTTGACTGTACTCGGCAGTGGAAGTTGCAAAACAACACGCGTATCTGCAGGTGTCGAGGAATTGGAGGTATGGAGCAGAACGATAATGACCAACGGAAGGGGAAAAATTCTTGAAGCTACATGTGCTCAGACGAGTGACTCTATATCGCCGCCGACGTAGCGATGTGTCATTGCCAGCTATTTCTGTAGATACACGAGTAGGTACATGCAATCTAGCTCACAGGTGACTGTAATCTAGGTACAGGAAGAGCTAACACCAAGTACAGCCTATGTGGTCCGTTAAGGTTATTACAGGCCCCACATCCACCTCCCGAGGCACACATTACACTAAGTTCGACTGGATGAGTCAATCATATCGCCATCTCATAGGAGGAGGTACCTCTCACATGGCGGGACTCGGTCACTTACACCGCCTCTCGTCCACATCACTGTTGATCCAGCGAATGCTTCAGACTGTCAGAACACTCAATGTTGGTTACTGAAGGAAGCGAGGGATAACTCGAGCTAGAAATGAAGATGAATATAATGGCTACCTAACACAATACAATTTTACGTACGTTCCCTCTAAGAGCGAGAGAGAAAAGGACTGGTGCGCAGATGAAAGGCCATTGGACCTTTCCTATGTTACATGGAAGCTCCCTCTTATTTTTTCTTCCCCCTGAAAACAATCCCTGGCCCCTGCCACAAGTACAGCTGTCCCATCCGAAAACACCCTAGTAGTTCAGCTCGCCACTACCCCCACTCGCGACATGGTCAAGATCCTCGTAGCTCTTGAGGCTCCGACCTTGAACAGCCTCCCTCGGACCGACGGCTGCTCCCCCAGCCGCACCGTCTCCCCAGCGCCCACCGCCACTGCTACCGCCCCGGTGCCTTCCAGAGCCGGATCCCTCATACCTGGAGTTCGGTCGTCGGTCATACGGGCCGGTTCGGTAGCTGCGGCCTCCCGGGCCACCTTGCGCACCTCCCCGCCTGATAGGGCCGCCATGATGAGTGCCACGGTCATCTGGTGGCGCACTCCAGCCTCCAGACTGCATTGGGTGACCGGGAACAAAGAGGGGTGGGAAGGCGCCTGGCGCCATGGGGAATCCAGGCATGGAAGGCATTATGCCGTTCATTGTGAAGGTATGCAGGTTGAACCCACGTGGGGTTCCTGTGGTTCCTGGGACACTTCCCTGGGGGAAGTGGCCGTTCGAGTTCGCATCGGAACGAGATGGCGCGATGTGGGCGGGATCCAGAACATACGCATTGATGAGCTCGAACTACAGCAGCAAAAAAAGGTTAGGGCTCTTGCTGTTAGGCACAGTCAGGGCAGGGCAGAACGCGGTAACTTACCTCCTGCTTCAGGCCGTCGAGCCATTCGCCGTGGCGCTTCTCGACATGCTTCCTCCAGAAGTGATCCTCCTTGAACAGTTTGTTACACTCCGGGATCTTACATCTCCACTTGTGCTCGTCCTCCTGCTTGACCAGCTTGGTGAGCTCATCGTTAACGCCTTCCTCCACTGGCCGGCCACCCAGCTTTCGGAGATCTACAGACTCGGGCTCGAGGATTTGATTGATCTTATCCTCAAAGGTCTTGACCCAGTTGTACGCTCGTAGAAGCTGCTGCTCGGCCTTGCCCGACGCAGAGCGGAATTTCTTGTCGCCCTCTTGCGTCTCGGCCTCGCCCTCTTCAGTTGACTCGCCACGCTTCTTCCCCGGGAACGGCTCCCCGTTCGCGCTCGCACGCGCAACTGCCTTAGCAGCAGTGGAGAGCGTGCTTCGCGGTCGACGTAGATGGCCACCTAGGCATTTTCGCGTAAGCTCATGGATGGAATCGCTCTCGAACACGCAGTAGAAGCAGAAGTTGAAGACACGACGAAGATACTCGATCATAAGATCAAGCTGCTTCTTCTTAATGATGAGGTCATCGTTATCAACCTCGTCGTCGTCGTCATTCACGGCCCCCTCTTCTTCCTCATCGTCCTCTGAAGCAGCTCCATCTTCGCCCTCGTCAAGGGCTTCATCCATCCCAAGTTGCCGTTGCTTCTTAACTTTTACTCTCGGGGTGGCGGGTGTGGCCGACTGCAAGCGCCCGAGGTTCTTGAGCTCGTCCACCCTCTCCTCGATCTTGAGGACTGCATTGAAGTCCGAGCCGAAGTCCTCTTCCAGCTTGTTCAAAAGCCGCGAGGCGAGGGCGAGATCCTTCTCGATGCGCTCTGGCGCGGAGAAGAGATCCCAAAGAGCCTTCTTCCTCGGCTCCTTCGGCGGGTTGTGCACACCAACGTGGCAGACAAAGTCCCCCCTAACTTCATCCTTGACCGTCTTCCCATTCACTGCCTCGAGGGCTTTCTCTGCAGGGGAAACAGGAGCGGGTGGCTCAACCAACATCTCGCCATCCTCATCTCTGGGGTCGGGGCGGTCTACAGGCGTAGCGGTCTCGCCACCAGGATTCAGCATAACCCAACCGATCCTGTGGTACCGCTTGCTAGGGTTCGGGTCCGATAGTGATAACCACTTGAACCCACCGCCGCCTTCCCCAAGGTGCTCCCGACAGAATGACTCTAGGTTCTGGCGGCTGACGTGAGGCGCGATAGTCTTTATCAGTAAAGTGGGTTGGTAGAGAGACTCGTCCCGGAAATCAGCCCCATGAGCGGGGACTAGGTCTCCTACTCCAAGGATCTCGTTGGAGGCGGTAGCTTCTCCCTCCTCCTTCTCTATCACCCCGCCGGCCCCATTGCTTTCACTCTTCGGAATACCCTCGAGCGAAAATTCATCGAATACACCAGCCTCGAGATCCTGCTCCCATTGGCTGTAGAGTCCACGCCTGAACTCGTTCACCTGCTGCTTGAAGGCATCGCGAACTTCGGGGACATATCGCTCCCGGAACCACTGCTCCTTCTTGTGCTCAGTGACGAACGTCCTGGCCATCTTTGCTTGGAGCTCCTCCTTGTAGGCGTCGTAAGCCCCCTGTATCTTCGCCTTCTCCTTTTCCCGATCCTCCTGCGCTTCGCGTGTACCGCGCGGCCGTTCCGGCTCGCGGCGACGACCGGTCTTGGCGCGCTCCTTCTCCTCCTTGATCTTCTCATTCATCCTCCACCACTCTCCGAAGTATGAGAAGCCGACCTGATAAGGTAGCTTGGCGGGGTCTGGGATGGGATTCACAACAAGGCTAGGGGCGGCGTTGTCCTGGCCGGGAACATATCTGTCAATGTTGGCGGGTGGCGTCGTTATGCGTCGAGAACGATCATCGCCTCGATCACGGGGGGGAGGGTAGTCATTTCGGTCGCGTCCTCGTGGTTCATATCGATCGATGCCGGCCGGCGAGCGAGACCTGCGGCGCGGTCGGTCGATACCTAGAACGATATTCAGCGTTAGTAAGGATGGAGAAAGCCAAGATCGGCCGAAGATTGATCAAGGGCGAACGAGGGCGAGCTTGTTGGCCGAGCAGAACGTACCAGGAGAACGCGATCTGTATACGTCGCGGTCATCACCGCCACGAGCGCTGCTGTCGCGAGCACTCCAGGTTCGCTCATCAGGCGATCTAGCCGGGGCGTCCCGGTAAGAGTAGGTGTCCATCACGACTTTGTTTACACAATTGTCGCGAGTCCCCGTTCCAGCGAGCCCGCTAAACCCCGTCGTCGAGCTCTTTGCCGATGTCGTTCACACCGTCACTGAATTTATCAGACGGCGTTTCGTATTCGGGACGATGGGGCCTAGCTTCAGAGGACATGATTGCTGTTAGAGAAGTCATCTCGGCAAGTTGTGAAGGAAAAGAAGAAAGACCGAGTATAAGGGTCACAAAGGGAACGGAATAATGTAACGGTAGAGTGGGGAAGAAGATTGTTTATCCAAAAGGAGGAGGAGAGACTGTCTGTGATAACGTATGATGGGACATGTTGGGCAATGGTGGAGAGGCGAGGCTCGACGCGTGGTGGTAGTGGTGGTGGTGGTGGTGGTAGGAGGAGGCTGGGCAGAGAGAGACGGGCGACAGATGCGGCAAACAGAGGCCGCACAAGATGAGAGAAGGGGAGTAAAACGGACAGGGAAGAACGAACTTTTGCAGAAAGGTATGCCTTTCGCGAAAACGAAGATGGAGCGGAGAAGCTCAGACAGATGCAATGTCGCACCAGGTTGTGTTGGGAGGTTGCGATGTTGGTGAGGATTGCGGAATACGTCGGCGTCCCCTGGCCACGCGGTGACGGATGGAAGCTGCCAGCTGCGAGACCGTCATTGGTCACGTGATCGTGGCCAAGTCTCTCTCAGCTACGCCCACCATGTACCATTCAATGTACCGATTGGTGTTTCAGCTTGGAGCTCAGGCTTTCCTACCCAACCTTTGAGAGTAGGTGCGAATTGCCCTCTGGCACTGTCGGTGCTCTGAAGTTGAGCATCAGGAGAATCAGTTGGAAAACGGATGAGCGTAGACTAACACGGACTACGGAGAAATGGTGTCACCTGATGATGATGTCCCATATAAGGAAGGCGTCGAGGAGGTTCGCCCGTGACTTCTCTAGATGGAATATATTATCCTCTCTCGCAATCGACATCCTTCAAGCTGTAATCCCTCCCAGAAACTACTATATCGAGCTCATAGAGACACTACTGACATGACGACCTTCATCCCCTCGATCACGCTACCCTACGTGGTCTTCTCGAACCCGGCGGCGAGCGTTCTCTTGCCTGTCGCCTTCGGGACCGCGGTGGGATACGGCTGCAGGCGTGAGATCCATCCCTCCCATAATCATTCCCCCAGAAAGAATGCTAATGAGAGTTGCCCAGCCGCCGATGCTCACGACACTTACCTGGCCCTCAAGCAACCGCCCCTGAAGCCTCCCGCTGAGGTCTTCGGGCCAGTATGGACGGTTCTCTACGGGTAACCATCCCTCTATGACCTGACGGAGCTCTCTAATACTGACGGGGCTATGAAGCTTAACGGGCTACGCCGCCCACCGCGCCGTCACCGCAGGCCTCGAGAGAGCGAGCCTTCCATCGACTGTCCGGGCGGCCAAGCACGGCGCGACCCTCTACACCATCCAGCTCGCCCTGAACCTCGCCTGGATGCCCCTCTTCTTCGTGGCCAAGCGCCCCATCGCGGCTACCGTGGACGCCGCTTGCCTTCTCGGTATCAACGGCTACCTGGCGTATCTGTGGGGCACAGTGGACGAGGTTGCCGGGTGGTGTATGGTACCATATGTTGCGTGGGTCGGGTTCGCGACGTATCTCAGCGCGGGTGCCGGGTATCTGAATAACTGGGACCTAACCGGCAAGAAGGCTCGCAACGACGACTAGGCGTTTTAATGTCGGCGCGTTTCCATGAGGCAGATTCGTAACTAGAGTTCAGGTTGTCGTTTAGGTAGATAGGAATAGTCTATGATGATAGAGAGGAATGGTAAGGCCTAAAGATGAGATCGTCAGTATGAAAGAGGTGGAATACCGCTTATTAGACTGCTGTGAAGCCCCCTCCCGATTAAGCGTTAATTGAGTCGATACATACGACATCCAGTTCACAACAGCACCGTTCAACTTCAGCTACCATGTAATAACATAGTCACTCCTCCGCATGTCTTCCGTTGATATCAGGGTGGCCACAGATAGTACTCGAATTCAAGTGTTATTGCACACGGGGATAGATGTAAACTGATCTTTCTTATTGTCACTTAGTTCTGAAACTAAGACTCTATGTCTCGCTGATCCTGTATCTTCAAGCTTTTGGTATCCACCGCACCCGTATTAACGAGAAAGAACTTTCCTGGTATGCCTGTATGCTGGTATGCCGGTATGCCATTCCTATGAGTATAAATCCCAAACGCCTGCTATGCAACCCTCCCTCTCATGGAGATGAGCCCTTCCATGAACGAAAACAAAAAGAAAGTAAAATGGTACGAAATGCTGTCAGACGACGAGTCTACTGAAGAGGGAAGTACGTCTTCAGCCCGTCGAAGACGATAAAGATGAAGGCGGAACTAGGGGCGGACCGTATACAGGTGATGCCACAGCCCCTGTACATCCCCCGGAGACCGTGCTGCTTCCAGAGTGTGACGCCTTCGGTGATGAAGGACTTTCCGCGGACCGAGTCACCGATGGGGGCCGTCTGCATGCGGGACTTGATGGTGTCGGCCGGGAAGAATAGGAAGTTATAGGATACGCCACCAGACGCGCCTGCAAGGGCCTGCTGCCAGATCGGAAGTGGGCGGGAGAGGATCGACGCCCTCTCCTCGTCCGTGGTGGCGTGCTTGGCGTTCAGATTGTGGAACATCTTCGATACTGTCTCCTTTGACCCGAACCAGGCCGCGCCGCCACCGCCCTCGCGAATCAGCGTGCCAACTCCGCCGTGGAAGAACCCCCTCAGTCCGTGGTGGCGGTAAATGTCCTTGATGACGGCGGTAGGACGGAGCGGAGTGGGTGTCTGTCCCTGGGCCGTAGAGGGGACTTGGATCTTGCACTTCACCAGTTCGATGGGGGTGAGGACAAGTGAGGTGAAGGAGCCTGAGAAGGCGCCCGTGAAGAAGAGAGCCTTCAAGGGGAGCGGCTCGTCCTTTGCCACGACACCGGAGCCGTACACCAGCTCACGGCCCAGGCGCTCGAAATAGAACAGACTACTGTTCTCCAGGGCGGCACCGGCGAGGGGGGCCGAGATCCCGCGGTACAGGCCGGCGAGGCCTTCGGCCTTGATGGACTGTCGGAAACAATCTAGGGGCCCCGTGTATCGCAGCGGGAGGTGGCTGGGCTGTGACTGGAGGCGGACCTTGACTGTGTCGAACGGGTACTCGATGTACTTCCCCACAATTCCAGCAACCTTTGTTGAGTGTCAGCAGAGAAGGAAGAAAAACGAGCTTCACTGGAGTGGTACTTACAGATCCATAAACGACATCCTCAAGGGCCTCGACAGCACTCGAGCGGGCTTGAAGAAGGGTATGGGGCGCGACTTTTGGGGTGGCGGTTCCAGAGGCCTGGTCGATGATGGGTGAGGGCGCTGCCATTCTAACTTGACGGTCCAGGTGGGAAGGTGTGGGATGTGAGATGTGGATTGAGAGGATTGCCGCCGGGAAATGGAAAGTGGGTGGAGGTGGGGTATATTTATGCTTCGTCTAGGTGGAAATGAGGTTGTAAGGTGGGAGAGTGAGTCTGGGAGAGGAGGATAGAGATGTAGATATAGTAATATCAGATTTTGAACTGGGGCAGACCCAGTCCCGTGCCTGCCCTGGTGAACTTGTTCAGGTAACCCTGCTCCCGTGAAGTATAGAATTCACTAGATTGGGTGGTGTACCATTGCCTCTCAACTGGGAAGGTGCGAGAAGAAAAGAAGGGAAAGAAGGGAAAGAACAGGGGCCTCGTTCTCCAAAGGGGCGGTCAGGAGTTAGGAGCAATGAACCTCGGAAAGAATGCGTCACATATTGGAACCAAGCCAATATGGGGCAGAAGAAGAGAGTAGAAGAACGGATGTCTAGAAAGAGGGAGGGCGGGGGGTACTTGAAATGCAGCCTGGCCCACTATATCACAAGCCCCAGCACTTGTACACAAGCACGACCTGAAAAAAGAGTGCAGGGGGGGGAGGAGTGACGATGCAAGGGAGATTGATAAGATGGAAAGAATGAGTGCGAGGTCGGCTTTAGGCCAGGAGGCGGGTCAAAAATTAATTAGTGTCGGGATGTATCGCCTCTTTTCCCTCGCTAGTGGGGTGGGGCTGCTGAGTACGAGCAGAAACCAGCAGGAGAAGCACAGAGGTGCCTGCATATATAGTGGGGTTGTCACAAACGGGCTAGCGGGAGAAGACGGCACGCAACAGAGCTCTATTATGAGTAACAAATATTACTCCTTGTATATATGTGGAAGGTTGGCGTTACACTCAGTAGTCAATGCTCAGAGCCCAACAAGTGGAAACATAGGTACCATACAAGATGGAATGAGACGCAGAATGGGCAAACTGTAGAATGAGAAAACTCCTATAATTCCTTCCCCAAATTGAGTAAAAGTGGGAGGTTACACACACACACACAGAGAGAGAGAGAGAGAGAGAGAGAGAGAGAGAGAGAGTGTGT
>ONZQ02000004.1:1157303-1202012 GCA_900312665.1 Cephalotrichum gorgonifer | reverse complement strand
AGAGAGAGAGAGTGTGTGTGTGTGTGTGTGTTTATCACTTCTTCGGGTTGTCCCCATGCCAAATTATATTCTATACTACATCCCCATGGCCTGTCTCGTCCGTGCCAAGTCCCCACTACCGATCCCGATCTCGATCTCGGTCCCCCCCTCGCTCCCCCCCCCTCTCCCCCCCGCCGCCCCTCCTCCGCGCGCTCTTCGACTGCGAAGCCTCATGCCTCGCCAGCTCATCGGGCACCCTCGAGACCGGACTCTTCGAGATCATCTGCCGCAGCTCATACAGTATATCGTTGTCCTCCGGCCCCAGGAACGTGATGGCGATACCCGTCTTCCCCGCACGACCCGTTCGTCCCACACGATGCGTGTAGGCCTCGATCGTGCCCGACATGTTGAAGTTGATGACGAGCGTCACGTCCGGCACGTCGATACCTCGCCCCGCCAGGTCCGTGGCCACGAGCACGTCCGTCCGGCCCTCGCGCGCGTCCTTGAGCGCTTCCTCTCGCTGCTGCTGCGTCTTGCCGCTGTGCAGCGTCGCCGTGCTCCACCCCATGCGCCGGATCGCCTTCGCGATCGCGTCGCAGCTGTGCTTGACGTTCACGAACACGATGACGGGCGACTTGAGGTTCGGGTCCGAGAGGATCTCCTCGAGGCGCCGGAGGCGCTTGGACTCGCCCGACACGAACTCCACGCGCTGCTCCACCGTGTCGACGGCCTCGTCCGTGCTGCCCACCATGACCATCGCTGGCTGCCGGAGATACTTCGCCGCAATCTTCTCTACCCGGGGTGACATCGTGGCTGTAAACATCATCGTCTGCCGGGGCGGTAGCCCGCCGCCTAGGTGGGGGATGAACCCGGGCACGTCGATCCCGTCCACCCCGTCCACCCCGTCGGACCGCGAGTCGGTTGAAGGCAGGGCGCTCAGGATTCGGCTGACGGGCTCCTCGAAACCCATGTCAATCATGCGATCGGCTTCGTCCATGACCAGGTAGCAGCATCGATGGAAGACGACGAACTGGTTCTCGATACAGTCGACCAGGCGACCCGGCGTTCCCACAATAATGTGCGCGCCAGCCTGGAGGGCAATGGCCTGCTGCTCAAGCGAGTGCCCACCGACGATGCAGACGACGTTGAACCCGAACGGCTCGGCGAATGACCTGGCCTCCTTCTCGATCTGCTGCGCCAGTTCTCGAGTGGGCGCTAATATAAGGGCGTAGGGCCCGTCGCTCATGTTGTACTCCGTTAGAGGGGGTAATTGTGAGATGAAGACGAGTAGGGGTAGGACGAAGGCGAGCGTCTTTCCGGAACCCGTCTTCGCTACGCCGATAATATCCCTAGCCGCGAGAGCGATGGGTATACCGGCCTGTTGGATAGGCGTAGGATCCTTGAACTCCCGGCGGCGTAGTGTACCGAGAATCGACTCGGGGAGGCCGGACTCCGACCAGGTGCGCATGGGCTTCGGCAGGTTGCCTCCCTTGATTGTGATGCCCGCCTTGTCTTTGAAGAGACGCCAGTCTCGATCGTTCATCTCCTCCAGCGACTTATTTCCCCAGTTCTTGGTACGTCCCAGCATCCGGTCGTCTTCCTTCTTCCTGCGTTCTCGCTCCTCATAGAATCGCTGCATGTGCTGCTCGGCCCTCTCTCTACCGTGTATATCCTCCAACAACCTCGCCTGCTTCTGCGCCTTCGCCTCAGCCTCTTCTCCCCAGCCCAGAGGCCACTGTGAATCTGTAGCCTTAGGCTTCCCCCGCGAGGGGTGGCGGGGTATCTCCTCGCCATCCTCCGGGCGCGACGTGTCGTCGAGAGGGTCCCAATCGAAGTTGAACTCCTTCGCACCTCTCCTCCGTTTCCTGGGGTGGAACGACGAGTTCTTGTTGACCTCGGGCCCGAGGTACCGCGTCGCAAAGTTGAGCTGGTCGATCTCCTCCGCGGAGAGCTTCTGCCCAGGCTTCTTGACGGGGCGGTGGAATCGCTGGACGATCTCGTCGCTGACCTTCTCCTCCTCTTCGCGCTTCTTCCGCTGCTTCTCCCTCTCCTCCGCCCGTCTGCGCTCCGCGTCCTGCTTTTCCTTCTCTTCTCGTTCCTTCTTCTGCTGGTCTAGCTTCTCGCGCTCGCGCTTGGGGATGAAGCGGAGCTTCGGGAGTCCGTTTTGGGCGTTCATGGTGAGATATCTGGGGTACGGCGCAACAAGAGGATAACAAAGGTGCCTCCGGAAAGAGATAGGTCCGTACGAGCCTTGTATACAGGCAGGCGGGAGAAGGAGGAAGATGTCGGGATGACGGAGAGCCTTGCGCACCTGGACGCTAAATTTAGGCCTTGTATGTCTCTGCCAACGGCAGCCTTGTCGCCACCGTCCACTGAAGTGCCAGTGCAGACCACTTACTAAGCAGCCATGGGTAACGCCACGCGCTAGCCAATAGAATAGCATAATAAATGTTACATAAGCAAGTGAGCACTGAACGCCGCTGCAGAATCTCAGAACTTTTTGATGCGCGATACCTGTCGAATCTTGAAGCTAGGAGTCGACGTAGGTCACGATCCCAATCGACGCCCCCAAAAGATCTTCCATTGAACCCCCAAAGCCGCCGGCGGTCCAGGGCCCCTCCGAGTACCTACGAGGGCCGAATAATACCGAGGACATTAGACCGCTCGTTCCCGTCCAACCTGCCTCACTCGCCAACGATGTCTTCCAGCAAGGAGCTCGTCGGCCTGGCGAAGACGCTCCCGGCGCAGCTCTCGCGCTTCCTGGCCCGGTACCCCCCCGCAGCGATCCGCGGCGCGACGGCAGATGGCGCTGAGGCGCCGAAGACCGGATACCAGCTCGACCGCCCGAACCCTTTCGTGTTCTGGAAGCACCCCGAGACGAAGAAGTGGCACAGCCCCGTCTACTCCATGAGGCGGCAGGCGGAGCTCGTCAAGATGGCCAAGGAGCACGGCGTCGAGGAGCTTCTCCCGGATACCACGAAGCAGAGCGAGTATAAGCTGGCGAAGAGGGTCGAGTTCGGACTGAGGGTGAAGGGTACCGGTGTTGGGCAGCGGGTCAAGGGTCACATCCACGAGAGGAACATGCTGGCGAAGTACGTTTGGGCTGACTCCCAGGAGACAGTGTTTGAGATTTTGGCTGACGTCTTTCGTGCAGGATGCAGAAGAGGAGGGAGGCTATGCTCCAGATGCCCAACCTTATCAAGGCGTGGAAGAGGGTATGTCTCTACACTTTCGTTCCCCAATCATCTCTGCCCACCTACCTACTACCTATATGATGCTAACGAAGGCAACAGACTGGAAAGAAGAACTGGACCAAGTTCCCCAAATAAGGCGAGGGTTACTCTGGCGTGTCGGTTACGGGCCGTGTATAATACTATTTCAATCCGCCTGCTTGACCTATGTATACCATATAGATGTAAGAATACAAGGAGTTGGCTGGAATCCGCGGACTGGCGTGATGTGATGCATATCAAGGGACAGGCCTAGTGACCGAAAGATGTCTCTATCGGAGAAGATGGTGATATGAGTTTCGTTTGTAAAAAGCATGAAACTTGCATTATCCAACGTCGTAGAGGCAAAGGCATCCATCTTTCTATCTCAACCACCGAAGGGCGGCGAGTATTGGGCTGTATGTATTGTTGGGTGTTGGCTCATTTACACGAACCGCTCCTCTCCGCGCTTGAAACAAAAATGAGAGCGAGGAAATAACATCACCAAGTCTCTCTATCGACACTTGAGTATTAGTCGGTATTTATAAGTTTTGAGACTCTAAATCTTGTCTTTGGTCCCTCCAGCACCACCAGTGGCTGATGATAGCTTCAACCTAACAAATCTTTTTTTCATAACCCCCACCACCACCAAATCCGAAAGTCCATCACTGTCCAGGACTCAAACCTACCCACCAGCAGCTCACTCACTCAGTCATCGCGAGATACATATCATACATATCCAGCCCAACAAACAAACATCCCCCAAACTCTCACCATGACGACAGATCCCCCTCCCCAACCAACCCACTACGTGATCCTCGCCCTGACGCCCGCCCTCCTCACCACATCCCCCAACCCCGCCGCCCTCATAAAACAAGCCTACCACCGTGCCCTCCTCCAGAACCACCCGGACAAGAAGCGGCCCTCCACCTCGACGACATACACCGTCGACCAGATCTCAACGGCCTACCGCACCCTATCCTCCCCAAACCTCCGCAGGGCGTACGATGCCGAGCTCAGATCCACCAACGGCGCCTTCGCAGCGGCCGCGGCAGCTGAGAACGACGATTTCCGCACGGGGGTGGAGAACGTCGACCTGGACGACCTGGCGCACGACGAGGGTGAGGGGAGGTGGTACCGCAGCTGCCGGTGCGGGAACGAGAGGGGGTTCGCCTTCGGAGAGGAGGACCTGGAGGGGGCGGAGAGTGAGGAGGAGGTGGTCGTCGGGTGCAGCGACTGTAGTTTGTGGCTGCGTGTTCACTTTGCCGTTATGGACGAGTGAGAGATGGAGACGGGGACGCACGATGGCTGGGGGTGAAGTCTACGGGATGAGCGGAATGAGCATGAATGTTTTACCATGATACCATGACGACTTGGAGGACGATAGGATCGAGAAGATGGGGAGAGGTAAGGGAGCCTCCCGGCTAGGAAATACTCGCTAGATACATTCACGACCAAATCCCAAGATAATCTCGCTCGCTGTAAGAGCAAAACAGCACCGATATCTCTACGGGGTTACCACATACGGAAGCGAGCACCAGCTGAAGTACAAATAATACCCGTGTTTAGTCGACATCAAGTACATCTGTACCATCTGTTTTATTTTTCTTTGTCCAGACGGGTCCATTGAGAGTCATCTAAGAGAATAAAGCACCTTCTTCGAATTTGGCCTCTAGAAATGCTCCCTCTCCTCAACCACTCTCGCCGGTTGCCGTATAGGTAAAAGGGGGGGTTGCGGGGGTTGTGGGTTGTACGCGTAAAAAGCAAGTAAAGACAGACCTCGCCCCGAAAAAAACGACTTCTCGTGTATTTGCCCGAAGCGTACAAAACAAAGTAACTCAAAGTCCACACTCCGTAGACACCAGTCCTCCACCCGTTTTCCGACCGTAACCGAAAGTAAAAAAGGTCGCTCTATGACCCGCTTACTCGGCGGCCTTGGGCTCCTCAGCAGCGGGAGCCTCGGGCGCGGGGGCCTCGACCTCCTTGGGCGCGGCAGCCTCACCTTGACCGGTGGTCTCAGCCTCGGTGGAGGTCCAGAGGGTCTGGGGTCGACGTTAGCAAATGTTCAAGGCGGGGGGCATGGAAACTCCACGCATCGTGCTACTTACCAGGTTGTCGCGGAGGAGCTGCATGATAAGAGTCGAGTCCTTGTAGCTCTCCTCGCTCAGGGTGTCAAGCTCTGTGATGTACATGTCAGCATCGAATGACTTGCAGGTCTGAACAAGACGTGTCAGAACTACTCACCAGCAATGGCGTCATCAAACGCCTGCTTGGCGAGGTGGCAAGCCTGGTCGGGAGCGTTGAGGATCTCGTAGTAGAAGACCGAGAAGTTAAGGGCGAGTCCGAGGCGGATGGGGTGGGTAGGAGGGAGCTCCGTCTGTGCGACCTCGGTGGCAGCCTTGTAGGCATCGAGGGACTTGTCGGCAGCGTCCTTGCGAGTGTCGCCAACGGCGAACTCGGCAAGGTAGCGGTGGTAGTCACCCTTCCTATTTTCGCGCCGTTAGAGCTGCAGGTAGCAAGGCAACCAGTCGCCTGGGGCGGGGGTGCGGCAGAACCATGGATGCGGCGCCACGAAAGTCACACGTACATCTTGTGGTAGAACACCTTGGACTCTCCCGAGGTAGCGGAGGGAATGAGGTGCTTGTCGAGAACCTCGAGGATGTCATCACAGATCTTGGCGAGTTCCGTCTCGATCTTGATCCGGTACTCCTTGATGAGGCCGACCTGGGAGTTGTTGCCCTTCGACTCCTCCTTCTGCTCGATGGAGGTGACAATCCTCCACGACGCACGGCGGGCACCGATGACGTTCTTGTACGCGACGGAGAGGAGGTTGCGCTCCTCAACGGTGAGATCGCGGTCCTCGGAGGCGACCACCTTCATGTTCTCAACCATCTCTGCAAGATGCGCGCGCAAAACGTTAGTGGTCGTGGCCTCGTCGCTCCCACAGGGCCTTTTCGTGGGGATAACATTTTGACTTACCCTCGTAACGCTCAGCCTGCTCGGCGAGCTTGGCGAGGTAGACGGCATCTTCTTGACCCATATTTGCGGTTTGTGGTATTTTTCTGTAGAGCCGAGTATGGTTAGCAGGTCTGACCTAGGTGATGCGAAGGCTCGAGTTGTGGTTGGTAGGCGCCGGGGGAAATGAAGGGTGAGGTCGTGGTAAGTGCTAACTGGGCACGGGGCAAATTGGGGTGGGCACGTCGCCGAGGCAGTGACAAGTCAACAAGTCGGCCCCCGTATAAACTCGCCGCCAGTCAACTCTGAGGCGTCGGAGGGGTAGAAAGCGCGGCACGCGTGATAGCGTGTCGGACGTTTCAGTCCAAGGTAAGGGGAGGTTGTTTATGAAGATTGAGTGCTTCGGTCTCTGGCTAGCTGATCCCCGCTCGTGGTGGGGTTACAGGAATGTGGCTGACGGTAGCGGTGGGTGATGATAGGGGGCAAGCCGCGGAGTCGCGAGCTTGCGGAGGTCGCTATCCAGGCAATTGCTTGACCGCAGACGGACGGTCTTCCCGGATCACCGTAGGGCTTGTCCACGGGCTTGTCCGGAGACTTGAAGAGGGCGTGGCGATGACGACAGAGGTTGAGGGGGCAGGGCGGAGGCTCAACGGAAATATCCACGTACCTGAGGAAAGTTGGGGGATGGAGTTGAGGTGATGTTGATGTATCCTTTGCGGGGATGCGCAGGAGGTTGAATTCGGAGGATGGTCTTGGTGGTGGAGGAGACTGGATGTGCGATGGTGGATATGGTGTTTAGGGGAGAAGTCGGGGTGGAGATAATGGGGGTGGGAAATCAAGTAGCCCCGTGAGGTAAGAAGGGTTGGGGGGATTTTCTTTCAAGATCAAATTTGGTACCAAGGTGTGAGGGGATGATGTACCCCTACTGCATTCTAGAGTGCAAAGGTACATGCACTATAAGTTGGTGGCAGCCAGGCCGGTTGCGGGCTGCTAAAAACCGGCTGTCAAGGCTGCTGAGCCTCTGTTTTCCAGTACACATTGCACACATGTCCCCCCAGCATGCCCACGAGGTATCCTCTCACAATTGGCAGGCGCGCCCCTCCCCTTGAAATACATCCCCTGTCATCTGCTCCTTCCTTGCTCTTTCGCGATGACAGTTTGAACAGTGCCATGGCTAGCTACATGAAGTGCATAAATTTCAGACTAGGAAATCCCCTTTTTACTTTTTCTTGTAAATAGAAGGCACTGGAAAGGCGTCCTTTTCTGCACCCATTCCTATAGGTCTGCTGCCTGTCTCCCTTGTTGCCTTATCAATTACCAACACCAAGAATCCTTCATTACTCCCTTGTGGCACCCCAGCCATCATTCGCACAGCTATGGTCAAATGTCAAATCTCAACCGGCCACCTCCAGCTGTTCCCTCGCTCTCAGAGCACCCTTAGCTCCTATCCTCTGCTCCCTGGGATTTTACGCCCATAGTATAAGGGGCATATTCATAGAGCCTGCCTTGATATATTGGATAGCGAAACTACTGAGCAGATCTTGCTCGCTCTGTGGCTCTGTATGCGAACCACTGTTTGGAGGGGCCCCGGTTGATGGCATGGGTCGGACAGCTTCTACCTATATCGTTGCTATGTTAGCAGCCTTACTTACCTCTAAATGTGCGCAGCGCAGTGTTCCGGAGGAGGATCCCATCGACCCTTCCATGTTTCTCTCCCGCCCATGCTGGAGGCCCCAGGTGGCAGCATGCCCTCGTCGGGTGATATCAAGGCAGGTGAGCAAGTGGCTGAGCATCGATCTCATCAGAGCCTTCCAGAATGGGGTCATGCGCTCGCGTATCCACAGTAAACCGGAATCCTGCACTACACCTGGCTGGCCTCGTCTCAGACACATATTATGAAATTGCCCCTCCTCCAACCTGCGAGGCAAACAGGCAATAATATCTTGCCTCGGAGTGGACTAATAGGGCGGTTGCCTAGAGCCTAGCGCTAGGATCTCCTGACGATGGCCCTTGCCCGAGTCCACTCTTGTCTCATTTCTCTCTCCCGAGACACATGATGAGGATAAAAGTGGCCCCCCGGCCTAGTCTAACGTAACTGAGCATCTTAAGGTGCAGGCTGAGAATTTGGCATGCATACTGAGTAGCATTGTGTCAATTGTGCCGATATACCAGAGTCTATGATGGCAACAAAATCTGCTTTCAGTGAATGGAGCTACAACGCCCGTTCAAGTAACCTACAAATGACTCAGAAACCTGAATCCGGAACCTTGGTGGGACGGGGGAATACCAAGCGCCTCATGATGATGACATCAATGCCCACCAGTAGTACACCTCTTTAGGCGATGCGGGGACCATGGAGCTTACTCGTAGTTAAGAGAGTGGGTATTAATTGGGTGGCGCCTGCTTTTGGAGGCCTGGAACTTCCAATGGTCAAGCTGGCGGCAATACTACGGAGTAGTGCAATACATTAGTGCAGACATAAGCTCCCAGCTAGTTCAAAGTATCGCCCTATTATTACCACTGCTCACACCCGCACGGCACAGACACGGCCGCCTCCGGGTCATCCATCAGACCATTGCGTGGCTGGCACGAGGAATAACCGAACCGGATTCAATTGACAGTCCGAGTGCTGTTTGCTACATCACCTCCCAAATCCCATCAAGCCCTCCCACAGCTTCCACCCACTCTCCAACCACCAACCTCGCCCACACAACCATCTCACAATGTTCCGATCTTCCATTGTCAAAGCTCCCCTCCGCACCCCCGCCGCTTTCGCGTCTCGTGCATTCAGCACCACGGCCAGGGTAATGGGTGCGGGAGATACTGGAGCTCCTCCCAAGACCGGAGGCCTAGGGTACGTTCGGATCTCCTGCCTCGTCTTCGCTCCCCAACTTCGCCAGTGGTTCCCGGACAGATGCTCGCATCCCTCCCATCTGCGCCGCTTCGTCCCCGTGAACCTGAAACTGACAGCTATGTTTTCTACAGTGACGCCTTCCAGCGCCGGGAGCGCGCCGTCGAGGAGGTCGCCATCCGCCAGCGCGAGAGGGAAAAGCTCATCGCCCTGAAGAAGCAGATCACCGAGCAGCAGGCTCACCTCCAGAAGCTGTCTGACCACATGTAAGTATCATTGCTAGCCCCCCATCTCCGGGTCCGCGTCCCGCCCCATTCCACGAACAGCTGAGAACTAATGCGGAGGTGCTTTCGATTAGCGACGATATTACCAAGGACCAGGGCGGCGAGCAGAACTAGATCTGTGTCTAGCTGCTCGTAGGCGGGCGATACTACGGAGAATCGACCGATACAAGGGCTTTCGTCATGAAGAGATGTCAAGATTGACGGGGCCGCCAATGGATTACATGCTTTTGAAAGTAACGGGAAATCATCACTCAGCCGCATCTTTTTGCCTCGCATCGCGCCTCCAAACTCATATCGATACTTACTCGTACATGTAACAATTAACATACAATAACAAATTGCGGCTTCCCGTACGGCGAGGAGACCCTGCCAACTCTTCTACGATTACCATGCTGAAATGAAACCTAATCGACCTCCGACATCCCTACCGACGCATACACAATCCGGTCACACCTCATTTCCGGTTGGCGTGCTCCCCCCCCTAAACGCATGTTCCAACTTATTTCCTTCCCATGTACGACCTGTAGAAGCTCTCCGCCGCGTCATTCTCCGAGATCCCCTGCTGGCCACCAAGCGAGCCGTTCGCCTTCTGCGCCGCCGCGATCTTAGCTTGCACGGCAGCAGTGTTGGCGTCGATCCACTGGAGCTGGGACAGATGCCCGTTGAGCACCTTTACGATTTGGCTCACCTAAAGTTGAAATATTAGCACATGTCGCGTCTCGCGATCGCGTGGTCGGTATATGGGGATGAACTTACAGGGTCCTCGGAGCGGGTGGTCTTGCTCAGGGCGCCGGAGACATCATTTATCTCCTTGATCATCTTAGCCAGGTCTCTGCTCTTCTCGTCGAGGTGCTGCGAAAGCTTCTCCGCCAACTTGTAGGTTCGCTCTCTCTCCTGGTCGTGGCCGCCAAGTTGGTCGCCGGCCTGGCCGACCTGCTTGGTAATCATCTCGTTTACGTCCTCCTCGTACCGGGATAGCCAGTTCTCCAGCTCATCCTGTTGGCTCTCTACGGCCATCAGCTGCTTCTCGATCTCGTTGCTAGCCCGCTCCGCCTCGTAGGTGTTAAGATAGAGCTTCTGGATCTTGTCACCGTTATCGACGAGGAGCCGGTCCCATTCGGCCACTTTGGTCGCTTGCTCCTTGAACTCCTTCTGGTACTTGGAGAGATGCGAAGCCCAGCGGGTAATGATGTCGTCCATACTCTTATTTTTCAGCGTAGGCAGCCGAGATGGGGGGCCGGAGGTTGAAGTGCCAAGGGCACTGGTAGGAGCCGTGCCGCTTTGTTCGGTGGTTCCCGTAGCTGCGGCCGTTGTAGACGCGGCGGGCTTCGCGCCGAACAGACCTCCAGCTGCCGGTGCTGTAGTGGCCGGAGCACTGGTCGTAGGGACTGTGGTGGAGGCGGGCTTAGCACCAAATAGACCGCCAGCCGCCGGGGCTGCAGCGGCCGGAGCACTGGTCGCTGGGGCTGTAGTTGAGGCGGGCTTGGCGCCGAATAGACCGCCGGACGCCGGGGCTGTAGCGGCCGGAGCACTGGTCGTCGGGGCTGTAGTTGACGTAGTGGCGCTAGTTGTCGCCGCCGAGGCACCGCCAAAGAGTGATCCAGCTGGCTTGGTTTCGGTTGTCGCTGACGTAGCAGCTGGTTTCCCAAAGAGACCCCCACCCGCAGTCGTGGCCGGCGTTACGGAAGATGCAGGCGCTGACGAGCCCACATTACCAAACAGCCCGCCCGGCGCCGGGGTAGTAGACCCGGAGGTCGTGGCAGCCGCAGTGGTCGCAGTGGCGGCGGCAGGCTTCGGGCCAAACAAGCCCCCAGAAGAGGCGGGCTGGCTCGTCGCTGCGGGCTGAGAAGCACCGCCGAACAAGCTAGGTGTAGATGACGCAGGGGTGGAGGCTGGTTTCTGTCCGAAGAGGCTAGAACCACCCGTCGCGGCAGGCTTGGCAGCAGCGGGCGCGGCCTGGCCAAATAGTGACGTAGGTGCGGCTGCAGAAGGCTGTGATGCAGACGAAGTGGCCGGGGTACTGGCAGTAGCAGCACCGCCAAACAAGGAAGGGGTGGTAGAAGGCTGTGATGAACCTTGGGCTCCTCCTCCTAGGGAGAGCGAAGGCACCCCGGCAGGCGTTGTGGAGGCTAGAGCGCTGCCGAACAAGGGCTTCGCAGGAGTTGTTGACGGTGCTGTGGTCGCCCCGCCTCCAAAGAGTCCGCCGGGGGTCGAGGTAGTGGGTGTGGTAGAGCTACCTCCACCACCAAACAACCCACCAGGTTTTGTCCCTGAGGCGGAAGTGGTGGCTGCGCCGCCCCCGAACAAGCTGCCGGCCGCAGGAGTTGAAGCCGTCGCCCCAGCGGCCGGCTTACCGAACAAGCTTTGGCCGGACTGAGCGCCTGTTGTGGGGGTTGACGAAGCATTTCCGAAAAGCCCGCCTCCAGATGATGGGGTTGACCCGAACAGTCCACCAGGTTTGGCGCCGCTACTGCCACTCTGAGCTCCGCCAAATAGAGAGGGGGAACCCGTCGCAGGAGTGGCAGCCTTCGAGCCGAATGAGAATGTCGGGGTTCCCGCGGGCGCCGTGGTAGCCGGGTTGCTCGAGCCAGACGTAGAGCTGGGGGGATTGAAGTTGAACGCCATTGTTCCGGGTTTCGGGGATGGGCTTGATATCAAGACCCAGCGTTACGATCGGGCACGAGGATGGAAGACGAGAACCGCGACTGACTGACGGGGCGGCGGGCGAGCTTGCTCGACACTCGTCGTCGATCGTTAGGAAACGGGTCGCGTGAAATTATCGACACAGTTGATGGGCACTGCGCAGGTGGTAGGAAATGGCGCAGTGGTTTGGATGATCCTGTTTCCCGTCCGAGAATGGAGAGTAATGGCGGATCTATGATCGACGTCGTCGCTGGTTGTGGGTTGGAATTGACTTCACACACAATGCACCAGACTCTACTCAGACCCACGAATTTTCCGCCGGGCAACCAGAAGCTCAACCCAGCTCCCTGTCAGTTGACGCGAGGCGCGCCCAAGCGCCACATATTAATTGTGGCGTCAACCACCAATTGCACGTGATCTCGCTGAGGCTGGTGCCTACAGTACAAGGTCAGGTGACCGCTATGGGATCAGATCATGTGATGATACCCCGAAACGAACAACAGACTTGAGGGTCCGGTCCTTCCCTCTTCCTCCGGCCTAAGTTCCGTCGTCCGTCGGATGAATGAGAGCGATGAGTAACAGTATTGACCAGTAGCGCGGAATATGGGTTATTGTAGTGGCAACTTCCAGACTAGTTTGCTCCGGTCATCGGGTCTACCCCCAACCTTTTCCCTTAGAGCTCTCACATCCCCCTCCCAACTGTGTTTTCCAAAAGTGGTTATGCCCAGGGTCTCCCAGTAATCCAATAATGGCACCAGGGTGATTTGCCGTACAGACAAGCCATATCTTGGTGGACGGGTAAACTGGTCTCGGTCCAAACTCTACAAGGAGGTTTTGGCCGCCCTTCGGAGTATGCTAGGTGGGGGGTAACGGCATATCTTCAGAATCCATCTGAGGCTGACGACGAACTAATGGCAAGTACGACTTGTAAGACTGAGATATCATATCCCGGAGGAGTCACACTCATTACGTTCACGACCGACGCCGAGGAACTACTCCGAGGAAGAAGCATTTCCGATCTACCCCGCTGCACCAGGCCTACATGAGACATTCACAGCGAGCAAGTCCAGACCAGATGACCAAACGAGGCTCAGTTTCAACTCTTGCTCGTACACATACATCCAAAGCATGCCTGTCGTTACGAGTCCATGGGTATGATTGGAGGCCAGAAACTTTGAGATATTTTCCCCATTCGGCAGCCAATCGATGGTTCTCCGTGGAGCACTTGACCCCCACCTTGTTTTCCGCCTTAATTCATAATTCGCTTAGGAGGGGGGGGCCCACCCCCACCAGGTCGACGAGGCATTATAACATGACGGGTAACAGGCTAAGCTGGATTTGGCCGCGCAGCAGCCAACGTCACGGACGAAATTTTTGTTGGTGTGGGGCGGAGGGGGGGGGAGAAGAGGTACGAGGACGCCAATGCGGTAGCTCGGAGGGGTCGCAGTCGGAGGGGTCGGAGGGGTTGGCGGGGTATTTGGATTTAGCTGATACACATGCGACCATGCCATCTATCCCTCGCCAGAGCAATGGTCCGAGAATGCCAATCCAATTACGAGCATGGGCGGCCTCCTCCCCTCTGTACGAGTACGAGTAGAAACAGAGACGAGTTTGATCTCTTCCGAATATGGCGGCGGGCGTGTCAGAAACCATTCGATGGAATGGCAATCCTGCTCGCGGGTGCTCTTCCCGGGATTCCGCCCGTTGCTTGATTTCCCCCCTCAAAAAAAAAAGGACGGGAAGGGAGAGAGAGAGATGGTCACTTGTACAAGGAGGGGTAATTTTGAGATGAGCAATACTTGCACTTGTATCCATCCGTGGGGATGGAAACAATATCGCTCATTCATCTCACTCACGGGCCGTTCCCACTATTTTCTCGATGGGGTGTATTTTGCGGAGCTTGGAGTGCGAGTACGTACAAGTGCTTGTGGCAAACATTGTCATACAAGGACGTTGTATTATTATCTTCCCGCCGCGGAGAAGGTTGCTCGTACGAAACACCTTATCTAACAAGCGGGGTTTTGGGTGTCCGCGGAGGCCAGAACATGTTGGAAACGTGGGCGGTACGAGCACAGGTATGGTATGGCGAGGATGAGAGTTAATGTGAGAGCAGATGGGCCAAAGGGAGGGGGAGAAAGACCCCGGACTACGAGAATGAGATATCAACTAAGAAGACGGATGCGTGCTTGTATGCTTGGGCACCCACGGTTACGATGCTCGTATGCAGGGTCGCCGCCGGTCTTGGCGAAAGAAGGCGGCGTTGCCTTGATTTGCTAGTATTCCTGGCCGTCTCGGAGGGCATTAGCGCCATCGTTCCTCAGAGGAGGAGGGGTAATAGAACGGGAAGGAAGCCCCCAGCCATACAAGCACGAGGAATAATGCCTGCTCGTACCCATACGGGGCATAGGCATGTCCCAGGATTCCGGGAAAAGCGTGGGCGTGGGCGGAGAAGAGGTTTAGTTATTTCCGACTTCCGACTGGAAAATTAGAAATCCGACAGACATGCCTGCGGGCACTTACAAAGTCGGCCAGAGGAAAATAAATGCCCCATTTTGATTCCCCCATTGCTGCCGCGCATCCACTTCAGTGGAACACGGGGCTCACATGTAACATTTAACTTGCGCGGGTATTTTCAATCTCCTAAGCGTGGTCGTAGCTCCCCAAGGATAATAGGCGAGACAACATGGACGGACGGAGTGTACACTAAGATACCCCGCCGCCGGCTGGAAGCAGAGCAGTGGGTGGATCGTCGGGGACTGTGTTCCTTGTTCTTTACCCACGGTCATCCTACCCACACCCACACCACCCTTGCCCATACCCATACCCATACGATATGGTACGGCTAACGGGCATTGCATTACAGAGGAGAGCTCCCGGGGAATAAAGAGCATCCACTCAAGGCTACAAACACCAAGCGGTACTCGTATGACGGGAAGCAAACGGATGGATTTGTACGAGTACACGAATGGCAAATCCAAGCTGCACTAGTCATAGCTAGCTTAGCTTGGGAAACTACCTTTTTAAGACACAAACTGACACAGCTTGCGGCTTGGTGAGAAGCTTGGCTCGCACTTGGGCTTGGGCTTGGGGGTGAAGTCTCGACTCCGGACGCGCACGAGTACTCTCTACTCGTACAGTACCGTACCATGCCCGTACTCCGTACTCGCCTGAGTAAGCCCCTCCCCCCTCCTCAATCCAATGTACCCCCCCCCCCCCGCGGCCGGACCGGTCCCCATATTCGTGCCTGTACTCAATAGACAAAAAAATAATACCCGCTCTTAAATCCTACCTGTCCCAATTGCTTCTTCTCCAACTTCTTTCCCTTCCACCCCATCTTCCCACTCTACCCGCTACTAGAACCAGTCCAAGGTTGAACCACCTTGACCTTCCTAGCCCACCTTACCACGCCTCGTGTCACCAATTGGTCACCGCGATATCCATATACATCCCCGCTACGACTTCACCACCGGCGTCGATTACCTCACGCCTCACGCCTCGCGCTCGCCCAAGAGCCTCTAAACATACATACTCACAACAATCAAGTCGCTGATATCCCGCGATACACCTCCCAAAATGTCTGGCGCCGTGTAAGTCTAGATTCCTTCCTTGCAGTTGATGATCCTGTGGGGAATGAGCATGAGCATGAGGATGCAAAAATTACCCCGCCATCCCCCTCCTCTAACGCTTGGCGATGGTCTCTTCTTCTCTGCCCTCCCATGCTCCCCTGCCCTCCTCCTCTCCCACTCCCCCCAACCCGTATGGAGATGGAAAAGTCCTCTATCTTCCTATCCATGCTATGCGCAATTCGAGTGGATTGCGATGGCATGCTCGTCTTGCCTGGCCTGGGAAGGAGAGCTCCAGTCCCTATTCTTTTCGCCTCCCGATGTCTATTGACATGACTGAACCCCAGTGCTCGTCTCGAAAACTTGAGCCGTCAAGTTGAGAGTAGAGCCAGGTAGTCCCTCTCTGGCCCGGGAAATGTCTTTCCGGAAATCTTGGATCGGTCAATGCTGACAATGCTGTGGAAAGCGCTGATCTCGGCCTCATCGGCCTTGCCGTCATGTAAGTTATTACTGCTCTCGCGGTTCCCTCCTCCCCCTCCCCCTCCCCCTCGCTTCCCGATCACGCCCACGCTCGGGTTTCCGAGTATTCGCGCAGGTGTCTAACTGTCTCGGCGCAGGGGTCAGAACCTGATCCTGAACATGGCAGACCACGGATTCACCATCTGCGCTTTCAACCGAACCATCTCTAAGGTCGACCGCTTCCTCGCCAACGAGGCCAAGGGCACGACCATCGTCGGTGCCCACTCGCCCGAGGAGTTCGTTTCCAAGCTGAAGACTCCCCGCCGTATCATGCTCCTCGTCCAGGCCGGAAAGGCTGTTGACGACTGGATCGAGAGCCTGCTGCCTCTCCTCGACCGCGGTGACATCATCATCGATGGTGGTAACTCTCACTTCCCCGACTCCAACCGCCGGACCCGGTACCTCGCCACCAAGGGTATCCGCTTCGTCGGCTCCGGTGTGTCCGGTGGTGAGGAGGGTGCGCGGTACGGCCCCTCCATCATGCCCGGTGGTGATGAGGCCGCCTGGCCCTTCATCAGGGACATCTTCCAGTCCATCTCCGCTAAGAGCGGCGGTGAGGCCTGCTGCGAGTGGGTCGGTGACGAGGGTGCTGGCCACTACGTCAAGATGGTCCACAACGGTATCGAGTACGGTGACATGCAGCTGATCTGCGAGGTACGTTGAGGAGGAGAAGTTACCACTGCCAATTTTTCGGGGGGATGGGTGACAGAGAACTAACCCGGCCATCGCAGGCGTACGACCTCATGAAGCGTGGCCTTGGCATGTCCGGCAAGGAGATCGGCGACGTCTTCGCCAAGTGGAACAAGGGTGTCCTCGACTCGTTCCTCATCGAGATCACCAGGGATATCCTCTACTTCAACGACGACGATGGCACCCCCCTCGTCGAGAAGATCCTGGACAAGGCCGGCCAGAAGGGTACCGGAAAGTGGACCGCCGTCAACGCTCTGGACCTCGGCATGCCCGTGACCCTGATCGCCGAGGCTGTCCTGTCCCGCTGCCTGTCCGGAATCAAGGAGGAGCGCAGTATCGCCTCCACCAAGCTCGAGTATGTTGGCCGCGTCAACACCTTCGAGGGCAACAAGGAGCAGTTCCTCGATGACCTCGAGCAGGCCCTCTACGCCTCCAAGATCATCTCGTACGCCCAGGGCTTCATGCTCATGCAGGAGGTTTGTTTCGACCCCGCCCGACCGTCCAAGCCTTTACATACGAGAAATAAACTTGTCCCGATGCTAACCCGAATTTTCTCATCCAGGCTGCCAAGGAGTACGGCTGGAAGCTTAACAAGCCCTCCATCGCCCTGATGTGGCGCGGTGGTTGCATCATCCGCTCCGTCTTCCTCAAGGACATCACGGCGGCGTACCGCAAGAACCCCGACCTTGAGAACCTCCTCTTCGACGACTTCTTCAACAAGGCCATCCACAAGGCCCAGCCCGGCTGGCGTGACGTCGTCGCCAAGGCGGCGCTTCTCGGTCTCCCCATGCCCGCCTTCTCCACCGCCCTCTCGTGGTTCGACGGATACCGCACCAAGGACCTCCCCGCCAACCTCCTCCAGGCCCAGCGTGACTACTTCGGTGCCCACACCTTCCGCATCAAGCCCGAGTACGCCAGCGCGAAGTACCCCGAGGGCCAGGACATCCACGTCAACTGGACCGGCCGCGGCGGTAACGTCTCTGCCTCTACCTACAGCGCGTAAGCTTTTGCGGGTAAGTTGAAGGGACAAAGTTGGAGAGAGGGAAGCACCAGCGTGAAGACATAAAAATAGGTAAAGCGAGGGAAGGAAAGGGGGGTTTCCGGACCCCGGGTGGAGAGGAAGAAATGTTTGGCTGCTTTCGGCGGAAATGCAGGAAAGACAAACAGAACAAACAGTGACACAAGGAGGCACGGGGCAGATTGCGGCCTTGGGTAACACAACACACGAGCATTAATAGGTGAATTCTTTCTGCTCGGCCAGCTCTGTTACTTCTGAGTCGAGTCGAGTCGAGTCAGCGGTATTCAATGCAAAAAAAAAGAGATTTGAAATATTATACCACGTTCTATTTTGTAGAAAAAAGTCCACACAAACGAAAGGGTACCCTTTTCTATTTCTGTCTCGCTCGTTTCCCCTCTCTTGCGCAAACACAACCTCCGTCCGCCCCCGTCCAAGGCCGCCCTTCCTCTTCTCCCTACATATACTCCTATTGTTTCCGCTACAGACGAGAAGATTTTTTATCTTTCCTAAAGCAAAGAGATCTAGACACCCTCTACGGAGGGAATTTTATAGATACTAGAAAAACGGGTTTTGTGTGGGGTGGAATGGCGTTCATCGTTATCTACAAATCGTGAAACCGACGTTTTTATCTCAATCCTCCCCTCCCTCCTCCTGCCCCCGCCCCCCCCCTTTCCGTTTTAGAACCTATGCCAACATGAATAATCTACTTTTTTCATTTCCATTCTCGTAACTACTCTAGCTCGTGGTAGGCTCAAGGGTAACACCGCTATGTCAAAAGGTTAGCCGGGATATTCAGGGTAGCTAGGCAACAGGGGGGGTACGAAGGAGAAAAGGGAGCTCGAGGCTGGTCGAGGCAAGTACGATAAGGCGGAGATGGGAGTAACATCAAGCGGTAATCCATAGGAAAGGGCAAAAGGAAGGGGCAGGGGAGGCATGACTTACGCAACGATGGTCGCCCATCCGATCAGGCGCCAATGCTTCTCGATACGACGGCTGAGCGCGACCTTCTCGCCAATGTTGGTGCAGGCAGGCGTGGTGAGGACGAGCTTGGCGGCGTCGTTCTTGATGGCGGAGACTTTGGCACCGGTGGACGTGGAGCCGATGTTGACCATGATGACCTCGTTCTTGGCCAGCTTCGCCACCTTGGCCTGCTTCCCGTCGGCGGTGCGGACACCGAGCAGGCGGCGGAGGAGGTAGAAGTTGATCTCGATCTCGCTGTAGATCTCCGGGAGGCGCCCCTTGAGGCCGAGGACGTGACCGACGAGACGATCGGCACGGCAGAGGGTGGGGTCGATGCGGGTACCGACACCAATGAGGCCACCGGGGACGGCGTACTTCAGGTCGTTGGCCTCGGAGTTGAGCGAGACGATGCGGCTGAAGATGGGCTTGCACTGGAGGGCGCCCTTATCGTCCCTGGTGACAATACCGGGCCGGATCTCGATCTCGTCGCCGAGCTTGAGGACTCCGTGGAGGATACTGCCTCCGGCAACACCACCCTTGAGGTCTTGGATCTCGGCACCGGGCTTGTTGACGTCGAAGGAGCGAATGACGATCATGTAGGGGTCGATGGTGAAGTCACGAGGGGGGATGGGGATGGTGTTGACGAGGGAGTCCAGCACGGCGTCGATGTTGAACTTGAGCTGGGCCGAGATGGGGATGATGGGCGACTTGCCCGCTACCGTGCCCCTGATGAACTTCAGGATGGACTGGTAGTGCTGCTGCGCCGCCTCCTCCCGCATGAGGTCGACCTTGTTCTGGAGGATGATGATCTTGTCGAGCTTCATGATCTCGATGGCCGCCAAGTGCTCCGACGTCTGGGGCTGCGGGCAGGATTCGTTTCCGGCGATCAGGAGGAGGGCGGCGTCCATGACGGCGGCACCTGACAACATAGTGCTCATGAGAATGTCGTGACCGGGGCAGTCGACGAAACTGACAGCGTTCAGGTTAGCTCTGGAATGGAAGAGACAGAAATAACCACTGTCTCATTCTGCGGCAATATCTCGCCGATTGAGGGGGGGGGGGGGGGACAAGAACAAGGGACTCACGAGACATGGCGCAGTAGGCGGTAGGTTCCCTCGCATCCCTCACGCTCGCAGGGAGGGTCGACCTCCTTGTCGCTCTTGTAACTCCTGTAGCACCCGGGCCTCGGGCACGCGGGGTTGTCGCACTGGTAGATCTTCGCGTTGGCGTATCCGAGCTTGATGGTGATATTCCTAATCAGCTCGTTCTTGAAGCGGACGGTCTGCACGCCCGAGATGGCCTTCACGACCGTCGACTTCCCGTGGGCGACGTGGCCGATGGTCCCGATGTTTATGGTGGCCTGGCGGGCGATGATCTCGGGGGGTCAGGGGGGAGAGTGTGCTGACGTCGAGGTCCTTGGGGTCCGTCTGGGGGGGTAGAGGCGGGCGCTGGATGGTGGGGTCGGTGGACGTCATGGGGTTGGAGGACTTGAGGGCCGACTTGAGCGGCTTCTCCTGCGTCTCGGGGCTGACGTCGTCGACCGATTCCGATTCGGAGTCGGACTCGACCTCCGGGTCGTACTTGTCGCCGTTGGCGGACATCGTGATATCCTTCCTATATAGTGGGGCAATTTTTCGACTGAGGGCTTCGTGGGGATTTCTCGATTTCGACGACTCTGCGATAAAAGGTCAGTCCGCGCCGTTCTGGTTTGCTACAGGGTGGGCAGGCGCAAACGAATGGGCTTGGGTGTATGGCCGCAACTAACCTTCGAAATAGACAAAAATGGCGACTCGACTCGTTCTATTCGAACAGGAGGGGGGGAAATTTATTATGCTGAAGTTCCTAGATGTGTCATACTATCATAGCGTACAAGGTGGGCGGTCGGCGAACGTGGGGCAACGAACTTTCGCCCCAGCCAATACGGCAAGTGGCAGGCCACGTGACTGCCACCTCCTCAGTGATGTACAGAAGCAAGCTCATTCATCAGGGGAGCTTCTTAAGTTCACTTTCCAAACCAGAGCATATGTAGACATATTGTCTCAAACTAATAAATAGCAAGGGGTATTTTTGCCCTCCACGAGAAAAAAATTTACCATGATGCAGACATTCCCTCCGTCCGCACCGGCCAAACTATGCTATTAACAGTAAAATATCCAAGTCGCCTCGTGTATAACAGCCAGCTCCTGTCTCCTGTCATTTCCTGACCTTTCTCGCATGCTTCACCAGGTTTTCTATCACACCCTCAAACGTTTCCCTGTCACTAATCTTCTCGTCTGTCCGCTTTTGCCAGTATTCCAAGGCATCCTTAGCCTGGCCCTCCAAGGCCGCAAGTTTCTTTGCGTGTGTCTTCAGCTCGATGTCGGTCATCCCGTCTAGAGCCTCATCCGTAGTCTTGCACAGCTGCCTCGCGCTGACAAGGTCAAGATCCGGCACAGGGGACGGGCCTTTCCGCCGCTTGGAGGTCGAGGGCTTCCCCTGCGTGTCGACCGACGTCGACGACGCATTCTCCCCGCTCTGTTTTAGGCGCGTGACCGACCTAGACCTGGAGTCCGTGGACGTGCGAGGAGACGTTGACGAGCCCGGGTGAAGGGATAATGACGGCAGGACCAGCTTCTTCTGTTTGGATGCAGGGAGAATCTCGTCTAGGTCGACCGGTACGCCAAGAGAGACTAGGAATAGCCTTCGAATGCGGGACCGGATCCAGTCTGGAGGGGATAGGGGCGGAGGCGCAACTAGCTGAGACCATAGAGACGCGCTTCTCGCCGTAAGAAAGACTGGCTGGTCCTTGGGTAGGGGGGGTAATTCGGGCGTTTGATATATTTCAGGTGGGAAAAGCGTGTGTATGTATGGGTCAAGTGTGTCGTTTATATCGTCAGAATCTAGCCCGTCAAAGTCTGGAACGGGCTGTGAGGGCAATGGGTCAGCAAACGACAACGCCAGTGTGGGTGAGCGGCACGACCTACCAAAGGTAACAGTACTGTAGGCTGCGGGGTCACAGTAGGTGGTGGTACCGCTTGTTGGGCCGGGGCTGTCGACTCTGCCTGCTGGAATCCATCTTCAAAATCATCAAAGTCGTCATCACCATCGCCTTCCTCGAAGTCGTCAAAGTCGTCACCTCCTTGTTCCTCCTCCTCTTCACTCTTAATATCAATATCTCGTGTACTATCTGGTAGAGCGGAGACGCCTGTTGATTGTGGTGACGGTGGCGCCATGATGGGTGTTGGCGACACCGATCCAGAGGGTGATATTTGTGGCTCTGCAACAACAGGATGGGTTAGCGAAGCCATCCCATGGAAAGGAATGCAATATGCGCGCGGGGTGTTCTACTGCGTACCGGTGTCCTCTTCAACGCCACCGGCAGAGCTGATCGGAGACTCTAACCGGCTATCAAGATCGCGTTCCGCACCCTCGACGCTATCGCCGACCTGCAGATCCACGTCCGGCGTAGCAACTGCGCTTTGTTGTTCTTCTACCCCCTGCGCGAACTCCTCAGAGTCTGTGCCTGTTGAGCCAGCGGTCTCACTAACAACCGTCTGAGGAACTGCACCGGCCTCAGAGAACGAGGGTGAATCCGAAGCTGGTGACGCTGACTCTGACCCTGCGGATGTTGCTGGGTCTGGAATAGCAGCGGTCTCGTAGGGCTTGGCGTCTTCCGCCTCGGTTACATGGGGCTCTGTTCCCGATACTTCGTCGTCAGACGATTCGTGGCTGACTTTCTCGACTTGTGTTGTCGGGGCGGGAGAGCCGGGGGACGGGGTCATCGGGGCCGACTTGGCATCGGAGAAGTGGTCTTCGGAATCTGACGACTCTGTCAAGGCAGGTAGTTAGCTCAAGCACTGGGGCGGGTTCCGCCGTGGCACAGCCCCACAACGTACCATCATCGTGAGCACCCGGGACCGCGGTTCCTGGTCTCTCTGGGGGGGATAGAGCTTCTGGGTCGGCCATGGTGTATTATTAGGGGGCTTCGGCGGCGTGTGGAGGGGAAAGCTGGCTTGTGTCGGTTGGCATAACGGCCCGAACGGTGCAGGTTAGAAGAAAGACATTTCTTAGTTCCGTACACGTGTATAGCGGCTGAGGTAAACCTGAAAATAGACAGATATTTGGCTTCAGGAAGGTGCGCTGACGGCCACCATCGCATGTGGACGTTGAACTCACGTGTAGCTACCCAGCATGCCGTTTTCTGGTTCCTCGAGATCTCGTCACGTGAAGGCGCAGCGGTCCCCACCGTGCATTCCAACAGAGAACCAAGTACTCACGCTCCCTTGATCCATGTTCCTAGTATGTATCCACAAAAGCGCTTCACCAACATCTTCTATTACACGAATTCTTACTTCTTAAAACTGGTTCTTACTTCTTAAAACTGGAAACGGACTGCCCGCCCTTGACATATGGCTGCCAAGATGGTCAATAGTGCAAGCTACCAGATACTTTTATATACGCGTCAGGGCCCAGCGCGAATCCCACTCCCAGTCAACAGGGAAAGCAGGACTAATACACTATGTGGAATTTCCCCTTCAGATATCATTCCGTAGGCTCTCGCGCAGTGCTAAGACAGCTGGCAAATCCTGCATGGACTCATTTGCAGAAAGAAAGTCGTCCAGCTGACAAAGGGCCGCCCCGTTTCTCCATTTCGTATCATCGAACCTCATCCTGATATACTCCTCGTTGATCCGTTGGTTATGAAGAGACAACTCAAAGAACTGCCGCTCAAAAGAAGTACGAAGGAGGTATTCAATCCTCCCCGAGTTGCCGAGACCGGCTTCTAGCCTCTCGATTGCTTGCTCTAGATACGCCCGGTCTTCTTCGAACGTCATGCCGTCAGGAACATCATTCAGCCACCCCGGAATATCCGCAAGGAAGAGTGGATGTTGAATAACAGACGGAGCAGGAGCTAGATGTGCAGTGTCCCAGTCGATGACTCTATTATCATGGGTTAGACGAGCTGCGGAGATGCAGGCGGACGTTCAACTTAACCCAGTTAGTCCATTGGAAACAATGATGTTCCACGCGTTCAGGTCGCCATGCTTGACGATGAGCTTGTCATCATCAAGACCAGACACAAGTTCGTCAATCTTGGATCGGCGATAGAGGTAATACACAGGGGCGCCCCAGCGGGCGCTTCCTTGGAATGAGCGACGAAGACCTCTGTCAACTTCCTTTTGAAGCCATCCGCGGTAGGTTGTTACGCCGACTACAGATAATTAGCCTTGGGGTTCGTATATGATCTCGGAATAAAGCCGGAAACCAAGCCAACCCAAGTTGGATGTGGTTGGGACATCAGTTGGTGGAATATCCAACGTCCATAAGGTGAAGAGGAAAGATGCCAACTGGTCTAACAACAATTGGCGACGCTCCCTCGTCAAGAGCTGCGTGTTCCAACTCTCCAAAGCAGTTCCTTCAAGGTATTCCATCACTGTATAATGCTCTGATGTGCGGATGACAGCTGGAACCTGGAGAGCTGGCTGCTTCTGTTTCATGAGCTTCAAAAGAAGCGTGCCCCTAGAAATGAGCCAAGCCAAATCGGCATTCAGCAATACGCGAAGACACCAGCGGTGGCCACGATCAGATTGGATCTCATAGACGGTATTAGACCGGCCTTTAAAGGGACCTGCTGTCACCTTGAAATAGGCATCATAAGCAGACGATATCTCTACGAGAATTTGATCTAAGGATGGTGGTTGCGAGGCCATCTTCTAGCAGCCACTTTGAAAAGGGAGTTAGTAGTCGCAGGCTTCCACTCTCGGGCGGGCGTTATTCTGCGTGCACAAGGCTTGTGGTTTGATTCTGTCCTAAGAAATGTTCGGCGACAGAAAGAGATTGTGTGTCAAATGCGAAGTACATACTACAATTGGTGCATCTGGGACCAGTGCTCCCTGTCATCCATCCGTTCTTCTCCACGTGCGGTTGACTTACACAATGTCTTTGACCTGGAGCCCCGGCGTTATACCAACATGTTTGGCCGAAAGGAATCCAGAGGAACACTCCACGCTCATTCTGCCCCTGAGAAAAAAAAAGTATCACATCAGAGCCAAGCGATCCAAGCGATCCGATCGCCTATCGATCCACACTACTGAGGAGTAGACCGTCCGTCCACCCGGGACGGCGGAATGAAGGAGGAGCGGGATCTGTGTGCAGCCTGCGCAGATCTTCAAGACGCGCATCTCCCGTCACCCAGTCGGAGAATAAGAAACAACGCAAAACCTCGCTCAATAAACATCAAACAGCCAGGCACGGGATGTCCGTCCGTGCCTGATGGCGCGCCATGGAAAGAAAGATAAGAAAAATCGTCATCCGAGGTCAAGGCGAGCCCAGGGGCTTGAACCTCTGTGCAGGATTACTCGCACCCGTCCAGAGGGGTTTCCAGAAGGACTAGGATAAAAATAGTAAACCTACTTGTACAGGCTATGAGATTACACGGGGAGGCGCAAGCCCGATCGCATAAGATAAAGATCGCTCACTCCGTCAGCAGTACTTGAACGTGGCAGACCTGGCGGATTTGCTAAAAATAGGCACCTCTTAGCCTCATGATACTTGTACGAGTAAGACGTCCTGCGATAGAGACAGAGCCACCCCCGACTTGAGGTGGCGAGGGTCCGGAGAGGCATGTCCGTGTTAGTGGGTGGTCAGATGGCTGGGAACACGACCGCGGCTGTTGTGTACAGCATGCCGTTAGCCTAGCCGAAGACCCCGAAAGTTGGGGTGTCGTCGTCTCGTTGAAGATTGGAAGATTCCGTCCCGGGTGAGATTTTAATATCTGGCAGTAAGATGCGAATCCAGCAGGAAGGAGGAATCCGGGTAAAAAAAAAAAGGCGATAGCAGCTGGTTGTATGGCGTACGCAAGCTACAGGTCACGAACGGTCTGGTCTCACGCCGTGCTCTTCATGGGTAAATTGGTGGGTGGGTGAGATTGGGGTAGGTCGACTGTATTTCCTAATCTACGACCTGTCCTCGACCTTTTACAGGAACTGGTCTAGAACTGGGCCATTGGGTTACTGGACTGGACAGATGGGCACAGTGGCACAGTGGCACGGTGTCACGAATAGGATGCACCTGTTGGACGGTCGGGACAATGGAAACTCGGTCGGCGGCTGGGTACGGGCGTTTTTCACGCCAGTCCCGTGCATATCGCTATGACACCTCTTGCCGCTTGCTACATCGCTCGGCTTCGACCCTCGATTGACTTCGACTTCGACGGTGGAGTTCAGTGTGATGAATGACGTTGACCCATTCCAGGAGGGCTGGCTGGCTGGCTTTGCCACGAGTACTTGTATGAGCTGGCGCCCATCAATCAACGTCTATCGAAGGAAACCGCCTCGTGGCGCTTCAGAGACATGGGGAATTCCAACAGAGAAAGAGAGCCAGATCGGGTGGGGTGGGGACGGTTGGAATGGGTACAATGAGGACACAGACCTAGACGATGCATCTGTGTGGTGGGTGGGGTGGTCGGGTACGGGACGGTACCCTGATGTATTGATCTTCACAAGGAGAAAGCGAGCAGGTTGGTGGGATTGGGGATTAGGATGATGTGCGAGGCGAGGGAAACACGGGCGTGCCAAGACCATGCAGCCGAATCACCTCCTTCTCCAGGGCGCTGATTGGTTATCACTTGGCGCCGACATCGATTGACAGGGATGGAGGCGGCGGGTCGCCAACCAGAAGAACCCTGCCGGGGTGGCTCCTGCCACCCCGGCCCCCGCCCTCCCCGCCGCCTTCCACTTACACGTCAGTTTGGACAGGCCTGATCCCCCAGTCACGGCGAGTCACCCCAGCTACCCTCGTTCTGAGAACAGAGAGGGAGAAAGGGACTTGATTGCTCCTGCCGCCGTCTAATGTTACTCGACCCACGATCATTTTCGTTGTTCGCCAACCATGATTGATACCCTAGTTATGCCAAGCGTGATGTCTCACGAGAGAGCAAGCGAGCACACCGCAGTAATACAAGCTTCAACTTTGTACTTGGGTGTCCAAGTTGGATGGGAGGTGTGAGATATTACTAGATTCTTTCGAGATGGGGGGGAGCCGGACCGAGAAATGGAACGTGGGGTCCATGGGAACTGCGCAGGACCTGCTTCGACTCGCATTCGTACTTCTACCTGTACCTGTACGGCCAGGTGATATTGATTGCCTCTGCTGGAAGGAGGGGAACAGTCCTCACACCGGCATGCTACTGCGTGATGCAGGTTGGGAAAGGGAAAAGCCGGACAAGGACCGCCCCCATTCTCGCACACAATCCAAGTACGGATACATAACCCCTCTTCCTCTCGATCCGTTGGGGTGGCTGGATTATCTTGCTCTCTCTCCTCCTCCCTCCTCTGAATTCCACCCTGCTGAGTCTCCTGCTCATCCTATTCCTCCTTGAGCCGAACCGCCCGTTTCACCACTGGCGGTGGAGAATATTCTGTCGGCGCCTTCTCATACTCGATACAAGAAATATTCTTGCGTTCTCGAACGAGCTCGACAGGGTTGTTACTGGCCTTTGACCAACCGGACGCGAGCTTCGACCCGGGCGTCTATTTAGTCTCCAATCGTTGGTGGGTGCCTCCTCCTCTCTACCTATCAGCTTCTGCGCACCCGTCCTTCCCGCCCGCGGCCCACCTTGGACCGTCTCGGTATCACCAAGTACTATCCTCTCTGGATGTGACGACCGACATCTATGGGCCGCTCTCTTTCCTTTTTGACCACCCCTCCCCCATTCCATCGCCCCATGACACCCTCCCACCCTGGACTCCCGTCCATACCGTACTCATATCGCACTTGTACTGATATCTTTTTCCGTAAATTACAGGCCACGGCGCCAATAAGCTGGCGCTTCGAGGTCCTCACTGCCAACACAAAACCAGTTCATTCCCCCCTTCCATCCAGGTTACCTGACTCTTGGGACTTCTCCTCCTCCCTGGAAGCTGGCCTATCCAAATTCTTTGTCCTTCGTCTTTGACTTCGCCTACATCGTGCACTCGCCCCTTTCATCGATGCACTAAGAAGTTCTTTTTCTATTCTTGGGTTCATTCAAGCCTCCTCTTATCGAGCGAGATCGACTCCGCGAGGCATTAACACCATTCTATTCTATTATCATTTCATATTCGGTTTTCGATCTTGTCTCTGTTATATCTCCCCCCAGACATACAATCCCATCCACCCTCTCATTACTGTTGTGTGAATTCTTGAGCCATGGCTCCCTCAGATGAGAAGCGGCGACCTGCCGCGCTTGACTTCAAGCTTGACCTCACCCCGTCCCGGTCCAGATCAACAGACTCTTCGTCTTCCACCTCCTCGCTGAAACCGCCGCGGACACCACGATTCGTCGAGGCCACCTCCGTCAACTCACCCGTCGACGGCCGCCTACCCTTTGCGCAGCCCACGAGTAACATCCCGAGCGGGAAGAAGGCGCAGGTTGCCGACGTTGGATTCGGCTACATCAACAACGGCCCAGACTCGGGTGCTGCTCCGATGTCTCCTCGGACTCTAAAGAGCGCGATGAAGGTGCCCGGTACGCCGGCGAGGAAGCTGGAGAACCCGCTTAGCCCGACCTTCCGCGAGGAGGATCTTTACGAGAAGAGGGAAGCAAAGACGGAAAAGGAGCAGGCTAGGGACCTGGTAAGTGGCTTCGATATGTGGAGAAAGCGAGCGTCGATCGTAGATGATGAACTAACCGGTCCACCCTGCAGAGAATCAAGGCGCGAGTTCGCATGGCCAAGTTCGCCCTCAGGGGTGTGAACTTCAGCTGCAGCTTGATCATCCTTGCCATGCTGTCGTCGGCGTTTGCCATCTTCAACTCCACCAAGGCGCTACCAAGCCAGAGCGGCATGCCCTCGTGGGCAAACGGCACCAACACGTGGCCCCAGAAGCTCGTTCTCGCCATGGCCTGCGTATCGCTCTTCGCCTGTATCCTCGTATTCCTCGCCTACTGCCGCGGCGGCCACCGTAACGCGGAGAAGGTGGCGACGTACTACACAATGTTTGCCATCGGCTGGTTCATTCTCTCGATGATACTCTGGGCTGTCACCGCTGCCATATTCCAGCACTCTCGATCGAGCTCAGGGAACAAAGACATGTGGGGTTGGTCCTGCGTGGAGAACAAGCGCTCCCAGGTCTACAGTGACAAGGTTGACTACGCGCTCGTGTGCAGGCTCCAGGTAAGTAGATGCGCGCCGCCGTTGACGAGATGAAGAGGAGTGTGGATGCTAACGGGGCGGGGTGTAGAACTGGACACTCATCTGCATCATCATCGAGATCGTCGTCGAGGTGATATGCATCAGCCTCTACAGCGTCGTCTTCTACCGCTACTACACCAAGCGGCGGCTGCACAAGTCGATGGACATGCGAGACAAGGCCCGCACCGACATGTACCTCGCGCAGCTCCGGACGCAGTCGGCACCCAACACGCCCGGGTTCGGGCCCAAGTCCCCAGCCTTCAGCCAGTACGCTCTCTCGCCCCGGTTCCCGCCGAACACGTACCGCAGCCTAGGGGATATCGAGGAGTCGCCCTTCACGCCGTCGGCCCCGATCGCCGAGCCGACATCCGCCTTCGCTCCGTCGCCCCAGGATACGGGGTTCAAGCTGCAGGCACCGCCGATCAAGGCGCGCCCGTCCAAGCCCAAGCTCCAGAATGGCGAGTTCGCGGACGCGAACGAGAGCACGGCGGCACGGAGCTACACGCCGCCGGCGCCCGCGGCGGTACCGCAGCACATGCCGGCGGCGGCGGACGAGCCTATCTACGAGGCCGTCGCCATCCCCAGCGCGTACGCGGACGCGGCGGTGAAGAGTCCGCCACCGCAACAGACAACATTCGGCCAGGCAAGGTGATGGGAGTGCTCTATCTCTCGTTGCCTCTCGTCGTGGCACCCTGTTCGGTAGCGTTTTCTCTTCTATTGGCGTCCGTGTTTAATATTTGAAAATAAACGGTGGGCATTAAGCGGGTTTTCGAGTGCGCGGAGGGAAAATAGGCCCGTTGATGGCCAAACCCTCATGTCTCCTTTGTCTACTATACCATCTGGATTTTCTTTCAACTTTGGGCTCTTTTTCTGGCGTTTTTTTTTTCTTTTGTCAAGGGGGATTGAATGAACGGGGAGGGAGGAAAGAGTTGAGCTCGACAGGACATGGGATATGGGATATGGACGTCTTTTGCCTGGAGGGGTCTGTAGCAAGTAATTTACGACATCTGTACAATTTATGAGATCGAAGATTGTCTGAAATGATGTCACGGCGTTTTGGTAGATACTCGTCCATCTAGGAAGTGTGCAAGACGGGTGTGTGCGAGTATGTGTGTGGGTTAGTGGGTAATGGGAGAGATGCCGTGAATGTGTGTTGGAGGAAGACGTCTCTGTCTGTTGTGCTTCCTTGCACAAGTCATGCTACGTGTAGATTCATGTCTGGCCGGATCAGCTGAGGTGGGCACTGGGTAAAGAGGTTGAGTCCGGACGGCGAACATGTGCCTGCCCACCACCCTTCCAAAATTTCGAGGGTTTTCTTCTATGCATGCTCGTGCTAATAGCCGCCAAGTGGTTTGGATCGACATAGGGTGAAGCGGGTGACGAGAGAGCACATACACTGGGCCGATGGGCGGGTAATGTATTATAGGGGGACAGCGAGTTGAAAACGCACTGAGCGGGCGGGTCCCATTGTCCATTGTCCATTCTTCAATTAGTCCAGCCAACAGAGCAGAGTTTGTCACGGATCAATGTATCAATGTATCAGTCAAACGGAGCACGGGAGAGAGTACAAGTACGGAGTGACTAGTTCGAGGTCACTCAGCGAAACCACGCTCACCCCCCCCTGGCGTTTTATCTCGGCGCGTTCGCAAAGTCTAAAAAAAATTGCGCGCCCGACGACACAACAGTTCGTAGTACATAGTAAACACCTTGTCTCAAAAAAAAAAAAGGGTCACGATACCTGTAATAAACCTAGGTCGTGTCCCCCCATCCCAACCACTGGCCGTTTTGCTACCGCTATTGCCGCTCGTTACCTACCCTTTAATCCCCATCACACGCAAAAAACCATAAAAAATCATGGCGGCCCACTTCCGCCTCGCCGCTAGAGCAGCAGCACGCACGCAGCCGCAACCGCCCGCGCGCATACTACAACTCCGTCCCGCTGCACCTCGTCACCAACCCCTCAGCCAACAGCTCCTCTCCTCCTCCTCCTCGTTCCACCAGCTTTCTCGTACCTACAGATCCCAGTCTCGCAGGTGGTATTCCTCTCAGCAGCAGCAGCAGCAGCAACAGCCGCCAAGGAACAAGAAGGATCCGAACCGCGTTGCCTTCTGGCCCTTTGTTGTCTTGATTGCTATTACGTCTGGAGCTTGGGTGCTACTCGTAAATAAACGCCAAGGTAAGCTCGGACTCTTTTCCCCCAAGAAGCCCCCACCGTAGGGTAGTTGTTTGTGTTGGCTGGGATGTGAGAACCTCCAACCTCCAAGCTCAACCCACCTCCCCGATAACTATACCCCCCTTTCTTTTGCCGCATCACCCCAGCCTGGTCTGGGTTGCAATCATACACCTCACCACCGCGGCTGCGAATATACCCCCCGCTAACCCACTCCGCCCTCCCCTCTAAACAGAGATGGCCGACGCCGCAAAGGGCGGTGCCCCCCAAGACGCCGCCGGACCGACCCCGCGCTTCGATGACTCCGAGGTGACCGTCCTCTTCGTCCTCGGCGGCCCCGGAGCCGGCAAGGGCACGCAGTGCGCGCGCCTCGTGGACCGCTACAACTTCGCCCACCTCTCCGCCGGCGACCTCCTCCGCGCCGAGCAGGCCCGCCCCGGAAGCGAGTTCGGGGCTCTCATATCCGACTGCATCCGCAACGGGACCATCGTGCCCATGGAGGTCACCATCAAGCTCCTCCAGAACGCCATGGACGACGTCCTGGCCGAGCAGCAGAAGAGCGGCGTCGCGAAGGGCAAGGGCGGCCGGTTCCTGATCGACGGGTTCCCGAGGAAGATGGACCAGGCGATCAAGTTCGAGGAGGACGTGTGCCGCGCCAAGCTCGTGCTGTTCTACGACTGCCCCGAGGACGTCATGGAGAAGAGGCTCCTCGAGAGGGGGAAGACGAGCGGCCGCGAGGACGACAACGCTGAGAGTATCCGGAAGCGATTCAGGACGTTCGTCGAGACGAGCATGCCCGTCGTGGACCTCTACGAGTCCGAGGGGAGGCTGGTCCGCATCAGCGCCGCCCCGCCGCCCGACGCCGTCTTCAAGGACACCGCAGAGAAGATTGAGGGACGGCTCGGAGCGGACTTTTAAAGAAAGGGGGGAGTAGTAGAATGGACGTCGTTTCACTCCTTGGGCGTATCGGGTGTGCCCCTGCGTTCTCTCTCTCCTTTCCCTTGATTTGAGTTCCCCCTTTCTTATATTGTTCCTCAGCATTGGTTCTTATTTTCCTTGTTTCTTGGTGAGAACCCCGTGTGGCTTGAGATGCCGGGCCTGCCACGGCCACTATATACATACACATACAATACATAGAGACGTAGAATAATACATCGCGCGGACGCCCTGTTTGCATAGATATAGATTTTTTTGGACTATCTTGATCCCTCATCAACACTATAGAGGTGTGATCACTCTATTCGTATGCTCTGCTCGCCCCGCTGTGGTCTCGTACACTTTCAAACCACTCACATTACTATGTACCTACCAGACGGCGAATACAATGCAACCAAACGAGAGAGACAGCGCGGCAAGGTAATAATGCGACGGAAGGGGGGCCGGGAGGCGGGCGTCACAGCAGAAAAACAACATGGATAGTTGTCCAACATAGAGTCTAAGAGGTAAGTTTATTCACGGCTCCCTCCTCTCTTTCGTAGAACCGGAAGACCACACCTAACCCAGCCCCCTTTCCCTTGACCTTCCCATCCCTCCATGCCCAAAGCATGGTTTGATAAGACCCGTCATTATGCGTAAAAAAAAAAGAAAGACTCTTCCTTTCGAAAAGGGGCACGTTCCAAAAATAAAACAAGATCCCAAGTTCCAATGCTCCTTCTCCCCCGCCCCCCCTTTCCAACCCTTCTCATCATAAGAGGGAGGGAAAAAGGTCTCTCTATCGTCCGTTGCTCCCGTCCGTTCCCCCTCCTTCCCGCCCAGCTCCCACGGATAGTTTTTTTCGTCAATACATAGACACGCCCGCCTCCTCATCACACCTCCCGATACAAAAAAAACAAGGGGAAGGAAAAAAAAGAGGCGGCGGGACGACCAGAAAGGTAAAAAAAAGATGTAATCATGAAAAAAAGAAGGCTACTTCATTTTTTGTCCCTTTCTCCCTTTCTCTAGTCGGCATTCTCGGACCTCTCCTTGTGCTGCCTTCCCTGGTAACGCCCCCCGCCGCCCCGACCCGACTGCGCGCCAGACGACTGCGCGACCTTCCTCTCCACGTCCTGGGCGTCCCTCTCCTGCTGGGCCTTGACCTCGGCGCGGCCCTGCAGCAGCGTGTCGAGGACGGTGGAGAGGGTGCTCTTCCAGTTGTCCACCCGCGTGGACAGCTCCTGCCACTGCTTGGTTCCGAAGACGCGGTACGTGACCTTGTGCACGAGGAGCACCTTGCGCTGCTGTGAGAGTTTGCCCTGCACGAGGCCCGCCCGGATCGTGTCGATGGTCCACATCTCGACCTCTTCCTCGGGGATGCGTAGCGCCTTGACGATCTTGGCGTAGGGGATCTCGCGGGACGGCGTGGCGGCCGCGAGACTGGCGAAGGTGAGGAGCCTCATCTTGCGGTAGAGCTTGTCGTGGTCGAGGTCCTGCTTCTCGAGCCAGCCCTCGTGCTCCTCGTTGAAGTCGCTGAAGTCCTCGAGGTCCTGCTCGGCGAAGATCTCGAGGAGCTGGTAGTATATGGGGTGGCTGTCGCTCAGCGCCTCGACGCAGGGGATTCCCCTCAGGTCCTGGAAGAGGTAGTGCGAGTTGGAGAGTAGGACCGTGCGGATGGCGCGGATGGCGAGGTTCTGCGCCTCCTCCGAGGACAGCTCCTCCTTGTCGTCGGAGTCGAACGACCGGAGGGCCTTGAGAATATACCTATAGCTCTCCCTATGGCGAGAGAAAGAAAAGAACAACATGGTTAGCTTCCGTTTCTGCGGGGTAGATGAGAGGAACGTGGTGGTGTGTGCCGGGTAGTATCTCACTCTCCAAAGCCAGCCTCGGCCGCAATATCGGAAATCTCCTCGTACATCTCCCTCTGGAACTCGTCATCCGTACCCCAGGTCTCGTTCCACTGCTCAAGGTGGGGTAGGTAAGGCCGCAACGTCTCGAACATGCCGTGGCGCTTCAGGAACTTGAGGATCTCCATGAATACCCTGGCGCGGATGGGGTTATCGGCCGGTAGGAGGTTGAAGACGGTGGTGAGCGCATTGAGGCTCAAGCCGACGCCGTTGTGGGGCGAGGTGGTGATGGGCTTCGCGAAGTTGCCGCAGAGGGCGGGGAGGTGGCGGCGGGGGTCTTGCGACTGGAGGACAAGGTGTGTCATGAGGTTGGACGCGGCAGTGTAGTCCTTCTCGGGGACGGCGTTGAGGGCGGCCGACGACTGGACGAGTTTCGACAGCACCTCCTCCTTCTGACTCTTCTCGACGAGGGGCTTGATGTCGTCGGTGATGTGGAGACACTCGGCCATCTCAAGGGCGAGCTCCTCGAACGTGCTGTCGAGGCATACCAGCTGAGGCTGGGCCTGCTGCGTTGCAGTGACGGCCATGGTCGCGATTGTGGGGGTGCTGGGAGACGGGGGCGGTCTGGGGTGCGATGTGTTGAGGCTGTCGTTCTCCCGCTTCAAATCGCAAAATTATCTCTCTAGTCTTGTGGAAAATGTTCGGTGGCGGAGGGGTGTGTTTGGTGTTTGGTGGGGCTTGTCACTTTCCCTCCTGGAATCGGGTTCCTCCGGCGGTTAGGGTACATTCGGTCGCTGACTACGGTCTCACAGGTGTCGCCAATCCCGTGCCAGCTGCTGAGATGGGGGCTCACGGCAATACTACGGTAGAAGACATCATTGATTATTCTCCAGGTCTCCACTTCGCCCGGTCTGAACACACCATGACAGGTCCGTCCAGCTGGCGTTCCGTCCCCTTCCCGCTGCTGACCGACCTCTTCCATGACAAGCGCGAAGGTACGGCAATGTGGTTATCATGCCTCTTCGACCTCGTCGTTTACTCCCAACTTCTGTGACGATCTTCATTATCACCCGGTTAAGGGGCTGATAGCAGGTGACCAGACTTCAAGTCACGGTCCATCCTGCTTGCCCCAAGGAGAAGGTCGACTCCTCCCATGACCTAGCGATCTTTCACGATGTCGTTTTGAAAACACTACAAAACGGGAAACAAAGGGGTAGGGAATGTAATATCGATGACGTACATATGTCTATGGGCCTTCTCGGGTCCCGGGATGAGGGAGTCATGGATACCCCAAGTCCGCCCTGTCTGGTCGCGGGACGAGGGAAGACGGACGAAAGGGTCACGGGAGCTGTTGGTGGTATTATTGACTAACAAAAGATCGGGATACTCTCTGGGCCTAGAATAGCCAACCACAGCGTAACAAGAACGCGGAGTTCCTCGTGACTGGTTCGCCGGGTCTCCGTTTCTCGGGGTCGAGTGGTCAATGACGAGCTTGAGTGGTGACTGGCAGAGTCGAGGGTGAGCCTGTGCTGCCTGGACTCTGTCCCTTGGGACAGGGCCAAAATCTTGCGATTCTTCGACTGGGTTCGATTCGACAGGATTCCCTCCCCCACTGGGCCGGAACTATCTCCCCATCCAACTTATGCGTCTCGTTCATTTGCGATGACATTAATACTTGGCTAATAGAGTCCGAGAGAGTATCATCCTTCTCGGGGGTAACTACGAGTATTAATACAGCTTGCAGGCACCGGCAGCGGAGGAAAGTGATTCCCGTGTCCCACTACTGAGTACACATGGGCCAGATGCCCCTGGCTTCATGCCATGACAGGGCTCCTGGAGACCATTTGTTCGGCCAAGGCTATGCAGGGGGCCAACACTTATTCCAGCAGCGCCTTTTCCTCACGTTTTGGCCTCGCATGGCTGTACTTGTATATGACCACCAATTAGGGCCTGCGGATTGCAGCCCAGCCTCCGTCTTAGCCTGGCCTAGGGCCCCCCTCACTTGTCAAGGCCCGGGCAGCACAACGTTATCGGGTTCATCCTCACTCCTCGTGCCTGTGTATAATTTGGTTGTCCCCCAGGTATGCCATCTAGACTGTGTATATTCTGCCGTGCCCTCGAGCCGGCAGACCAGCCATGTCCCAAACTCCGGACAGCGCCCTCTTGGAAACCCCTGGCAGACCCAAGCAACGCCATCGCGGGGCCCTCTCCCGAAGACGAGAGCCTTCTTGTCTCTCTACGAAAACAGCCTGGCTGTCTCTGCCGCAGGTGTTCAGCGTACGACATCCCCCGTGTCTTCGCAGAAGCGGAACCGCTCGAGCCTGGTGAGACCCACGCCGTGAGTCCGGATAAGCACCGGCTCGATTTTGGGAAGCTCTCATCTCTTCAGCTTGAGCCCACCTGTCCCTTCTGCCGGCTACTTTACGCCATCTTCCCTCGAGACCTTGACCCGGATGATGAGTTATACGCCGTCGTGCCATTCCGCTCCTACGTGCGGGAGCCGGGCTGGAACGCGGTTCCGCCAGAGAACAAGGACCGCTGCGCCATTTTCCTGGGGTTTGACCGTTTAAGTATGAGCTGGTTCACATTTCGTTCTGGTATCGGAGACCACGAGGTATACAAGGGTATGATGTGCAGTGCGGCCATTGCGCTGGAGGGGCAGGAGGGCAGAGTGAACAATGCGCGGATGTTGGGGAAGGAGATTGACGTTGCGGCGCTGAGGGCTAGCCTGGAGGACTGCCAGGAGAGGCACGGGGATGCGTGCAGGCCGTACAGGCTGGGGAACGTGCGCCCGGCGAGGATGGTCGATGTGCGCGCACGTAAGGTCGTGCCTTGTCCACCTACCTGCGACTATGCTGCACTGAGCTACGTCTGGGGCGATGTACACCCCGAGGACGGGGCACTCGAATCCGGGGCCCTGCCGCAGACAATCGAAGACGCGACTACCGTAACGAAGGAGCTTGGACTCCAATACCTTTGGGTAAACCCAAAATCCATACCCTTATTTTATATAAATCCGGGAGATTAACGGACGATAGGTCGACGCCCTCTGCATTGATCAGACCCGCAACCCAACACCAGATCAACTCGCCTCGAAGAACGAACAGCTCCGCATAATGGATCTCATCTACGCTGGGGCAACCATTACGCTCGTCGCCCTCATAGGAACCTCCTCCGCCTCCGGCATCCCCGGCGTGTCCAAGAACTTCCCACGCACCAGCCAGATGTGTGAGGAGATTGAGGGCGTGGGGATGCTCTTCACGGTGCCGCCACATTGGACGCTTGCTTTGGAGGCTTCGAGGTGGAACACGCGTGCGTGGACGCTCCAGGAGTCGATGCTCTCAAAGAGGATTGTGTACTTTTGTCAGGAGCAGTGCCAATTCTTGTGTCCGAGGGGTAACTTCTCCGAGGGAATGGACCTAGAAACGCCGGTGCTGATGGACCTGCATCCTGCGGCGTCATTCCTGCGACTCCTGTTGGGTGATGCTTCGGTAAGTAGAGAAAGCGGCCAAACTTCAGATATGCAGCAGATAACTAAATGGCGCGCGTCAGGACGACGGCGAGGCGGAAGTGCCCACGCACGGCGGGCGCTTCGAATCCTTTGCCGCTCTACTAGAGAACTACACCAAGCGGCAGATGACGAATGACTCCGATTCTCTCAACGCCATCCTCGGCATCCTCTCAGCCTTCACCCGCGGGCTGTTTCCCTCGGGTTTCATCCACGGGCTCCCGCTTTGGTCCCATCCGTACTCGCTCGGTTGGATGCACACCGACTCCGTCACTCCACGGCGGCGCCCGGAGTTCCCGAGCTGGAGCTGGGCGGGATGGGAAGGGATCGTCCGCTTTCCGGACCGCCTCCTCTTCGAGCCGTCCTCGGACGCGTACCCGAAGAGTGACCTCGAGCCTGAGGTCGTGGCGCACGAGGGCAACAAGCTGACACTGAAGGCGTGGGTGGTAGATCTGGAGGTCGTGACGGAGCCGTTTAGCGAGGTGCGGGTTCCGGGGGAGCAAGGGACGACGGGGTTTGTGACGGAGCGGAACTTTTCGCATCCTACTAGGCTTCCTTCTGGGATGTATAGCTGTCTTGTTGCTCAGAGGGTGCGACATGGGGATGGTGGAGATGGGCGGTGTAAGCAACTTGTTGTCTTAGTTGTGTTGAACTGGGACACTGGAGGGGCCGTGGCAAGCAGGCGGACGCTCATCACGTTTGAGTCCAAGATCGATCTGATGCGGTTTGGGGCCGAAAGGCGGGAGATGACGCTCCTGTAGCTAATACGAACGACAACATCTTCGTAGACTGCATGTGGTGCTTTATGCCACAGTTTTATGCCGATTGCAAACTTGGGGATGCATGCCGGCGGTGGCAACTACAACACAAGAATCCTGATGTGCTGATGGAACCAGGCCCTACCTATTCTTGGGGCCAGCGGCGAACATCGATGGTGATGATATTGCCCTGGCGCGGGAAAGAACATCCGTGCCACATACTAGTACGTACCGATGTACCTAGGCTGCCTGGTGGCAGGTACCCCGTGCTTCGTCAGGGTGATCAAGGGTGCTGAAAATGCACCCGTCGCGCAGCCAAAGAAACTGCATTCTCGGCAGCCAAACAAAACTTCGTTGTGGAAGTCACCGAGCCTGGTTAGAGTGATATTACGGGGTGGTCTCTAGGGTTGGTAATACAAGTACCGATGTATACAGGGACGGCATGCCTTGACCACTCGCACTTGTCTTCGGACAACCTATTCAGTCACAGGCCAGGAGCAGTTGCTCTCGCACCTTCCTTCCCAATCCCCGTCGAGTCATCGTCCTGGCAAACGCCCCATTACCCGCACCTGTACTCGTATTATTGGATTACAGGGAGCGAGAAGGAATACATGGACAAGTACACTCACTTGTTGACGGCCCCGCCCACTTCACTCACCGTGATTGGCGATCCATGGTCATAGCTGGAGGCGGAGCTCACTTTGTGCTTGTACAATTGCAGAAACCGCCCTGCTCCCGGTGCGCATCCACTCTTCCTCGTCCACCAAGGCGACCCTTGTCAAGGTTGCCTACTTCGGGTCAACCCCCCCCCCACTGGTTGTCGCAACGCAGCGCCTTGCTTGCAGAAACACCCTAATCTGCGCCTCGCAAGGCCCTCTGAGCAACCTCCATCCCCGATTCCCGATCCCAGTTTAGGCTGCCTCTCCACACCACCAGTCACCTCAACTTGATCACGCTTCCCACAAAAAGAGCACACCCACGGTCACACTTCACGCTCCCCACTCTCCCCTCAGCTTGCCATCCTTGACCCTCCGCCACCCCAAAGCTCCATTCCATCCGAGCCTGTCCGCCTGAGACAACCTCGCCCACCCCCTTCACAGCGTCGCTCTCTCACCCGCCCGCCCATCCGCGCCTCCCGCCGTCATACACCTTCTGGAGGGGCAGAGGAATACCACAACCATGTCTCCCAACGCTGAAAAGCCCCAATTGAAGCGCCTTCGCGTGAGTTCCTGCTCGTTTCCTCATTAATAGCAGTGGCATCCCGAGCTCCCTCTATCTCCTCCCCATTCTTTCTCTCCTCTCCCCCGATGTGCGCCATTCAAATCTGGATGTTCTTCCCTAACCGCCGCTGGTTCGTAAAGGGCTCACCACCCGACAATGACGCCGACCACAAGAAAGCCCGCCACGCGGATCCCCTCACTAAACCCTCTGATGAGCAGCCCTCTACTTCCTCCAGACAGCAGCCCCAGCCCCAGCAACAACCAACCCCAGCCACCGTCGCCGAAGACTCTATAGAACTGCACAAGGAAGAGACCGCGACGCCGCCGGAGGGGAGGCCTAGCCAGGTTACGCGCCGCGACCCCGAAGAGCGGTACTCGCAGGCGAATGCGTACTCGTCCCCCCCCGTTCAAGACACCCAGGCCGTGTCCACGCAACAGATCGAGGCCGCCCTCGCCCTCTCGGACGAGGTCGAGGATGAGGTCAAGGAGGGGGTGTGGGGATACCTGTTTCCCCTCGATACGCAGTACGGCGGCAGGTGTCTTGTCATGAAGAAGCGCCCGGCGGGCGGATCGCCCGCTGAGTCTTCGGAATCCGCAGCTAGGAGGTCGTTAGCGTCTCCAAAGCCCACCGACGCGAAACCCCAGGCTAGCTCGTCGGGGGGTTATCTAATCGGGCGTCACCCGGAGTGTGGTAGGTCACCATCGGCCAGAGCTACAGACGCATGGCTTCCGTGCTAACATCCTGGCGGTAGACATCGTGGTAGATGACCCTGTGGTGTCAAATCGACACTGCCTACTGTTCACCGAGAACAACGGCACTGATACCGTCGCGGTACTCGAGGACCTCTCGAGCAACGGAACCTTTGTGAACGAAGCCATCGTTGGGCGCAACCGGAGGCGGGTGCTACAGGAGTACGATGAGATCGCGATATCAGACAAGGCCCGGTTCATTTTCCGGTACCCGAAGACGCGCCAGACGAGCGCCTTCAAGCAACAGTACACCCTCGGGGAGAAGCTCGGCAAGGGCCACTTTGCCGAGGTGTACATGTGCGTCGAGAAGTCTACGGGTCACCGCTACGCTGTCAAGATCTTCAACACGCCGCCAGGGCGAGAGGATAAATCCAAAACGGAAGGCCTACAACAGGAGATCGCCGTCCTGATGGGAGTCAATCACCCCAACGTTCTATGCCTCAAGGATACGTTCAACGAGAGGAATGCAGTCTACCTGGTGCTTGAGTTAGCGCCGGAAGGCGAGCTCTTCAACTTTATCGTCCAGAAACAGAAGTTGACGGAAGGGGAGACGCGGAAGCTGTTCGTCCAGCTGTTCAACGGCATAAAGTACCTGGTGAGTCACCCCAACCCCAGCATGGAAGATTCATGGGAGAAATTCGCTGACACTGGGGGATCCCATAGCACGATCGTAACATCGTCCACCGTGACATCAAGCCTGAGAACATCCTGATGGTGGACCGGGACCTACACGTGAAGCTCGCCGACTTTGGACTGGCCAAGATCATCGGTGAAGAGTCATTCACCACGACGCTCTGCGGCACCCCTAGCTACGTAGCGCCGGAAATCTTAGCCGACTCGAGGAACCGCGCCTACACCAAGGCCGTCGATATCTGGTCACTCGGCGTAGTTCTGTACATCTGCCTCTGCGGCTTCCCCCCCTTCTCCGACGAGCTGTACTCCAGGGACTTCCCCTTTACCTTGTCACAGCAAATCAAGAGTGGACGCTTCGAATACCCGTCCCCATACTGGGACTCTGTCGGTGACCCGGCCTGTGAGTCATAATCCCCGGCGCGACCCCCTCCTCTCTATTACCCTGACCTTTGTTCTAACTTTGGCGCGCAGTGGATCTCATCGACAGCATGCTGGTGGTCGACCCCAAGAGGAGGTACACAATCGACCAGTGTCTCAACCACCCCTGGATGACGCAGACCATGCCCAACGTTAACGACAGCACGGGCGGCCTCGTCGTCGGCGTAGCCGGCCTCGACGTCAACCGCCGCGGCGTCACCCGCGAGCGCACCCTCATCAGCTCCTTCAACACGGTGCAGGTCGCGCGTCGCGTTGCCCGAGGCGATAACAGCGCACCCGTGGCCGTCTACGACCAGAACAGGCACAGAAATCTGGTGAATACCGGCAGGAGGGAGGTTAACCCCTCCGACGAGCGCGAGGCGGGGGAGTTTGTAGAGATGGGGGGTAGGGGAGATGAGGTGTTATACGGGAACGACGGGAACACCATGTATTCCCAGGCGGACATTGGTTCGAGGGAAAGGTGAGGTGGGGTGTGGAACTTCTTCAGACCTAACAAAGGCGAGAGAAGTTTGGTGAGAGAGGAAGGGTGAAAGAGGTTTCGATAGGATGGAAAGAGCGGTGTATGTACGGTCTTTTGTTTCCCCCCTCTCCTTGGCTGGGTTGGGATTTTTTTGGTGCGTGGGGATACACATTTTGGCTTGCTTGCTTGCGTTTTGTCTTTACCTGCTTCTACATTTTGTTTCTTTTTACCCCCCACCTTCTATGTCTCAGTCATTTCCGCAGAAGGGGTTGGCAGAGGAAGGGAAGAGGGGGTGTTTAGGCATTGAGGCGAATGTTTTTGTTTTTGTTTTCCTTTCTGTTCTGTTACATGTTACTGCTCGTCCTTTTCCGTCGGCATGGGACCTTATGGGTGTGCTTTTTACCTCCTTGCTAGGGGGAGGGAGGGGTCGTATAAACGTTGGGATCTGGTGGCATGTTTTCGGGACCCTCTCATCCGTCTCCCTACGTGTAATAGTCGGATGGGGAGAGATATAGGGGGGCTTTCGGGGTAGGGGAGTGATGATGGTAGGACAAAGGGGGGAGAAAGGAGGAGACAAAAGTTACTTCCATCCATTTGACTTGGCCTGTAATGGTGGGAGAGGAGGGCAATAGTAAGAGTACAGAGTACGAGTCGGAATATACTCCATTTGACACAAGTCCGTCTATGTAGGCACATGCGGCAACACAACTCTGTGGTATAGATTCAAGGCCGCCATGAGGGGGTTGCCGAACTCAGGACTATGACAGGAACAGGCCCAAAGTCAATTTGAGGCGGGGAAGGAAAACTAGCTCGCCCCTCACTCCACCACCAACAGCTGTGAACGTGTAAAGTACATATATAGACCGGAAGCAGACTGCAGGCAACGTAGGCCGGACAGGTAAGAATGGATATAGGCGAGGTTAGAGCACGGGTCAGACCACAATCCCCACCACAAGAGCCATCCCACGGACTTGACCTTCCCGTCGAGGCAGAGGCGGGCAAGATATCTCACTCCTCGGTAATCCCACTGTCCACAGGAACATACATCGATATATATTGGTATATACGCGATACCAGAACCTCCTCTTCGCACGTGGCGCCGCCAAAAAAAACCAAACCATCTTCAGCCCTCCCTCTCCGGGCTCTGAACCCAGAGAACACGGGAGATAACCTCAAAGGGGCCGTAGGAACAGTAAGAGTTTAGCATGCAGGGCCTTCCATTATTAACCCCCTTTCACTCCTCGCCCGTAACACATTCATAAGAGGAAACGAAACAAAATCAAGGGGGGGTGTTTCCCGTATTCAATGTAAGGCCGCCTACTCCCCTATTCATAAAATTATAACTCTGCAGAGAGAGAGAAGAAGGAAACAGAAAACAGGAAACATTTCCATAGTTCGGGGCACTCAATGGAGTAGGCCCGGTATGACAGAGGAAGGGTGAACGGCCGCCAACACCGAAACGGCGGGAAGAGGATAGAGAACCAAAACAAGGGAGCCACATCCAGGAAAAGCCAAAAGACATGAGAAGAATTAAGAGAGAGGGAAAAAGAAAAGAAACCAGCGAATTACCGATAACAGACCCCCTCCCGAACATCATTCATCGTTACGATGACCTCATTAATTTCGTTCGTTATATGCACACACACCCCTCCCCCCCGGACGCCCCCTAAAAAAGACGTAAAGGTTTCAGACCCCCGATACCACAGGAGTGACGCCTCCTCGGCCGTGTCTGCATCCGCGACGTGCGTGGTATGCGGGATAGCAAAGATTAACGCTAGCAAGTCTGTCCAACCATGCGGTCCCCTATCTCTCGGGGATGGGCGACTTGGCCAGCCTCCCCCCCGCGCTCACCCTCTTCTGTAGTCGTGCCTCCCTCTCGCGCTGGAGCCTTTGCTCGTGGGATAGACTGGCGTTGCTCGAGTGGTCGCTCAGCCCTTCGCTCCCTAGGCCCGCGGCGCGGCCGCGCTTCTGCTCTAGGTACTGCTGGGCGCTGCGACTCAGGGGGAAGGCCGGAAGCGTCGAGGGGATCTCGGCGCCGTTTTGGACTAGGAGCTCCGCGACGGGGAAGGGTACCGTCCTGCTGTCCTGATCATGTTGGCCAAGGCTCGCTGAGCCACTGGGCGGAGCCGGGTCGGTAGCGGCTAGGGCGAGATGGATGGCGTGAGTCCCCCTGGACTTATCCGTGACATTGGGGTTGGCCCTGAGGGCTAGCGCGTAGATGACCTGCTGGATGTCGTTCTTCTTGATGGCGGCCAACAGAGTATCGTCCTGGGTCGCGTACCGTGAGAGTGTGGGTGATATGGGCGCCACCCACGCCCGGTCGACATACTTAGACGTGATAAACTTCAAGCGCTGCTCCCTCGTAGCCTGTGGCGATGGCTTCAGGGAAGGGTCCAGCTTCGCCTCCCACGTCATATTCGATACTCGGTTCCCAACGAGGAGGAGGAGCTCAATTATGTCGGGGGTAAACGAGGTGATGTCAAGAGTGAGGGACCGCACCTTGCTGATGTGAGTGCCGAGGGACCTGTGGATTCCGCTGCACTCGATGCACAAAATGATAGCCAGGTTGATGGAAACCCATTCCACCTTGGACCCAGACCCGCAGTCAGCGCACCAGCAATTACCCTGGTCATTGTCCCGGAGCATTTGCAGCAGTTTGTCTGGGTTATCGTCGTAGCTCGAGCTCACCGTCCTATGCTCCGACGGCCGGCTTGCCACGGTAGTACGCCGTGACGGGATATTGGACGAGCTGGTGTGGAAGTGAGAGGAGTTCCTGCCCGTCAAGATTGAGCCGATGTCCCGCTTGAGGGAGCTGCCGTCGATCGGAGACGCAGTCGCTTCGGGCTTGTCCTTCGGACCCCTGCCCTCTACCGCGCCTTGCAAAGCATTATTGATAGATAGAATCCATGAGTTCATGTCTTCCTCCGAGGTAGCTTGGTACACCCGTTTGAAGTTGGGCGTGATGACCTCGAAGCAAAAGCGGCGTTCGGCGTTACGAGCCTCCCTGACGGATGCCATCCGGAGATCGATGGGGTCCATGTGCAGATCCAGCTTTTGCTTCCAATTACTGTACTCCGAGAGCTTTCCTTGGTCTAGGACAATCCAGAATCTAAACTATCGTTAGTCACCAAAAGGCCCTCCTTCTCATACCAGGACTCGCAAGTTTTTTTTCGTTGGGGGGGGGCCCGGGG
>ONZQ02000004.1:1122315-1157283 GCA_900312665.1 Cephalotrichum gorgonifer | reverse complement strand
CGGGGTAGTAGGGGGGTTCACTTACTTGTGCCAGCCTGCCTTGAGTTGGGCCCGTGGGTCGACATGGCTGCCCGGACGGCTGAGTGCCCACAGCAGGCCTTCTTTCCGCTGAGAGGCAACTCTCTCAGCCTTCACCATCTGGTCATAGTCACGTTCTTCTAGGTCCCGAATCCCCTTGAACTTCGAGCTCTGGCTGGGGCTAGCGCCAAGCCCTTGACCAAGGCTTCCGGGAGATCTCGAAAGCTCGACCACATTGATCGTTCCGCCGGTGCCCGCCGCTCCAGCGGTGGCGCTCATCCACTGAGAACCAGTGCTATCGGCACGACCAAGCTCCGTGTCCGAATGTGACTGGTATCCGCCGTTTGACGATGATGGAGGGGCTGGAGGATTGGATACCGCAGAAGGCTCGGGCTCCACGTACGGCAGGTTACTCTTCTCCAGAACTCTCCGCTTCTCCTCACGCTCTCGCTTCTGATACTGGTACTCCTTGTCGGCCCCTTGCACCTCGCTCGCCAAAACCTGAAACTGCGGGAGTAGCTCGTCGATTTTGGCCGCGACGGCCAAGAAGCCGGATGTCTGGGCGTCGGCGTACTTGGTGAGATGAGAGAGGACTTCTTGCTCCTTCCGGCCTCCGTGGAGATCCTGCATAAAGCTGGAGTAGTCAAATCGTTTCAGCTCAAAGTTTCGCCGCTTCGTCTGGTACTTCGAGTCACTCTCTGCAAGCTTCTTGGCCTTGACAGAGTCGTGGCGCTGGCCCAGATAACGAGATACATAGTTGTAGTAATCTTTACTTTCCTCCTCGAAATCACGCCTCTTTGAGTCGGCTTGTTTGATGTCATAGGTATACAGTCGGTTGAGAGGATCGATGATGATTTTCTGGAGATTTGCGGCATTCTGACGTTGGTAAAGGAGGATTTCCTTCGCAATCTTATCAAAATAGTGGTCAATGACCGGCTGTACAGCATTCGCGTTGGTACTCGAGGCGTCGCGCAGAGCCTCCATGAAGGCGGCGACGCTGTCGTTCGCTTCAACCTGGGCGGCATGTGCCTGTTCAGCCCGCTTGAGGACACGCTTTAGCTGGGAACGCATGTTGCCCGTCTTCTGTTCGAGTGCCTTGATGGTAGCCCGGAACACCGGCCCGTCATTGGCTACCGTCACATCGTCTGCAGGCCGAGGGCACGCTACATCCACTCGAACAGGCTCCTTTATAGTCGGCGGAGGGGGGACATGCGCTGCTGGTCCCGGAGCGGAACTGCCTGTAGCCCCCAACTCATGAGCCGCAGTGAGGGGTGATAAGGGCTCCTCGGCTTCGGCGGTGCTTATGCGAGAGTCGACGGTCTGAGATGAAACGGCTCGTGGCTTGGGCGGCGAGGTCAGGAAGAGAGGCGGAAGCGGCGAGCCGGGATTGCTATGGGGCAATGGAGGGTCTACGCGGTCTGGTTAGGGCCTGGACGAAAAACTGCTAAGCGCACCCCAGGGAGACCTACTTGCTACCCAGTACGAGAAGCTGGCGAGAGTGTGGAAACTATTGGCACGCGGATCGTATTCGACAAACTAATCCGGTTTCCGGGGTCAGTACTTTCTTCCGAGGGGCTGGGGGTAGGGGGGCACGCCGTTTATACGGGGAGAAGACGAACGCTGCACGAGTTTCTCCAACCACCGCCCTTGTCCTCTACGTTTTTGGGAGGCTTCCATTTCCAGGTCCACTCAAAGGTGACAGATGGACTGCCGCCGGTGGTGTGGTCGCCAACAAGGGCGACATTCGCATTTTTGTGAAGGTTCGGGTCGGCGTGAAATTCCCTGGTCACCAGTGTTTCTACCTCCTTAGGCGAGGAGGCATAGACGTAGGTAAGCGCATTGATGCGGGTATCTAGAGGGGCCGACGCGGGGTCTGTGGGCGCGCCCGAGGAGCTGGGGGCTTGAGGAGTCTGGCGGATGACGAAGGTGAACTTGAATATTAGGTCCTCATCGTTTGTGAGCTTTAGGAGGAAGTTGGGAGGTCCATTTGAGGGCTCGGGATCCTGTTCCGTGAATGGTATTAGCACCTGGGTAATACAAGCACGCAGAGAAGACTGTCGCCGAGGGCGCATCAAACCTGGACAAATTCAAGAGGAGCTGGGTCTCCCCCGGATCGCGAAGCGTGTATCCATGTGGTGGGAAAGCTGCTGGGAGTGATATTTATCGCGGGCGACCGTCCGGGGCTGGATATAGAAAGGGAAGAGATGGTAACTACAAGCGGGCGCGGGTGCGGGCGCAGGCGTCAGTAAAAGCTATGAATTATTCGAGACCCGAAGCCAAGCGGCTTGGCCATAGACAGGAACAGGAAGGAGAAAGCAGAGCTTACATCGATGCTGATCCCTGAGGTAGAGCGAACCGGCCTCGTCTGGTCTGCTGGACACGTTGCCCATGGTGAGTCGTGGACGACCTCCGCGGTCGTTGCGCTCTAGAAATCGTGGTGATAAAAGGCAGGCGAGCCTGCTCGTAGGTGTCGGCAGTAGGTGAGAGGGGAAAAGAAGTTGCGAGTCGGAGTCGGAGTCGAAGAAGGACCAGCCAGACCAGCAGTCCCAGTCTGCTGTATCTGGTGCGCAGGAACCAAACTTGACGAGTTGGGGCTGTCAGGGGGTGTCCCAGATTGCATGCAGCCGTGCTGGTGCATGTGTGAATGACTGCTGGAATGGTGTGTGGACGGTTCGCTCCTCAGTGTTCGGGAGTGGCTCCTGATGGGGTGTGAAGTAGACCGCTTGCGGCTAATAATAAAAGGCGCGGGGCAGAGCAGATGGAGCGAGCGGGTTGAGTTGTGGTGGAGGGTGGGGCGGATATTGGATATTAGAATTGCGACCGAGTTACTCACTCGTATGTAATACGAGTACATTACTTCACCTAGTATTATGGGTAAGTTACGGTACTTAGGTTATGTACCTTATGTGGGCGGAGTAGCACAGTCCTCGTACAAGCAGGTATACGAGTATACGAGTAGAGGTCCAGGCAGCCAAGGAACCTCTGGAATTTGGGACAAAAAAACCCCACCAGAAAGGGGCTAGAAAGAGGAGAAAGGGAGCAAAATGAGCGGATTTGAAGTCTATAATCTGGTGTGTCAGAAATTAGCTTGTCCGGGCAAGAGCTGCCACTTTGTCCCTAATCGGTGGCCATGTTTGTGAAGAGTTGAATGGAGGGGGAGGGGAAGCAGGACTGAAATGCAATGCGCCAGGTGCGGATGCGAGCTGGATATAGCCTCGGGTCAAAGGGCTGGCTACAGGGCGTGCACTTGTAATGCTGAACTCTAGCATGGGGTGGTAGGTGCTGTGTATTAATAGTGTTAATCCTAAAACTTTCGACTACTGCGCTGCATTACAGGGATCCACAAGCATCTACAAGCTGGGAACCTTGGTTTGTCCCTTGGCCACGCTAGTTATTTTTTTTTTACTTTGCTCAAAAGGAAGTACCCATGCATGATGATGCCCACTGTCCATCCGTCTATCCATCGGTCCTCCCAGTGAAACACTCGGTTGAGAGCTGATACTGCCTGTATCTCACACTTAACGGTTGACGCTAGATGTATTATGCTTGTGACGTATTGGCCATAACCTCCCTTTTTCTCTGTAGGACTGGCTTGACAATAGCCCCGAGTACAAGTACTAATCCTGGTCGACACGGATTCAATCAATCCATGACTTCAAAAAGAGAGCGCCCAGAAATACTTGGATAGGCTGCATTCACAAGTTCGCCACTGCACCATCCAGTAGCTCCTCCATTCATCTTGCTTCCCTACCTCATGGCCTCTAGCTATAAATCCATGAATGTGAAGTCTGGTTTCCAGAGAAGTATCCATCTTCCCGCTTACCACACACACGGGCATCCTTTCGTGGCCCTCGTGACGCTTGGCCGAAACACATATACCACCTAACGTCCAGGCGCCTGCTCCGCGAGACGGTATGCTCCAGCCCTGGGAGGCGAAGGGGGCGTATGTCACTTACGTATGTTCCGGTCATGGGACACTAGCTAGGATTTAATGGCAGGAAGCTTCCCGAGACGTCTCCCAGAATAGAACAAGTAGAGGCGACCGCTGGTGGTGAGGGTAGGGATTGTACCGAGATGGACCTTGACCTTACCGTTTTCAGTGTGTTCGTACGAGTACTTGTATTAATATTGGAAGGCGCCGGCCGCGGTCTCTTCTCGAAACCCCGGTTGCTCCTCCCCTGTCAAGCATGATGTCCCCGATTTGTGGCTTGAGACAGGGGATGATGACGTTAGTGCTGTGGCTGCTAATGACAAGGGTGGACTTGGGAGGAGTCCCCGACCTGGAAGGAAGACATCGGGGGTCTGACCGAAATGTACAGAGTAAGACAGATGCCCAACCCAATCATGATTGCGATTGTCCCAAATCTCCTCCTAATTGTCTCTCCTGCTCGCTCGCGCTACCCGCTACCCTAGTTACCCCAGCCCCACTCCTAATGTCCTACAAAGCCAAGGTGGGCGGGCGGCAAGGATCTAACGTCAAGTCGTACAGTAATATCCCATTCTCGTGTGTTGGAGTAATAGGACTCCTCCGGATTTAGATAATACCCCCCCTTCTCATACTATTCCTAACAATCGCCCTTGCACCTACGTTATTTCGTGACATCATCTCTCACCGAGCCACGCCCACATCCACGTCCTCGTTGTAATCTTTCGACCCTACCTACCTACATTGGTGCTTGGGCTGGCCCTCGCGGCACGAGTACGAGTACAGCTGCCGCCAGCTAGATAGTGGCCGCTCTCGCCCTACACGAGCCCACGATACAGAATGCGAATCTCCGATTCCATGTTGATGCGCTGTAGCTAACCGGACCCGATCCTCGACTAATCCCTCCTGCCACGTCCGACTCGGCGAACCTCGAAAGAGTCGGTCCCCTCTACCGCCGCCAAGATGTCGACGGCCTCGAATCGAACCTACCACCCGAATCGTCACCTGAGCAGCAGTCGCATGCCCAGGAGATCGAGGGCCTTCTCCCGAACGCAGCATGCCAACGTCGTTAGCCGCGACGAGGCCTTCACATATGCGCTTCGCGTTGCCTACCTCCACCACCTTCTCCAGCCGCGAGCGAAGCGAAAGCAATATGTGGCCGCCGCAGCCCCTCTTAAGCCGACCCATCGATCCCATACCAGCGTGGGGCACCTGATGCAGGATTTCGTGACGACGGGCAATACCGGCGGCAGTCTCAAGCTGCCCCACAGCTTCCGCCTCAGCCTCTTCGACAGGATGCAGAAAGTCCTCCAGGGCGCAGAGCGGATGCCCGGCTACAATGACGCTGCCGTGAAGAGATGCTTTGCCGAGGCCTACACTGCCTTCACCGATGCGGGCTTCCAGAAAACCATCGACAAGGAGCGCAAGATCGAGCCCCTCGTGCTCATCTTCTATTCCTCCGCCACCAAGGCCGCCCAGAAGGCCGCCGCCCCGGGCGACGACTCTTGGAAACTCCTCCCCGACCGTCACGTTGCCCTTTTCGTCCGGCTGGTGATAAAGATCCTCAGAGACCAGGGCCAGGACCGAGACAGGCCCGACTTGGTATCCAAGCTTGCGAGCTTAGAAAACAAGCTCCTGACCAACGACCAAAATCTGACCGTCTCCGGCCAAGGAAGCGGGGGGACGACGATCGAGGTGGTGATACCGTTCAGCTACGATGTCAAGGATATGCCAATGGTCCAGACGGTGTCGAGGATATTCGGCTTTCCGGACGATACCGAAGCTCAGGCCTTGGTGAACGATAACAAAGCCGCATGGACAGAGGAGGCTGCCCTGCGAGACCTCAAGTCGTATCAGCACCGCCTGAATTCCGACATGACCGGGGCCCTCTGCTCCCACGATTTCAACCCCGAAGAGGCGTTCCTAGATTGGAAAAAGTCAGAAGCACCCCATTTATCCCAGATGATGATGGACATCCTGACGGCTAGGCCAGACCTGGCCAAGACTTCCACGTCTGACCTGGACAAGCCGCTTCCCGTCCTATCACCGGGCAACGAGGATGACGCAGCGTACGCCGAGCTATCACGCATGATATCGAGCTCCGCCGATACCCCACCTTTCGGCTTTGATATGGGCGCACTTGCCGCCATGGATGACACTACTAGTATTCGGAGCGTTGACGAAGCGAACTACACCTTCATTCCGCATGATCCACGATCTTTCTACAAGGCTGTCTTGCAACACGCCCTTGTCTCTGATAAAGCAATGTCGGATCCGTCCGTCCCTTACACGCCGCTGTCCAAGCCGACGCAGCAGCTTCTCCTCGAGCTGGCCGAGTATTGGAGGATCCCCCAGTCCTCGCGGTTGATATCGCTCATTGAAATCGCCGTGAAGCGGTTCTCGGATGGCGACAGCAGTCTGGATGATGTGGATGTTATTTTCGACTTGGTCAAAACGGAAGGACCGCAGATGAAGAAGCCTCCTCACGTTACCAACTACTATGTCCCACTGACTGGCCTTGATCCCCAGCTATGGACTATCCATGACCGGGAGGTGTATCGAAAGGCCCTTCAAACTCTCCACGAGGCACTCCTCCGCGACCTCTATAATAACTTGACTCAGTGCTACGAGGCGAAACCCCCCTCCATAGCCGTCATCATGAACATGTTGATGAACAATATTCTAAACGACCCCGACTTCTCCAGAGCGCCCGAAGACGATGACGAGTATGCTCAGGTGCTTACTGGTGGGCTCCGCCGGAAGGCTGCCGACATATATAGGACGTACCTCGACAGGGAACTCCCAGCAGATAGGCAGGACTGGGACTTCGGCCACGTCGTCCGGCTTGGCCAGTCCGTCATCAAGCTTTCGGAAAAGATCAAGAAGCGCTACAGGAAAACCCCAGAGATCATGGGAGCCAGCCCCATGGCGGCCCTCGTTGAGACGGTGTTCCCAAGTTTCGAAGCCGACGCAAAAGCCATCATCGAGCAGATTATGGGCCATGCGGAATCTCAAGGGATTCAAATACCCATCGACGAAGGCTTTCTCCTCTACAAAGAGCTTGTCGAGATCCGGCGCATACATCAGGAGACCTTGCGGTCTCAGCCGTTCGGCTTCGATATCGAGGAACTGCTCGTCGGCTTTGTCTGGAGGTGGATCAAGGTGGCAGAGAGCAAGATTGACGAGCATGTCGAGCAGGCCGTCAGGCAAGATCAGTTCCGTGTCCGGACCCAGTCACAAGACGAAGTACCTCTAGATTCCCAGCGGCACAGTGTGTCCATCATCGACGTCTTCACACTCTTTAACCAGACGTCGGACCAAATATTCCAGCTTGGCTGGGATAACGACGTCCACTACGCACAATTCATGACATCCCTAGCCCGCGTGTTTGCGAACGGGATTGGCCGATACTGTGAGCTCGTGTGGGATAGCTTCTCCAGGGAGATGGACCGGCCTAGTGCGCAAGAACTCGCTGCGAGCTCGATGACAGCCCAGGAAAAGTTCCTACAATATGCCAAGGAGGCGTGGAACAATAAGGAGAAGGTTGAGCCTTTCCAATTCTACCCAGAGGTAAGTTCCTCCGAGGCAATAGCATCTACCCCAGGCGTGGGCCGGCACGGCAGCTGTGTTTTCGTCTCCCCTTGTCATGTTGTTAACGCCGTATCGTGATGGAATAGTCCTTCGTCAAGCTGAACAACATCGAGTTCGCCATGCAAGAGCTTGACAAGCTAGAGAAGGCGATGAACGTGGAGGCTTGTACAGCCGTTCTTGATCGGATCGAAGGGCCTAGGAAGAACCTGCGCAAGCCCACCAAGTACGTCTTCACCGTTAAGATAATTGAAGCGGAGGACCTGAAGGCTTGCGATCCTAGTGGGTACAGCGACCCATACGTGGTGCTTGGTGATGAGTACCAAAAGCGCCTGGCAAAAACGAGGATCATCTATAGGAACCTCAACCCGCGATGGGACGAGTCCGTGGACATCAGTGTCCAGGGGCCTCTTAATCTCATCGCCACCATCTGGGATTACGATACCTTTGGCGACCACGACTTCGTGGGACGTACTTCGCTAAAGTTGGACCCGCTTCACTTCAGTGATTATCTGCCTCGGGAATTCTGGCTCGACCTTGACACACAGGGTCGTCTGCTCATACGTGTCAGCATGGAAGGGGAGCGAGACGACATCCAGTTCTCCTTTGGCAAGTCCTTCCGGCATCTAAAGCGGACGGAGCGTGATATGGTTCGGAAGATTACGGGCAAGGTACGTTACCCATTGGACCTTCCAGATGGTCGCCGTTGAAGAAGGAAGGCAGGCACTAATTAACTGCATTTGCAATGACCTTAGCTTACGCCGCACATCGACGCGACGCTATCTCATGAAACCCTCCGCGGGCTGGTCAAAGCCGGAGGCATCGGCGCGTCGGTAACAAGCCTGTGGAAGAGGGGACCGTCGGAGGCTCCACCAGCGCCGAGGCAGGAGGATATTGAGGGTGCAGTAGAGCTACTTCTTGGCTATTTCAACGACAACTTCGCCATCATGAAGCTTACTCTGACAGAGGCAACCATGATCGCTGTCATGACCCGTCTATGGAAGGAGGTTTTAATGGCCGTGGAGAGCCTACTCGTACCCCCGCTCTCCGACAAACCCTCGACGCAGAAGCCTCTTTCGCAAAGGGAGGTTGACGTGGTGTACCAGTGGCTGCAACTCCTGTTCGAATTCTTCAACGCCAGAGATACGCAGAGCGGTGAGCAGCTGGGAGTTCCGGCGGACGTCCTCAAGTCGCCTAAGTGGCACGAGCTGGCGTCTCTCAACTTCTTCTACACGGAGAGCACTAGTCACCTGATACGCGAGTCGGAGAGGATGGCGGCAGCCACGGCGCAGCGAGCGCAGGCCATGATGCGGGAGCAGAGCCAAGCCAATCACCGGCTCTCTGCACCGCCCACGCTGGGTGCCACGTTCGGCGGCGCGGGCGCATTCGCGAGCATGGGCACGATCAGGCGGGGGAAGAGCGTCATGATGAGCCGGAACCTCGGGACGATGCGGAAGGCGAAGGAGGAGCGGCGGAAGGAGGCGCAAGCGGATCCCAGCGACGACATGATCCTCCGCATCCTGCGCATGCGCCCCGAAGCGGCGGGATATCTGAAGGAGCGCCACAGGCAGAAGGAGAGGCAAGCCGCGTCGTCTGCGGCGGCGCTGATCGTGAAGAACAGCGTAAATCAGGGGTGGAACACGGGACCGAGGGGGAGCGGTGCCGGCCCCTCGGCGTTTGGGCGGAATAACCTTCCTCTAAGGTAGATGGGAGATGGGGTGGAAGAAAGAAGGGGGGGCTGGGTTGTCTATCAGCTCTCGCCAATTTTCTGACAGGTCTGAACCCCCCATGTCCAAGGGACGATCTACTCATCTACTCACCTGTAATCTTTCGCTTTCTCTACTTTTCCGCCCTCCCCCCCCCTTTTTTCCCTCCCTTACTGCCATTTTACCCCAGTATTCTTTTTCTTGGCATGGGATGGGGTGGAAGTGGAGAAGGGGGGAACGAGGCAGAGGGGGTGGTTAGCGCAATAGGGAAGGAATCAGCGGACTCTATGGTGTGTTTTTTTCAGCTGGCGTTTCAGATGTGGTTCGGAGGGGTTCAGCAAAGTTGTTTTTTTATTTCCTTGTTCGCCCCTTTTGTTTTTTCTTCTTTCCCTTCTAGACTTGCGAGTACGGAGCCCGGCCCGCGGGGATTGGAAGGGAAGGGAGAGCAAAGCGTCGCGTCGCGTTGCGTGGCAGGTACCACGGCGGCGGCAGCTGAGTGTCGGTGCGGCTCACGAGATTCGACACGCGGATGTTGCCTTCAGATGAGCAGTTAAGTAGTTAATAATGGGATACCCTTCGCCAACTCGGATCTTCCTCGAGCGTATCGAAAATACGTATGGAATCTCAGGTAGAGGTTTCTAGCTTCGGGTGGGTTCTAGGTTTTGAGTTCTGTCGAACCTTCGCCAACTCGGATCTTCCTCCAGTGACATGGGAACATGGGATCTCGGTTGGGGCGAGGTTCCAGCCTTCGGTGGGTTCTAGGTTCTGGGTTCTAGGTTCCGTCTAGTTGTTCTAGCGGGTCTTAGCCTGTACTCTACCCCCCCTTGCTTGGGACCCCTTGGGCCCGCCGGCTGTCAGTCAGTCTCGGAACGAGAACATATGGCGTCCCAAGGTTGCTCGTCCTTCGGGCCAAACGTCAAAAAGGGTCTCGGCACGTCAAAGGGGTCTCGGCCTATTAGTGATATTCTTCACAAGTACCGGGGAGATACGACCCTGGGTTGGATGCCAGCTAGTTACGAATGCCGCCCCTACGTTATATGCTAGCTAGTACAAGTACCGCGAAAGATACGACCCTGTGTCCGAATGCTGGCAACAAGTCATTCCTCCTTTTGTTTGTTTCTGAACTGAGACTCATCCTCGTTCCTCGTCACCAGACAACTAACGTGTCGCAAGCATCGTGATTCCAATACATTAAACACATTGGCACGAGACAAAGGGAGGAAAGAGGGGATAAGCTAGGGGGAGGGAGGCGATTGATTGCCCGGGTTGGTCGGCTTGCAGCACTGTCGTCGTCGTTCTTATCGATCATTGACTTGGCCGCCGAAGCACTTCTACTCTACCTGTACTGCGTACTTGTTTCGAGGCCGCCTTTTCTTGGCAAACGTGGTTCCCACCTTCTTCTCTCGTGCTCGTGCTTGTGTTTGTGCTTGTGGCTGGCGCCTCCGTCTTCCTTTTTTTCGTATTATTGATACAAGTAATACTTGTACTCCTCCCGTGGGGGGAGAAGGGGGATACAATACAATTGCAACCGAAATGCCTGTGTCTCCAGTCAGTTCCTTCCGATCCAAACCTCCCTGATCGAGTTCCGGGATATACGCGAGTGTTCCACTCGCTGCCCGGGTTCGGGACTTCTGGGAAGGGAAAGGGACTCCGAGTGAGTGAGTCCTGGGAGCGGGGCGGCTCCCTGCAACATTAGATGGCTCCCGTCCCGGGTACGGTACGTGGGGTATCAGTGGCGTAACGTCGAGGGAGAGGAGGGTAGTAAAGGGATGTTATAATACAGAGAGGGCCCATATCTATTGGAGGGGAGAAGAGGGAGGGTGTGGGAAGGCCAAGTAGAAGGCCCACTGTGCTCTTCCCCGTTTCAAGCAAGGAGCAAAGAACAAGAGGCAAAGGAGGGGGGGGGACGAACGGTTCAGGTCGATGTGCTGAAAGAGGACTTGGGCATTTGCCACCTCCCCTCGGGAGCAGGCTGCCAGGGGGGTGGGGAGGACAAGAGCCCGTCTGGGGCGTGCTTGACAGCAAAGATATGTCACCAATGAATGGGCCCCATGGGGGGTGACAGCTTCCCTCCCCCCGCTTCCAACCTCGCCCGTCAGGTGCTTTCGTTATTGCGGATACGGGGTACATAGTTGCGCAAGATGGCGATGAGGGAGGGGAGGAAGAGGAAGAGGGAGGGGAATTCGGGTCAAGAATCCCGAGAGGCGAAGAATCCTGGTACGAGTAGTCTGCGTGCGTGACCGTAACGCTGGATGCTTGATGCCGTGTAACGGAGGTGTGGTTCTTCGCATCGAATCTGGTGAGCTCGTCTCCGTGTATACTTGCAAGGACGTTACGACGATGAGGATGAGTACTACTACTCGTATGAGCAGTGGCAGCGGCGTGGATCCCAGAGGGAGACAAAGTATGTGTTACACTAGGTAGGTTGTTTGCACCACGTGGGACCCAATGGCAGTGATGGACGGTGGAGAGAGTACGTAAGGTCCGTCAGGTATACTTGTATATCTATATCCCCCAGAGACGTAGGAGTAGGCGTTATTGCACATATGTATTAGGTAGAAGATCAGCACAGGTATACTTCTACTAGTAGGCCGTATTAGCAATGCGTAGGTAATATCCAACGTCCCCGTACTAGTATGCCACATGCAGCCCCTCCCACCTCTCGAACTCGCCGTTGTAGTTGTATCCGTCGGGCCTCTAACGCTCCGCCGTGGTCGCGGGAGGGAGCCGAGACCTGCGCCGCCTTCGGCCCGACACGGTTCAATATACAGTCGATATACTTATTCCCTCGCTTGCGGAAAGTGACGGTGGGCTGGGCGCGGGTAGGAGGACAATAGGGGGACCCTCCCCTGGGGCGACGGAGGGTGGCAGGTCAAGGACGAGGACAGCGAGGTGAGAGTGACTTGGTCGTTTGCAGTGCTAGCATTTGGACAAATGCTCCAGCAAACAGTCCTCCACAAATCGACAAATATCATGGCATTTCGAAGTTTACATGTAGTGACAAAGGGCCAAGCCCTCTCTCCCTCCTCGTTTCTTCTTCTTTTCCTTTCTTCCTTCCTTCTCTCCTTCCTTCTCTCCTTCCTTTTCTTCCTTCACTTTTCAAAGAAAAAAAGCCGTTTTCTTTTGATGAGTGCATCTCCAAACTCAATCCGAGTCCTCCCTCTCCCCTTAACCCTGAGATACCCTACCGCCATCAAGGTCTTCTCTCCTTCGGCTTCTCTGGCGGGTGAAACGCTAGGCTTCCATGACAGAATGACAAAGGGACAAAAGTCGCCACTTATTCTCCGATTGGGACCTAGAGGGGGCAAGCAAACGGGCAGAGACGGAGACCCCGGTTGGAGCATTGTGACATACAAGTACATGTGGACGGGGCTGGAGATGCTAGTTGTTGCTTGTATAGATACTTGTGTTACCAGTATGTATTACAACAAGCCAAGTAGGGATAAAATTCAGTCGACGGATACTACGGACGGAGCATTGGAAATCGAGCCCTGTTCCGGCAATCCCATCCCTGGTGGCAGCCACTTTGTTCTTCTGGTTCAAGTCACAATCGGTACACATCAATTGTAGTCCGAGTACAAGCACACGCCACAACGATTCTGACCTTGCCAAAGTTTCCTCTCTCCCCTCACAGGGGCCCCTGGCCCCTGACAAACCAGACCCTGTCTCTCAATCTCTGTGGCCAGAGCGCCAAGCCGAGTGGGTCCAAAGTGGGCCTGCTTGCTCCTACTAGTACACGCCTAACCTTGCTTTCGGGGATATGACGTCAGTGGCACTGGGGGGAAACTGCCGCTAGTGCTGCGTCTCGATCGAGGGAAGGCCGCTAATAGGAACACTTGTAAAGTACCAAGACGGAGAACCGCATTCCCTCCGATGGGGCGGCCCTGGACGTTACCCGTGTGGAGGCCAAGATTTGGGGGGGCAAGGGTTATTGACGCTTGTCGACGCACACTGAGTTCTGAAACACGCAGGGCTCCCTCCTTTGCTGATCGCATACGAAGTCCAGGTACATGCATGTACTCGTACCCTATATCAACACGGGAGTACTCCTGCCTGCATTTTCCATGGCAGCCTTCGAGGCTTTTGCCATTCAGGTGGTCTCATCTTATCAACTATGGCTCTATATCCGGGGATCGATCGGAGGGGGGATGGTCTTGTTATCAATATGAAAACCGTATGGGGAAAAAGCAAACGTTAAAAACATTATGCCCCAAGTACTCCGTGGTACACTCGGAAAGCACAGAGACCCTTCCCCCCCTTCCCCAACCCCCCGACCCACTTGGCGGTCCCTATTGGAAAACCCGGATGTGATAATAAGTGGATGTTCTCGAGTCGCAGGCGAAAGTGCATCTGCTGTGTATCGGTATATCTCTGTATGCAGCGAGAATGAAGAGCCTGCTTACTTGTAGTCGGGGAGCGTGGAACGGATGAATGGGACCACTGGATGGGACCATACACCCAGCTTCTTTTCCGGTCGCGTCTTCCACTTGCCGCCTTCCATCACCACACTGTGCCGTAACTTCCCCCCCACGCTGGTGCCAATTTCGAATAGCGTCAGTAAAGCCCGCAAAGCTGAAATACAGGTGGTAGTGCTGGGCTGGATGATAGGCTTGTTCCCCTGGAAGACCGGGAAGGGCCGAGTATTTTCCCGCGCCCCCCCGAAAACCAGAACCGGGCTCTTGTCTTGGGCGCTGCCCGGCTAGTGATGGCCTTCCAGCCTCCCGCTCACCGGTGGGTGGCGGTCTGCTCGTACATTAGACAAGGGTTTGGAGGGGCCGCCCGGTGTACAGGTACGGTACTCGTACCCAGCACGTCCCCCCCCCCACAGTGCACGAGATTAGCCATCCCCGCAATTCGGAGGCGGAGTCCGACGAAAGGGACATGACCTGCCTCACTCTGATGATTTTACCCCGCAATGCCCGCCTGTACTCCGTACTACGAGTACGAGTACGAGCACATTCCATTCCGAGCCCGACCCCCAGAGCCATGCGTCGCGTCACGCCCAGGCATGCGGATGCCCATCGTTTGACTTGATAGTGGGCCAAACACGAGGATACTCTGAGGCTGAGAAATGCAGCTTCCCGTGAGAGCGACTGCCGCTAAAATCTGCTGGGATGCGGCATGTGGTATTGGTCAGATGCCAATGTACGAGAGAGTACGATAGGATGAACCTGAATACTTGTATTACAAAGACGGGCGATGCAACTGACCCGACGCGTTTGCATGCATACTCATACATACGACAAGCAGGTCCTGCTTGGAGGCTTGGATGCTTGATGGAGGCGCTTGCCCGATGATTCGCCCTTCCCTCCTGCGACCAGGTAATAGGTCCAGAGAAGGGTGACGACCTTCGCCAAGGCCACCCCCTACTATACTTGTACCGATCGGTGAGTGGCAGATGGAACGGCGTGAGTCTGCTGCGAGGGAATGCCTGCAGGTAGTATCTACGAGCGTGGAGTACGAGTACGAGCAGTTGCCCATGCGGCCACTGCTCCTTTGATAGTCCTCGAAACAATCTTGGCGTTAGATGAACGGCCATGTCCATTCCTGTTCTCATTACGTCCAAGTCCTCCTGCCGGCCGCAGCGCGCACGCGCGTGACCGGTGATGCACTCGAGAAGAAAAAGTAAAGAAGGGAGGGGACAGGGGAAAAAAGGAAACAAACAAAAGAGGGTCCGACTTGACATATTCCGGGACGTGGACTCGTGCTGGACTCGACTTGTACAACTAACTATATTGAACCTGATAACCCGTGCAAGCACTCGCATCCAGATTGGGTGGCGCTGCTCCCATTAGTTCATGGGATAACTAGATAGAATGCGGATGTACTTACGAGTCGTTCTCTTTTTTTTTTTTTTTTTTTTTTTTTTACCGGGCACATCATGCACGGGATGGTGCCCCCCGGCTGCTCCTTCCTTGCGTACCAATATGTGAACACTTGCAGGACGGAGTCCACGTATCTGCACCCAGCACCCAATCATAGTCGAACAATCACATGTACCGCCGGGACTCTTACTCACAAAACTCTTCTCACGCCATTGTCCCGTCTCCATGGCTGTTCAGCCTTGACTGTCCAGACCAGACTTCCGGGGAGACATCTCGTAATACAGTTGATGGATGGCTGGCAGGTAGTGGTAAAGTATCTATACAGTGCAAACAGCTCTCGCTATCCCAACAATAACTAGGTGGAGGCCGAACACGGTGTGGTCAATGGGCCATCACCACACGAGTACTCGCCTTGAACACCACTAGTATGCTTGCGAGTATTGAGCACGGGTACTTCCTTCCTTAATACCCTTCATGGGTTATTAACGGAATTCCGACTATCAGGTCAGTCCGCGCTACCCTATTACCCCTTCCGGCCCATTGCACCTGCCAGTCGTATCGCGTTCCCATTGCCCGCTACCACCTAGCCTGGCGCCTTGGCTACTGGCCCACTGCGCTACCACTACCCTCGTACAGAGCTAGGAGGAAGAGCCAACAGGGCATGGATATTTCCGCTTGCGCCGTAGCCCCCCAATTATTTTTTCAATTTCCCGCCCACCTCCAATCCGACTGGCTGCCTGAGGTTACTGATTGCTTCTTCCCCCCAAGACCTCCCTCGCTTCCATCCCTCCCATTCGACCGCTGGCCTCGTGTCCCTGTCGTACTCAATCTGGTCTGCCCCCCCTCCGCAAGTTCGAGCATCATTTGGCTCCCCAGGCGGTAAGAGAGCCAGCCTTTTTGTTCTCACCTACTACGACTACGGTTTATCGACCCCTAAAACCCGCTGGGAAAGCGAACGTGTGTCGGCAAATTTCTCACCCTGCGCTGCGACCGATTATGCCGTGTCACTTGCTTCTTCACTCCTATTGAAGCGGAGCATATTCGCCTTGGGCCCTTTCGCTCTGTGGTTCTTGATCCCAACTTACCAACCACACCCCCTCTCCCGACCACATATTCATCGCGATCCGACAACTCCTTCACGACGATCAACCCCTCGCTATTCCGCTCTATATCGCTCTTCCTTGGCTGGTAGTTCCGACCGCGACCAACTGTCGAGGTGTCTACCGGCACCATGGTCGACGACGGCGCCCTAGCCGCCGCTGCGGCCATTATCCAGGCTCTGGCCGTCGATAGCGGTCATCTCGACTCGCCCCCTTCCGACATCGTCAGCCCCTGCAAACTCCCTGGCCGAGACACGCCTGGCAAACGCACCCTCGAACAAGAACTTTCCAAGTTAGCCACGAGGATCCACAACCTCGAGACGAGGGCCCACGCCGCTACCGCCTTCCCGCCTACCGTCTTTCTGGAAACCGGGAATGAAACCTCGGACTCGGTCTTCGGCGACGATACGGGCTCGTCGCTATCGGCGAGCAGTCGTCCGTCCTACAAGACCAGGGCCGCCGAGTGCAAACAAGGTAGCTTGGATGATTCTCCCATTCTGGCCGGCCAGCTGACCGCGGGAGGAGGCGTGCAAGGCTTGCATGAACATGTCATGGACCAGTCCACGCAAATCCATCAACAAGGCCAAGAGATCAACGGACTCTTCGCTCGAACCCGCGAGCATGAGCTGCTATACGAGAAGGCAATCGCCACCATCGAGCAGGAGCGCGTCGCGCCCCTCGAGCGCGAGTTGTGGAAGCACCAGAAAGCAAACGAAGCCTTCCAGAAGGCGCTCCGAGAGATAGGCGAGATCGTTACCGCTGTAGCCCGCGGCGACCTCTCCAAGAAAGTCAGGATGAACTCTGTCGAAATGGACCCTGAAATCACCACCTTCAAGCGAACGATTAATACTATGATGGACCAGCTACAGGTCTTCGCCAGCGAAGTGTCCCGCGTCGCCCGAGAAGTCGGGACCGAAGGTCTACTTGGAGGGCAAGCCCGTATCGATGGCGTCGACGGAACCTGGAAAGAACTGACGGATAATGGTTAGCCCAATCCCATGATGCCGGCGGGTCCCTTTTGTCTCACCGGGCGAGCTCGTTGCTAACCATCATCTCCAGTGAACGTAATGGCCCAGAACCTCACCGACCAAGGTAAACCATTTCCCCTGCGCCCATCTACTCGTTTTGGCATGCCTAAACCGCCCCCCCAACTTTTGATCCACAGCCTCTCGCCTATGTATTGTTCATCGCCCGCTAACGTACTGATCCTCCTCCTAGTGCGAGAAATCGCATCAGTAACCACAGCCGTGGCACATGGCGACCTCACCAAGAAGATCGAGCGCCCGGCCAAGGGCGAGATCTTGCAACTCCAACAGACGATCAATATCATGGTAGACCAACTAAGAACATTTGCCGCCGAAGTTACTCGCGTCGCCCGCGATGTCGGTACCGAGGGGATACTCGGCGGCCAAGCCGACGTGGAAGGTGTCAAGGGGATGTGGAACGACTTAACCGTCAATGTCAACGCTATGGCCAACAATCTCACCACTCAAGTCCGCGATATCATCAACGTCACCACAGCCGTCGCTAAAGGCGACCTGACTCAGAAAGTCCAGGCAGATTGCAGAGGAGAAATATTCGAACTGAAATCAACCATCAACTCCATGGTGGATCAACTTCAGCAGTTTGCGCGCGAGGTTACCAAGATTGCTAGGGAGGTCGGCACAGAAGGTCGACTCGGTGGGCAGGCCACGGTCCACGACGTCGAAGGAACCTGGAGGGATCTAACCGAGAACGTCAACGGAATGGCCATGAACCTTACCACACAAGTCAGAGAGATCGCAAACGTAACGTCAGCCGTCGCAAAGGGTGATCTCTCAAAGAAGATTTCCGTCCCCGTCAAGGGCGAGATCCTGGATCTGAAGAACACAATCAATACCATGGTGGACAGGCTTGGTACCTTCGCCTTCGAAGTCAGCAAGGTCGCCAGGGAAGTAGGCACGGATGGAACTCTTGGCGGACAAGCTCAGGTCGCAAACGTCGAAGGGAAATGGAAAGACCTCACAGAGAACGTCAACACAATGGCATCCAACCTGACAGTCCAAGTAAGTGATCCACCCCCGCAGAAGTTTCAATGAGCCCGGTAACGCTTTAGACGCTTTGCTAACCGACCTAGGTTCGGAGTATATCTACCGTCACCCAGGCGATCGCGAAGGGCGAGATGAGCCAGAAGATCGATGTCGAGGCCAGGGGAGAGATACTAGTCTTGAAAGAGACGATCAATGACATGGTTGACCGCCTCTCTAACTTCTGCAATGAAGTGCAAAGAGTCGCCAAGGATGTCGGTGTTGACGGGAAGATGGGTGCTCAGGCCGATGTTGCTGGCTTGAAGGGAAGATGGAGAGAGATTACTACAGACGTCAACACTATGGCTAGTAACCTGGTAGGTCTTCTTCGCAGCGGCGCTACTGTCGTCCCCCTTCGTCCAGAGATGTTTCGAGCAACTAACGGCGCAATTAGACGACTCAAGTACGAGCCTTCTCGGATATCACTAATCTGGCTACCGACGGCGACTTCACGAAGCTAGTCGATGTGGAGGCGTCGGGTGAAATGGACGAGCTGAAACGGAAGATTAATCTCATGGTTTCCAATCTTCGAGACAGTATCCAACGCAACACCCAGGCCAGAGAAGCTGCAGAATTGGCGAACAAGACGAAATCTGAATTCCTCGCAAACATGTCTCACGAAATCCGGACGCCGATGAATGGTATCATCGGCATGACACAGCTGACGCTCGACACGGACTTGACGCAATATCAGCGGGAAATGCTGAATATCGTCCACAACCTTGCCAACAGCCTCCTGACAATAATCGACGATATCCTGGATCTTTCCAAGATCGAGGCCAGGCGAATGGTGCTCGAGGAGATTCCCTTCGATCTTCGCGGCATCGTCTTTAATGCCCTGAAGACGCTGGCCGTCAAGGCTAACGAGAAGTTCCTCGACCTGACATACAGGGTGGACAGCACGGTACCCGACGCACTCATTGGAGACTCGTTCCGCCTCAGGCAGGTCATCTTGAACCTCGTGGGCAACGCGATCAAGTTCACCGAGGACGGCGAAGTAAGCCTGACGATCAAGATGCACGACACGGACCTCGTTAAGGATGGCGAGTATATGATCGAGTTCATAGTCACCGATACGGGCATCGGTATCGCCAAGGATAAGCTCGACTTGATCTTCGATACCTTCCAGCAGGCTGACGGCTCGATGACGCGCAAATTTGGCGGAACCGGTCTAGGACTGTCCATTTCCAAGCGACTTGTGAACCTCATGGGCGGCGACCTCTGGGTCAAGAGTGACCCCGGCCACGGTAGCGAGTTCCACTTCACCTGTATGGTTAGGCTTGCACCCTGGGAGGTCTTCCGACACGACTTCTCCCCCTATCAGGGCCACCAGATTCTCTTCGTGGACAAGTCGAATACCGTCTTCAGGCCCAGGATCAAGGAGATTCTCGAGGAGCTGGACCTAGTGCCCATGGTCGTCGACTCCGAAAAGAGCCCCGTCATTGCCACAATGAAGGGCAAGCCGACCCTACCGTACGACGTCATCCTCGTTGATTCTCTCGATACAGCTCGGAGACTCCGGGCCGTGGATGACTTCAAGTATCTTCCCATTGTGCTTCTCGCTCCTACCATCCATGTCAACCTCAAAGCCTGCCTGGACATCGGTATCACGTCCTCTATGACAACGCCGTGCAACCCGATCGATATTGCCAACGCCATGGTCCCGGCCCTTGAAAATCGCGCTACTCCCTCTCTGGCAGACACCTCGAAATCGCTGGAGATTCTCCTTGCGGAAGACAATACCGTCAACCAGCGCCTGGCAGTCAAGATCCTGGAGAACTACCACCATGTGGTTACCGTTGTGGGCAACGGTCTTGAGGCACTAGAGGCCGTGAAGGCTCGGAGATTCGACGTTGTTCTTATGGACGTGCAGATGCCCGTCATGGTATGTTTACTTTTTGGTCCCTCAACCCCGCTGTCTTGAGTAGAACTAATGGTACATGTGTTGCAGGGAGGATTTGAAGCGACAGGGAAGATTCGGGAGCACGAGAAGGACATGGATTACCGAACGCCAATCATTGCTCTGACGGCCCATGCGATGATGGGAGATCGCGAGAAGTGCATCCAAGCACAGATGGATGAATACCTATCCAAGCCACTCCAGCCGAACCACTTGATTCAGACCATATTCAAGTGCGCTACGCTGGGGTGCGAGTTACTCGAGAAGAATCGGGAACGAGAGCTTCAGCGCCAGACGGACTCTGAAAACAGCAAGCACTCCCATAACAACTCATCGAGGCCAGGGATGGAGTCCAGGGCACGTACTGGTCCGGGGTCCGGGCCCAGCCAAGGCGCGGTGGCGACGACAAGCAAGCACTCGTTCTCGGAGGCCGATGACGCGCTTACCAGGGTATGTAGCGGAGCTCTCACGACCACCTAGATTGTGAGCGTCCATTTGCTAACGTGCATCTTCTCAGCACTTCATGCGGTCTCACAGCAGGTAAACCCAATTTCGGCCCTATTCTACATGACGAACAGAGTTGAGCCCGTGGGTAAGGCTCTTCCGACGGCCAGCCATTACCTCGGGCCGGGCCCTCGCTAGGTGGTGTGAGGGCGAGAGCCGTGGCCATCTCTTCAGCGGTACCCTGTTTGCCATCGCAAGTTGGCGTGCCATTGCATCTACAGCACATATTTTTGTGGCGTACCACAGTTACGATACCCGCGCCGTTTTTTGTCGATATTCTTCCGAGACCACCTCTCTCGCTGGTAGTAGAACGAAACAGTCATGAGGCAGCAGGATGGAGTTATTAATTGTTTAGGGGGGAGTGGGGTGGATCGCCGAGGCGCCCAGCGGGTCATCCCGGTTGTCCTCGTGGGCTATTCTAGTTTTTTGTCTTTTGGCTTTGCCGTCATGGCTCTTCGCGTCTTTCCCGACGTCATCTTTTACCCGTGGTGTCTATTTGGGACCAGCAGACCACCAGCCTGGCCTGGGAATCATATCTATGCTCCCACACGCACACCACGGTGGGGCCCGGGGATGCAAGGGAACGCAAGTTATCTCGGGAAGCATCAGACGGCGGGGCATGTTTCATTTCCATATCTAGTCTGTGCTTGGGTCATCTCAGACGCCATTTTCTACCTATGTATCTTCCTAATTTCTCAGGGATCGGCGGGGGAGTGGGGGGAGGAGCAGAGGGGGCGGGTAGGAATGGTGTTCTTGGTTTTGGGATATCTTTTTGTATATTGGGTTTGGTTATTTATGTGTGTTATAAGTCTTGACTACATGCCGAAAGCTTGCTCTCTCGCTCTCTTTTTGGATGTGTTTTCTTTTTCTAGAGGGGGGAGGGGAGGGGAGGAAGGTTGGAAATCAGATGGCATTTTTCTTCATTATACTTTCTTGAGGATGGTTTCTTCACTCGTGAGGTTTTGGTTATGTGTTTGACCTAGCTTTGTTTTGCACCCATTTGAAGTTGTGTATTCGAATACTCGTACTCCCCCCGTATTCGCTCATCTGACGGGCGCTCTGGTGTTTTAGCGATAGAGGGTTAGAAGTAGCCTCGGCTTGGGGCCAGGGAGTGGAGGAACCCCCTTGCTGGGATATTATGGCATGTTGAACCAGCTAGGATGTGGAGGGACGGCGATACGAACGGGACTTGATCCTAGCTTGGAGCTACTTCGTTCACGCCGCCGCGAGTCCGTCGTGTCCCGTTTAGGCAATATCAATCATTCCGGCTCATGATTTCCTCTAGATATCATAGATCCAACGCTCTCTCTGGCCTCTACATCTCTCTGCTATTCCCATAGGCACCCTGGAGATGACGAAACCCCTGTAGCAATCATTTAGCCCATTCATCCTTTCGCCTGGAGCCATCCCCCCTTCTTCCTTCTTCCCCTCTAAATCCGGCTCCTGCTTGCGTTCCTCCCGCGCTCCACTGTCTCCGGAGGCATCCAACCCGGTTACTAAGACGGAGGAGAGAAAACGAAACTAGCTCTTGGGCGCCCCCTTCTCCGGGACCTCGACACCGCCCGCCGCGGAATCGATAGAGGCTAGGAGGGCGTCGAGCTTGGACTCGAGGGCGGTTAGGTTTGCCTCGAGCATCGAGGCGGTTTGCTCTCCTCTGTTTTGCCATTTCGTTTCTCGTGTTAGTCGGAGATTTGGAAGGGGGGAGGGAGGGGGGCGGGAGCGGGGAAGGGGAGAGTAGGGTGTTGGAAGAGAAAAAGAGGAAATATTTTACCTAGTAATCTCTTGGAGAGCCTGGGGCACGAGAGGGCGTTAGCATTTCCACGGGTCTCGGTACTACGGAAGCGGTAAGGGGAAACAGGGGAGGTCGACGAGGTGACTAAATATGGCTCCCCCGCCTCGGGCCGGACGCCGGGGCCGGTGGTGGGGTTAAAGAGTGCCGGGCCCAGGGGTACGGTTGGGCCGGGAGGGCTTGGAACGGGGATTGAAGGGGGGGCTTCAACGGCACCCTCGTGCCGTCGAAGGAAATACAGGGGCAGTGGATGAAGGGTAGGGTTGGGGGAGGGGGCCAAAGGGAGCAGCGGAACCCTCGACATCAACTCACCTGAGCCATCTCGCCCGCTACCTTCCGCGACTCCTGAGGAGAGAGGTCCTGATCCGAGGGGCCGGAGCCGGAGCCGGAGCCGGCGCCTGACGCTGCGGCCACCTGAGCCTGGTCCCGGGGATTACCCGCGCCAGACGACGTCATCACGAATATTGAGGGAGAATTAAGAGTGAACGCAGGGTAAATCACGGCCAGTTTGTTTCAGGGGGTGACGCGGCGGGGACGACCGAAACGGGCTGGGTCTGGGTGTGGTTTGTGGGGTCCGCGAGTTGGTCGTTCTGGGATCTGACGTCAAGGAGGGGGTGGCTGGAATAATCTTAGGCAGGTTGCTGTCTCTGTTGGCAGGGTGAGAGTTATTTGGTGTTAGGGTGTGTATCCTCAAGGATCTTTTGCGGGGTGGGAAAGAAGTCGGTTGATCCCGAGTCCCAAATCCCCCCAAAAAATAGTTCGCTAATAATTAGCTATGATTACGAAAAAAGGTTATTTCCAACTACCATGAAACCAGACAGCTTTCCCCCTTTGAAATCGAGAAAGGATTAATTAAGTTTCGGGCTTAACCTTGATCACACTGCCCTACGGGCTCTATGCTTTTGGCGCACACAGGGCCTATACGAGTAGGTATTTCTACGGCAACGACTAGGACTAGCACCGATCGGTTTGTTAACCAACAGCGGGTCGGGGGGGGGGGGGGGGGTTTGGATGGAAAGGGCAACAACCATTGATATTTTCAGTGTTAGGATCTAATCTTCCCGATACTCATCGCTGGGAGTTCATTGTGGCGCAATCACGGGAAGCTGATGGACCAGCTGCCTTGTCCTGCAGGGGCCGAAGAGACGCACCCAGACGTCACAGTCCATTAACGATATCGCCGGCACGCGTCAGACAAGGTTTGGCAAGCTCGTCACCTCGTCTCCGCATCCCCCGTATGATTGGCACTTCTCCGGTTCCCAATAAGCTCGCACAACTGAAGGCGGGTGAGGGCTCGCCCTTGAGCGGAGTTCATGGTAGGCACGGTGCCCAGCGGATGCACGATGATGTCAACTGGAACCGCATGGAAAGTCGGGAGTCCTCGGGAGGTGCGTCCTCCGTATACTACACTTACTTGGGCTATGCATACCTAGAGACCGACGGCAGGCGGCTGGCTGGCTGGTGGTGCATCGGTACATTCATTGCTCGATTCTTCAAGAAATTAACTAGCAGAGCCACAAGTGGGGAGCACCCCTTGTGAATGACGTCATTTGAAAGCATGTGAGGGGTGGCTCTGTGAGTATGTTCTGTCAAAGCGATCTACTCCTGGTCAGACAGTGACGTTTCTTCCCCCCCTTTCTGAAGATGTCTATGATGACTGGGAGGGAGGGGAACTGAAGACCGTGGAATGAATTACGCCGGTCTTGAGGCCGAGTACTCATATATCCCACCCGCCAGTGGGCGAGGTGGCTACTCGAGCTTTGTTTCGTTCGCATTTTCCGGTCTAGCCTCCACACACTTGTCCTCTAGGCACGTAGTGAACAGTCGGCCGAAGCTTGGTTGACGCGTTCTGTACTAGGCAGTGATCGACGGCCAAGGGCGACCGGATGTGCCTAAAATTTCTGGATTGGTGCGCAAGGTATTATTATTGATTGATCGTATTAGTGCTCTCTCACTCACCGAGGTGCCGCCAACCAAAATTCTGCTCCCCCCAAGAAACCATCGCCGGCCGTGACGTCAACTCTCACTTCCTTACTCTACTGATAAGTGGGCTGCTGCCCTGGATGGGCTGTGCCGTGCAACGACGACGGTAGGAATGACGATACAACATGAGACGAACTGGCATACTCATACTTGTATGAATGGGAATATCCGATCTACGTCGCTGACAAGCGCATATAAGAAGGATGGAGGTAATCTACAAGCATGTAGTGTCATGACTACCACAACGGCTAGTGCCGCGCCTGCTTTGTTTTCCTAGCCACTCCGGCGACTTCATGTCGTATTACAGGGTGGGTACGGAGGAAAGTTTCGGACTAGTTGTAGCGAGCCTAATGCAGCGGCCTGGATCCGAAATTTATGTCTCTTGCTGTAACTCGGGCGAGGGCCTAGACCCCCCCGGCAGCACCTTCCCCTGGAGGCTTGAGAAGGAAGAGCTACATTGTACTCGTAATACTCGTAATGCTCTGTACTTGATCGTTCACCTGACCAAGATTGTACTGTACTTCCTCTCATACGGACCGGAACGAAGACGACGAAGACCCCCATGCCGGAACATCTCGAGCTCTCGTCATTGGCAATCGCTAAAGAACTCGGTATGCTACGAGTAGTTCACACCCTACCCCTACCCCGGTCTCTAGCTCACACCCTAAACTAGAGCGAGACCTTGTTGCGTATATTGACTATCGTAGTCGTCTGCACAGGCGAGACCACCCCTGTGCTCTTACCTTCCTTCGCAATATCTCGACCCCTTCCTTCCGTACCTTCCATCCAAGTCACACCACCAGGATCTGGCGTAGTGTTAGCCCCGGTATGAAAGTCGGCAGATGGAAGGCGCGTCCGAGGAGGAGGCAGGGACCTGCTCTCGAACGGGGAAGTACAATCCGGCATCTGCCAGTATTACTGCTGTACAGGGCGGAACTTCCGGCGGGTCCAATACAAGCTATAGCTTGTACCTGAACGAGTCGTCGATCGCTTCCAATGTTTTGCCTTGCCAGCCCTAGCCCACTCTTTCTTCCCTCTTCCTCTTCATCGGGGCAGAATACCCACTCTCTTACCTTCACCCACATACCATTTGATGTAACAGCACGTCACCGATCCATTAGATCCGCAACCTCATGTTTGGGGAACAACAGTCCAACATCTACCACAATACCTGTAATTCAAATAGGTTTAGCCAGGGAACAACTAATCTCACTTGGCCCCGAGGAGCAGAGCAGGACTCAATGCCGACGAGTATACAAGTCCACCTACGGTAGGGGGCTTTCCCCTATTGTACCTACCACATTCCCGCCCTTGGCTTCGGCATACTCGTACCTCTAGGTCCGTTTCCCTTTGCCTTTGCCACGCCTCGATCCTCCTAGTGTCTCCATCTCCGTGTGGCTTGACTTGCGATTGTCATCAGAAAACCCGGAATGGCATTCGTCACGAAGATCCATTCCCCCCACACCTGATACCATAGTCCCGATCTTTGTCCCATCCCACTTTTCGATTTCATGACGATGTGAGCCCCCTTTTCAAGTATCCTGCATGCATGATCCCCTTCCCCCGGTCCCCATCCATCCCTGCATGTCCACTTAACCGTCTGCGTCTGCAGCCAGCTCCTGATTCAACAGATACTCCGCCCTGACGCCATCCCCCCCGCCCCCCAGGGTGTGCCTACTATCGCCTAAGCCTGCATCTGCATGGGTCCTTTCGGGAGCCGCCCGGGGCCCAGACCATTCGCTTATAGAAGCCCATTCAGGTCACGTTCACCCGGCGAGCGTTTTAAGTTCCCTGTATTTTTAGTTAGCCCTATATTATCGTCAGACATCGGCCAGCGTACGCCAACCATCCTATACCAGAGAGGATACCCGGAGACTACCTTACTGGCCAGAAAGCGAGAACTGCTACCTGTGGTAATACTATATTCTTCCAGAATCTCTTTCGAGTCCTTTCATACTGTATATGTCCTCAGGTCGCCACCCACATTCCTCTTCCAGTTGAGCCGAACGGATACTATCATCGAGACGAGGAAGACGACGAGCCGACGGCATCTTCTGGATCCGTTACTAATGAAGTGTTTCACTTCAGCATCGCCGACTACCTCAAGGATACAGTCGGCTCTCCCTCCAGCTTGGGTCAGATTCTCGATTGAACGTATCGTCCGTTCGAATCTCTAGCCGCGGGGATAACTTCGTCGCCAGGATGGAGCAGAGCCTTCGCGACGTCTTCGATGACCTGGGTCTGTCTCAGTACCTAGAAGTTTTCCTAGACCAGGGATTTGATACATGGGATACCGTTCTAGACATAACCGAAACGGACCTGTATGTTCAGCCTCATCCCTTGGGTTCAGGACAGGCTTCTGGCATAGTCTGAGGCCGGACTGCTGACGGTCCTCTGTGTGTTTATAGTGAAGCATTGGGCGTCAAGTTGGGCCACCGTCGTGTAAGTTGCCGCGTGCTACCCATGTTCTGAGGCGAGCACGATATGATTCCGACGCGGAAGATGGAAGTTGAGAGGAGAGTTTGCTAACGGCGATGGCTTACTAGAAACTCCAGAGACAGATCAGGATCGCCCGTGGAGCCCCCCCAAACGCCGCTCTCCCGGCCGCAAATCATAGCGACGCCCATTATTCGAAACTAGATTCATGTCAGCTCCCGAAATATAACGAGGGGGTTCCGGGGAAGGAGGTAGCTGTAATAGCTGTAACGAAACGGAAGTACCGCAGACATCCAAAGGTGTGTGGTTTCAACATATGTCTTTGCACGGACGTAGCTCATGACTGACGCGCCTCCTTTCGAGCCTATCAGCCCGACCCACACGCCCCAGAAAGACCGCCGTCTGCGTATGTTTTGTTCTCCAACAGTAAGTTGCGCCCTGCTTCCTGCTGCGAGTAGGGATGACTTCGTGGTACCAACCCCCTCTAGGTTCTGACGATTGCATTCCAGGTACGCGGGAGGAACTTAAGGGCCAATCCCTCTCATTCACGGAGATCGCAAAGATTGTTGGCGAAAACTGGCAGCACATCTCCCAAGAGGAGAGGGAGAAGTTCGAGCGCAGGGCCCAGAGGGCAAAGGACCAGTACCGCCGCGAACTGGCCGAATACAAGAAAACGGCAGAGTACGAACAGTACTCCCAATACCTGCAAGATTTCAAGAAGCAGCAACAGCTTCGGGGGAAAGGTAAGTATGCGCGGTCCTATCTACAGATAGGCGTGTGGCGTGGAGTGTTTGTTGTCTTTTAGATGTGCATGACGTGCTTGCCTTGCCCTGGACAACAGCTAACACTGCTCTCACGCCTACCAGATACTTCAAAAAGCTCCTCATCAGCAGCTGGTGGAAGCCACCGTGGCAGCACGAGCAGCTGTAGTGTCGATGGGAGCGATGGAATGAAAAGGAACGGTCCATATCAAGAAGCAGAGCCGGTCTCTCCAAAACGACGAAAACCATCGGAGTCCGAATGTATAGCGAGCCTATACATCCCGAGCGGGTACCAAGCACGGTCGACCCATCCCTCGGAGGTATCTGGGTCTCCCTGCGAAAGATCAATGGACATGCCTACTGCCACGCAGAGTGGACTGTACGGGCATCAGAAATTGCCATCTTTATCAGATATATTCGATGACAGCATTGCCGGCGGGCGATTCTCCACGTCTCCTGAATATGTTGGAGGCTAGACATCCTGTGAGAGCAAACAAGACTGGGCCGGAGTCTGGCGTTGTCCGCATTGGTGTAGGAGAGTACTAGAGAAGGCAGAGGGATACTTCTGTTCCAATCTAGTCCATGCTCCCTAGCAGTGCGAGGCAACCCAGGACAAGAACTTGCGCCTTTTGCCTCAGGGTCGCTCACTCCTGGCATATGGTTGGTGATGACAACGGGTCTGGGATGATATTTGGGGGTGTCGCTCAATTATTGGGATGAGACCGTAGACGAAGATGGAGGTGTCTAAGAAAGGGGGTGGCAAGAATGCTTCGGATGGGGATTGACCTGTCGTGGTTCGGTCCACCCGAAGGGGGGAGTGGGGACACGGGATCTCTTTGGCTAGACTGAAAGGGGAAGAAAAAGCCAGTCATGCGTTCCACAGAGAAGGACTTCAAGATGGAAACACTAAGAAATGGAAGAGGAGGAGAGAGGGAAGGAAATACAGCACAATGTGCGCACGGAGAGGAAGAAGAAACTGTCGATTGGCCACCGGTATGAGCTTTGCTTCGCAAAAAAAAAAAATCATATGCTGCTGCTTTATTCCCCCTTCGCCAGATTCACCCTCGACTGAGAACCCCCCAACCATGATTAACATGAACCCAAAACAATACAACATGATTTAACCTCCCACCCATCCACCATCCCGCTATCCCGCGTGGGTCGTCGTAAACAAAGAGTAGAGAGGGAAAGAAATATGCCTTCATTCCCCCGTAAGCTCCGCCGTAAAGTCCCTCCTGATCGTCAACTCCGTCAGGTCCGGCTGCTCCTCGATCACCAGACCCTTCTCGTTGGCGAGGTGCAGGAGGCAGATGAAGCAGAAGCTCGTCGAGATGTCGTCCATGGCCTGCTTGGGGTACACGCTCTGCAAGCCGTTCATCACTTCGGTGAACTTGAGCGTGGGGTCCTCCTCTGCGCTGCGGAGCTCGGCGGCGGTGGTGGGCGGTGGTGTTGGTAGGCGGGAGGAGTCGGGGTCCTAGATGCGCAGAAACGTTAGCTTGCCTATCTTTTCCCCCCCTTACTCTTTTGTCTTCTCTCCATCTCCGACATTGGGTAATAGAGAGGGGGGACTTACCTTGCTTAGAGAATCAAAGGGCATGCCCTTCCACAACTCCTCCTTCAGCCGCCGCACGTCGACCTTCTTCGCCACGCGCGCGTACTGCACGTACTCAGGCCTCACCCTCCTCGTCGCCGTCACGAGCGTGGTGCCGAACGGACCGGCCATGGGCCCCATCGTCTCGCCGCCGAAGACGGCCGTCATGCCCACGCCCTCCGTCATCCCGGGAGCCAGGTCCGCGCCGGGGGAGAAGTGCTCTCTCGCGTCGGCAAACTCGAGATCGTCGTCGTCATCGTCCATGCCGCCCGCGAAGGGGAGCGCGTCGTCCTGGAAGAAGTCGGCGTCGTAGTCGCCCTGCGGCATCGCCGTCGTCTCGCCGCCGCCGCCCTGTAGCGGCTCCTTCCTCTGCGCCCAGAAGGCCTCGTCCATCTCGCCCTCGGGCACCTCCTGCTCCGGCTGCGGTCCCGAGCCGAAGATGCCGCCGCCGCCGCCGGCCCTGCCGAGGACGCGGCGCCGACCCATGCGGGCCTTGGGCTTGAGGAAGAGGCTGAGGAGCTCCTTTGAGCTGAAGTGCTTGTCGTCGGGAAGAAGGTTCCGGGTCTTGGACTTCCAGTCCTTCTTGGGGAGGCACACCGCCGTGTTGCTCGCCGCCTGCGTGTAGATGACGTCCGCGAGGGCCGGGTCCAGCGGCGACGAGAAGTCGATCTCGAAGGGCTCCTTCTCCTTGCGCGTCCGCTTCGCGTCCGCCGGCTTGCCGACGTCCTTGATCTTGCGGATGCGCCAGTGCTCCGCGCTGGACCAGTTCTTCTGGAGGGCCTGGTCGAAGTAGCCGAGGATGTCCTCGTGCGTCCTCTCCTTCTGCGCGTGGTTCATGGTGACGACGTAGTCGTCGCCGTCCTGGTCGAGCATCTCGATGCCGTCGCCCCCCTCGCCGCCGTCTACTGCGCGCGCAGAGTCGAAGACACGCATCTGCGGCTCTAGCGCGGCCTCTCGCGCCCACGCCTGGCCGCCTTCGCCGAAGCCGACGTCGCCGCCAATGTCGAAGCCTCCGAAGTTGAGGTCATCGTCGTCGAAGCCGACAGGGTCGTCATCGATTAGCATCCCGGAGTGGTCCCCGAAAGTCCCCGTGTGCTTATCCTGGTCTTGCCGTCCGTCTTCCGGGGCCTTGAGGAACGGGATGTCGAGGGATCCCGACGGGTCGCCGAGCTCGAAGTTCTTGAGTGAGGGGCAGACGTCCAGGTCGTCGAGGCGGCTAAGGTCGGGGACGAACCGAGCCGCGAGACTGGCGAGGTCGATCTCGACGTCTTGTTCTTCCTCTTCCTCTTCTGGCTGTACAGAGTCGTGCAGGGCGGACTGCTCGCCGACCACCGTTTCATCGTCGTCGTCTTCCTGCTCGGCAGCCTCCTCGGCATCCCTCCTCTGCTTGCGAGTGGATATATCCCCGGCATCGTCGCTACTGTCAAATACGATGCGGCCTTGAGAGTCGATCATCAGGTGGTTGAGAAGTAAGCCCTTGGCGCCACCCTCGTCGAAGTCGGCCGAGGCCTTCTTGAAAAGGGGGTCTACCGCGAATTCCAGTTCGAACTTCTTGAGCTGCAGCGAGTTGAATGAAGGCGCTAGCGTCGCCTCCGATGAGCGTGTCTGTCGGATTCATTAGCTACTGTAGTAAGAAAACCAAAACAAAGACTAGTGGTATTAACCGCCCTTACCTTCTTCTTGGGCTTTGTCCTAACAACCCCATCCTCGTCCACCTCCTCCTCGCTCTCGTCGCCCTCCTCGTCGCCGTCGCGGCCCTTCTTCTTGCTGTTGCTGTCGGCGAGGCCGCTGAGCAGCTTCCCCGTCTCCGTCGCTACGCTGTCGACTCTGCTCGTGTAGATCTTGACACAGCCGTCGAGCGTGCAGCTGGCCTTCTGGAAGTTGACGCCGTCGCCCTCCTTCAGGAGCGACATGTCGTGGAAGTAGTCAATGAGCGCAAAGTTCCACGAGTTGTTGGCGTTGATCTTGTTGTCCGTCGCCATCTTCATCCACTCCTCGAAGTTGGCGAGGAGGGGCACACGCTTCATAGGCGTCACCGCGCTCCCGCTTACCATGACGTCGTCGTCGTCGTCGTCGTTGAGCCCCCGGCCGGTGCCACGGCGACGGGGGGTTTGCGGATTCGAACTTGGCGAGTCGGTTGCCATCCTCGCTGAGCCTTTCCTCGGGGTCGCCGCGAGCTTTAGCTGGTTGATCTGGGCTTCCTGGAGGGCCTGTCGCGAATGTAGTCGCCGCGCCTTCTCCCCGGCATCGTCATTGAGGGGTATCCTGACGTTGAGAGTTTAGTTTTTGGTTTTGCTAGAGTTTCCCGAGGCGTCGCGACGCCGTTGCTAGGGAGGGGGTTTGCGATATTTTGACGTACTTTATGGGGGACTGCTTGTAGGGGGATCCGACAGCTATAGACCCGGACGCAACTCTGGAAGCCGCTGGACGTGGACCCTGAGCTACTCGGGGCATTTTGGGCGGTTTTGAAGTGGATCGTGGAGGCGGGATATGTGCGTCTTGGTGTTGCCCTGTCGCGTCCGAGATGGCCGCATATTCGGAGTACTCATAATAGCTCCTCCGCCATGTAAACAAATAAATCGATTGGGTGCAGGTTTATCGGCACGTGGAGATAAGCTTGAGTGGCAGGACCTCCGCCCACCCAAACTTAAAGATGGTAGCGCCAATAGGCGGGGTCCAAGGGTCTATGTTTACAGTACTTATGTAACTTGGACGAATCATATGCTGTATAAAGTACTAGTGACCTTATATGCTGGCTCCACCTGCTGCGCCCCACGGCCCGCGCGACACTCTGCTCCTTCGGGCCAAGAATATCGGTCCATTGACAACAGTCCCCCAGGTAGATATCGTCATCGGCCGCCGCCGACTGCATTGTGTGTGGTTTCACCTGGTCGCCCCGCTACAGGCCCCAGCCGTTTTTCTTCCTCCCTCCCCCCCTTGCGACCTCATCTTGAATTCGATATTCTGGCGGAAGAGAGTCTTTTTGACTCTCAATCACGCCTATAAACGACCAACGATGGAACTGTATGGCGCGCTCTAATACGTACTATACTATTACACGCCAAAGATCACGATGTCTCGCGCGATCTTCCCCGCGGCCAACGCCCGGACCTTATTCAGACCGCGGCCGTTCTTTACCGCCGTCACCCTTGTTACTTTACTGATCGCGACTTCGTATCTCCGGGACGTGGCCCTCGGTGCCTCGGTCAAGAGCAATGCCAACGCCAATGCCCTTCTCTTACGCCCAAGATCCGAGCCCGCGCGCTGCCAGGACGTCCATCACGCCGAGGACGTGTGCGCTTTTGTCAGGGCCAATTGCCACGATGAGCAGCCCGGCCTGATCCCTTACCTCAACATTTACTACTGCACCTTTGGCTATGCCCGCATAGCTGGAATCACCCTCCTCGTCCTGTGGCTGGGCCTGCTCTTCTCGACTATCGGCATCGCGGCGAGCGACTTCTTCACGCCCAACCTCCAGACTATCGCGAGCGTCCTAAGCATGCCCGAGAACCTCACAGGCGTCACCTTCCTGGCTCTTGGGAATGGATCACCCGATCTCTTCAGTACCGTCATGTCGATGCGGTCAAACAGCGCCGCCCTGGCCGTCGGCGAGCTCATCGGCGCCGCTTCCTTCATCACGGCCATCGTCGCGGGGTCCATTGCCATGACCCGGGAGTTCAAGGTCGACAAGCAGAGCTTCGTGAGGGATCTAATTTTCTTCGTCGCCGCCGTACTGTTTACACTGGGGTTCCTACTCGACGGGACTCTACGCTTCTACGAGTGTGTGTTCATGATTGTGTACTACGCCAGCTATGTCGTAGTCGTCAGCGGGTCGCACTTCTACTTGACCAGCAAGGCGAGGCGCCTCGCCGACGCGGAAGAGAGGGCCAGGGCCGTCGAGGCGGCGCTGAGGGTCAGGGGAGAGGAGAGATACCAGGACCAACGGGAATCCGCACCTACTCAGCCTCCGGGGGCTCCCCCAGCCATCGATATTACTACACCTGGAGAAGAACCATCTACAGAACCCATGCCCCGCATTGAGATCGAAGGGGCAGGACAAGACGTGGAAAGCGAGCAAGAGCACAGCAAACGTATTGGTGCAGAGATCGCCAACAGCATGCGAGTCCGGCGGCCGCCCGGCAGCCGTAGGAATACGGGGAACCTGACACGGCCGAGTCTGGTTGGCGCGCTGGAACTCAACTCCGCGCTGGAGCGCTTCAGGCGCGAAGGCCAGTTTGAGGAACATCCAGCACGCCCGCCCGGCCATGCCCGTCGTCACTCTACACAGAACGTAGCCCAGTTTACTAGGCGCCGCCATGGTGGCGCCATGAGCCCAATCCTGGCGGTCGACGACGAGATCCCGCATCCGGCTCGGGATAGGGCAATCTCCCATGCAGGCAATACCACCGCGCCTATCATCCGGCACGGGGTCGTGCTTCCCACCGATCCAGATGCGACATTTGTCGAAGGCTCAACCACCTCCGGGCAGTCAACACCAGATCGCCGCCCGGGTAGCCGCTCCCTGTCCAAAAAGTCGTTTCAGCTGGATGGGAACCTTGCGGTGCCGCCTCCTGGCCAAGCCCCTCCGTGGCCGGATCGCCCGACCAGGCGGACCAATACCGGCCCACGGTCGCTCGAGATACCTCGCCGGCAAAGCACGTCTAGTGAGCGCTCGGAAGCCCTTTCTCCCTTCCCGGGCTTTACCGACTCTCCTCGCCCCATGACACCGACCTCGGAAGCTGGTGGAGCGCCACCACTCCAGCTCCCCCTACTATCTGCCGCGGCCAACATCATTAACAACAATAGGAACAACTTCAACGTCGACGAGATCGAGGACGAGGACTACGATCAGTGGAAAGCTAATTGGCGGTGGTGGCCATACTCGATCCTACCTGCTCCAGAGGCCATCGTAGCCACGCTCTTCCCTACGCTCCAGAACTGGTCTGAGAAGGGCGCGGCGGATGCATTCCTGAGCGCGTTGTCGGTGCCGAGCATGTTCCTGCTATCAATCACGCTCCCGGTTGTCGATACCAGAGGCCCGGACCCGGATGAGGAATCCGAGGCCACGAGGTTGAACGCCGGGATTGAGGCGGCTCGTCTCTTGGCCGATACTGAGTGGGACGAGTTCCGCAGGCACAGACAAGCCAGCTCGCGTGGCTCGTCAGCGAGGGCGTCCACGCGGGGGACCATTACACCGCTGTCCCCTATGAGCGCAGGGGACCTGCCGATGCGCCTCACTCGTGCCTCGTCGATTCCGAAGGTGGTCCGAGGTGCTGCTCCCGAGGGGCTCGTCGGGGCCGACCTGGAGCACGGGCTAGAAGACGACACGAGCTCCGACAGCGACGAACTTATGGGGTGGAACAAGTGGCAGGTGTTACTACAAGTCATTGCCGGCCCGCCGTTCGCCACCTTCATCATAACGTCACTGCTGCTAGAGCAACCCGGGGACGTTACCCTAGGCGCCGTCAGGTGGTCGATGGTGGTGTCGGGCGCGCTGTTCCTCGCGGTCCTCCTGACGACTAAGCAGGGCGAGAGGCCGAGGTTCCACAGCCTCCTCTGCTTCCCCGGTTTCCTCGTTAGCGTCGCCTGGATCGCCGCCATCGCGGGAGAGGTTGTCGGGGCGCTGAAGGCCATAGGGATTATTTGGAGCATATCTGAGGCGATCCTCGGACTGACGATATTCGCCGCGGGTAACAGCGTGGGTGATTGGGTCTCTAATTACACCATCGCTCGGCTAGGCTCTCCGGTGATGGCCTTGTGAGTTCTACCCCCCCCC